>BLBF01000060.1:11139851-11171876 GCA_015471245.1 Laticauda colubrina | reverse complement strand
TGGTGCTTCTGCTGGTGCTTACTCTGCTGGCACTGCTCCTGGTGCTGGTGCTTCTGCTGGTGCTTACTCTGCTGGCGCTGCTCCTGGTCCTGTTGGTCCTGCTGGTGCTTGCTCTGCTGGTGCTGCTCTGGTCCTGCTGGTGCTCCTGGTCCTGCTGGTCCTGCTGGTGCTCCTGGTCCTGTTCCTGGTCCTGCTGGTGCTGCTGGTGCTCCTGGTCCTGCTGGTGCTGCTGGTCCTGCTGCTGGTGCTGGTCCTGCTGGTCCTGCTGGTGCTGCTTTTGCTGGTGCTGTTGCTGCTGCTACTGTTGCTGCTGCTGCTGCTGGTGGTGGTGTGGAGGAGCAGCCCCTACAACCTCAAAGCCCCTCTGATGAGGGCCCATATGGCCCTGCCAAAGGGAGGAAGAGGCAAACGCGTGAACGGGAGAGGAGGCAATACACCATAGAAGAGGAACATGAGGAGGAGGTGCTGGAGTGCCTGAGGGAGAATGAATATCTTTGGCGGAAGGGACACAGGCTCTATCACGACACCAAACGGAAGCAGGCTGCTTGGAGAGAGAAGGCGGAGAGCCTGGGCTCCACTTCAGAGGTGCTCCTCGGCTGGTGGAAGCACATGCACACGTGGTACGGGAAGCTTCACCTCAAGAAATCTGGCCAGGCCGCGGTCAACTGACAGACAGAGAAACCTACGTGATGGCCAAGTGCAGCTTCTTGGAGGGTGAGATCCGCCACCGAGGAGCAGCCCCTCTCACAACCCTCTCTCTCAGGCAGCCTGCTGAGAGCCAGTCCTCTTCTGGTCAAGAGTCAGCTCCTGTGTCCAGGCAGGTATCTGTGGAGCGTCCCACGATGGAGACCCCCCCGACAGCTGTACTACCCCTGGCGGAGCACGTGGAGGACCCCCTGACGCAGTGAGAGAAAGGAGATGGCACTTCCAACACAGCCCAACCCGCATCCACCCCCAGCTCCACCTCCACAGAAAGGCAGAGAGGCAGATCGGAGGGGCAGAGCCACACTGTCCTGCTGGAGATAAGAGAGCCCATCAGGAGCAGCGTAGATCTCCTCTCTCAGCTGGTACACACCAACGCCCCATCCTCCAACCGCAAGCCCTTCCTCACCTAGGTCAACCAGACCCTCATGAACATGTCGGAACCCCAGTACCAGGTGGTGAAGGACAGGATCACCGATCTTCTTCACAACCCTCCAGACCAAGATGAACCTGCTCCCACCCAGTCCAGGCCTGCTCCTCCACCCCAGGTGATGTTACTCCCATTCCAAGGCTTTCCACAGGCCCTACCCTACCAAGGCTACGGTTACCAGGAGGTCCAGCAGCACAGGCAGCCCTTCCCAGTCCAGGCACAGGTACATCAGATGCCACTGGTGCCACTGATGCCACCCACACCACCCATGCCAGCCACACCAGTCCTCACCCAGCTGCAGACCAGACATCCCCACTACACTGCTCCTTCCTCCACCCCACAGCCAAACCCGGCCTCAGAACATCTGTCATCGGTATTGGGGCTGACACCCCATGTCATGGAGGAAGGGGCTCTCAACATCACCGGGCTGAGCCAGCTGTCTGAGAGCTTCCTCAACACACCATCCCCCTGTTGTCGTCTCGGGGCCAGGCACCCCAGTGGTGCTTCAGACCAGCACTCCAGCACTCCAGCAGCAGCCACCTCCACAGCACCTGGACCCTTCACCCCTGAGACTGGGCACACCTCCAAGTGACCAAGAAGAGTGCCAGAGACTGGGTGGCTACCTGTTGACTTTATTTTTGCTTTGGACACTTGACTTGGGTCATTTTTCTTTTACAGCTTGTTATTAATAAAGATTATCTTAGCTTCACACACTTGCTTCATTTATTTTTGTAAATAAAGTCTTGGTGGAAACTTTTAGAAATGATTTAAGCCTTTGCATGCTTGTGGGATGGGTAAGGATAGCAGTGGAATGGGCAGGGATACCTGGGGGATGGGTAATAGCCTTGAGATGGGCAGGGATACCCGTGGGATGGGTAATAGCTGTGGGATCGGCAGGGATACCTGGGGGATGGGCAGGGATACCTTTGGGATGGGTAATAGCTGTGGGATAGATAAACCTCCAGTGCAAGCATAGTGGGACTGTATGGTCCACTCTCCCAGGTGCCACACCTTTGGCCCTTTATTATCAACAACAATGTAATCATTCATCAACACTTTTCAACATAAACACAACTCTTTATTAAATGCCCTGTTCATTGTAGGCCCACCCAACATACATGGCCCAATCTCATCCGTGTGATGAGACAGGCTCAAGGAAGCATCCATTAATCATCTATCATCCTGTCTTGCCACTCCACTGCTCCAGCTGGGGAGTTGCACCAGTGTCTCAGGAGGTTGCGCTGCTTCTTCCCTTCACGTGAGGCTCTGTTGGGGCCTTGCACATCCTCAGTGTCTGTCAGGTTTTGCCCTTGCCTCCATTCCCCAGGCTCCATGTCCCCATTGCCTTGTTGGAGGTCCACGAGCCTGTTCTGCAACACTGGGTAGCTGGTGTGCATGAGATTGTGCAGGATGCAGCAAGCTTCCACGATCCTCCTCACGGTCTCTGGGCGATGCTGCATGGTGGTGAGAAGTACCTGGAACCTGTTGGCCAGGATACCAAAGACGTTCTGCACCACCCACCTTGCCCTGGACAGCCTGTAGTTGAAGATCCTCTCTTCACAGGTGAGTAGTCTGGAAGTGTAGGGCTTCATGAGGTAGGTTCTGAGGGAGAAGGCGTCATTCCCCACAATGAAGTAGGGCACATCTTGTGTGTCGTTGGGCAGGGGGTCTGTATCTGGGAAGCCCACCATGAGGTTGCTTTCCAGCCCCTCCTTGAGGTCATTGGCGTTATATACCTGGGCATCTGAAGCTGACCCGTTGCCTGAAGCATTGATGTACATGAACTTGTAGTCAGCATCGACCATGGCGAAGAGGATGATGCTGAAGAAGCCCTTGTAGTTGAAATAAGTGGACCCCAACTTGGCTGGAGCTTTGCAGGCCACGTGCTTCCCATCTATGGCTCCAACGGTGTGGGGGAGGTTCCACTTCTGATACCACTGCTCTGCAACTCTCTTCCAGCCTTCTTCAGTGGAGGGGCACTGGAGGAGCTCCTCCAGGTATTCTTCGATGATGGCCTACACCACTTCTCTGACCACAATGCTGATGGTGTTGTGTGGCACTCTCCAGCCGTACTGCATGCTCCTGTAGGTGGCCCCTGAGGCCAGGTGGCGCAGAGTCAGTGCCACCTTGAGCCCAGGGTCCAGGCTGGGCCAGAAGTTGGTGTTTTCCTTGGTCAACCTGGGTCTCAGCCGCTCCACAACTTCGTCAAACATGGTTGGAGGCATCCTCATGAAGTTCTGGAATGCACGAGGGTCTTCATTCCTGAGCTCCACCATCAGCTTGTTGTACAGTCCATACTCTGCTCTTCTCCCAATTCATCTTCGGACCCAGACACTTTTTGGCTGCTTCCTTTTCTTCCCGTAGAACAGTTGAAAGAGCCTGTAGATGGCTTCGCACTGTTGCAGAACGATGGTGGCTACCAAAAGGACTGTGTTACGATCCATGGTGGAGATGACTGGATGCTGTGGAAGAGTAAGAGCCAGATGAAGTCTGCAGAGGTCTGCACAGCAGGGCTGCTGGACTGAAAGTGAGATCCAGGTGAGTTGCTCCCCCTTTTTATAGGCAATATAGGTTTTCCACTAGGTGTCCTTCTGCATCCTCTAGACATGCTGCAGACATCCTAAATATCCAAGATACGTCCCCTCTGCGAACGTTTTTTCCATTTTAAATGCTTTGTATGCGAGCTGCATCTGCTTTCATCCTTTCTCCGTCCGTGCTACTAACGCTGCGCGTCTGTTCTGCGTCCGTTTTGCTTCCTCCCTGTGTCCGTTTTCCACTGGAGCAGATTTGAGTTGCGCAGATGCACAGCGGATGCCTAGCTGATATAGCGGATGCGTAACGGATGACGACGGATGTAGAACTGATGTTCCCCGTATGCGTTGTGGATGCAGAACAGACGCGTTGGATACATTTTCCACTCAAAAATGAGCAGCTCAAAACTTTTTGAGCAGATGGAACCTCAGTCGATGGATGCTGGACGGATAGAGAGGATGAAAAACGGAGGCAGTGAGTACAGAACGGATGAATCGCATTAACCAACGGATGGCAAGTGTTTCTCTCTGTTTTACATCCTCTTTCCATCTGTTGGTGCAGTGTGACATTGGCTTTAGAAACAAAATTTACCCAATCCGAGACAAAGGTTCATTACCAATGAGGTCTTTAATGCATTGTTTGTTCAGGTCCCTGCCTCTGCCTACTGTATCTATGGAGCATTCCTATAGGGCAGTGGTCACCAACCAGTGGGTCAGGGACCACTGGTGGTCCACAAGAAAATGTTGGTGGTCCACAGAGAAATGTCACCCCCAAAGCAACTCCTAAAGCAAATAATCTAGGCTGCGCAGGAACACAAGGCTGCACCACCCACATGGCCTGTGGGAACACAAGGCTTACGTAGCTTGCACATCAGGCTGCTTCTTTCCACTTCTTTCTTCTTCTGCTTTTGCCTGCACACAAGGAAAACAGCAAAAGTTTCTTTTTCTCCCCCAAACTCCACCAGAAATGAGTCTTTGGCACCCTGCAAGTCCTCCTGCTCCAGGAGATTGTACCGGCACCACAAGTCTCACAAAGACTCATTTCTGGCGGAGAGAAAGAAAGACTTCTGCTGCTTGTGCTGTTTTCCTTGCATGAAGCTAAAGGTCTTTCCCCCACCACCAAGAATAGAGCTGGAGATGGTATCCTGCGATCCCAAATAAAGAATGATCCATCGGTAGGAAACGGAGTCGGGAATTTTCCTGCAGAGTTATTTTGGGATCTCTGGTCCACAGGTTTTAAAATTATGAATTTGGTGGTCCCTGAGGTCCAAAATGTTGATGACCCCTGCAATAGGGGAGATTTCCCTCCCTGGCCAAGTTGTTTATTCATCAGAATGCTTTCAGGATTCAGAATCTATGAGGCAAGAAACTCCCTATTCTGGTTCTTTTATCTATGGGGTTTGATATTCCTGGGTAACAGTTTCTTCTATATTTTCTAGGATGTGTCTAGCTTTGAAGCCAAAACAGAAGCAAGACAAAGAAGCAACATAACAAACTTTGTACTAATGGTAACCAGTATCAAGGCTACAATTTACAAAGCTAGAATTAATTACTAACAACTAATTGATGACAGTATACAAGCAGGAGCCAATAACAAAGGTTAATTCTTAACAAATGATTTCTAGCAGTATATTACATCAGAAGCAACCAGCAAGTATTGGTTTAATCAATAACAAATATATAGTAGCATAAGCAATTCATAATAAAAGCAAATAGACTATATTAATTTGATTCATATACTTCTTCACAGTCACTAAATAAAATTGCTACTAGGTGTTTCATATATAGTAAGAGGTCAATACAGAATCTTGGCCAGAGAAAAGAGAGAGGAGAACAACAGTGAGTCCATTTCTGATCCAGATCAAGCAGACCAGGCAAATCAGCCCATTGGTTGCATCTTCCTCCATGTCCCCATAGTAAGCAATAAAACAGCTCTGGAAAATCAGATAACAGGCAGTCTAATAGCTTACATCCAATCACAGATTTACTTAACTAAGATCCATTAACCACAGCTGGACCCTGGTCAACGTTTGACAAGTTCTTCAGGCACCAGCAGAGTTTGCTGCATGGAGAGTAATTGATGGTGGCTGAAAGGCAGCTGCTATAAAAATTTTATCAGTTAACCTGGCCTGTCCGCTGGCAGCAGGGGGCAAAACAAACTGAAAATGATTTAGTACCTTCAGAGAGTTAAGCAGAAATGTCCTCTTCCATTTCCCAGTGGCTGGGATTCTGGCTCTTTAGGGAAGGGGCATTTTTAGAAGGGGGAGAGCTGGCAAGGTCTCTCACACAACATGGTGGTCAGTCATGCAATGCCATTGTGTTCTCTGCCTACAGAGGCAGCCCTTGGGGTGGGGGTTTCACCCTGGTCTGAACTGGTTCCATGGGTCAGCACTGAATCTGTTTGTGTAGCTGAGCCTTCTTAGACTGGGTTTTTCCTAAGAAGGCTGACCTTTTGAGAACTGTATGCAATGAAATTTCATTTTAACCTATGCTGATTAGTGTACATTTAAGACGCTGAGCTTATCGACCAGAAAGGACGGCAGTTTGGTGGTTCAAATCCCTAGCACCACTTAATGGAGTGAGCTCCCGTTACTTCAGTGGTGGGATTCAAACATTTTTACCACCGGTTCAGTGGGCATGGCTTGGTGGATGCGCTTTGCACGCGTGCACACACTTTGCATATATGCGCATACCAAATGCATACTTAGCGCAGGAGCAGAGGCATTTGCATAGGTGCAGAGGGATTCTAACTCACCTCATGCAAGCTTGCAGGATCCTGGTCACTTCAGCAGCTGCTATGCAGCACTCTTCTGCACTTCAAATTCAGAGGATAAAGGTGAGTATGAGAGCCCGGGAAGGCAGGTGAGCCCAACAGCAGAGGGGCGGAGAGAACCGGTTTGGTCTCTGCTGCTCATCGCTGCTACTGGCTTGGCAGAACCAGGCTGAACCAGTAGAATACCACCAATGCATTCCTTGTCCCAGCTTCTATCAATCTCGCAGTTCAAAAGCACGTAAAAATGCAAGAAGAAAAATAGGGACCCCTTTGGTGGGAAGGGAACAAACAGCATTCTGTGCACTTTCAAAGTAGTTTAATCCTGCTGGCCACATGATCACAGAGGCATCTTTGGACAGCGCTGGCTCTTTGGCTTTGGAATGGAGATGAGCACCAGCCCCTAGAGCTGGAAACGACTAGCACGTATGTGCAAGTAAAGAAACCTTTACCTTTTACCTTTAAAGCAACAATAAAGTTATTCTAAGAAGATCAACAGAAATCTCATGAGATTCACAATGGGTCCCCTTTCAGCCACCTCACTCTGATCCACATTGCACTCCTTACAACCTCCCTGACCAGTGCAGTACCTCTCTCAGACACCCTCCACTCTCGTGCATCTGCATGTGCCTTCCCCAACCTTCTTCAAACTGGGTGGACCCTCTTGTACACACATCCTTGAGCCCTGTATATGCTCTCCTACCTGCACCCAGCTTTTCATGCATTCCTCCCCCATCCCTTCACACCTCTCTGCCTCTTTCCATCCAGACAGCACCTCTTGCCCGATACTCACCCTGACCCAGTGGTGGGATTCAATTTTTTTTTACTACTGGTTCTGTGGGCATTGCTTGGTGGGCATGGCAGGGGAAGATTCCTGCAAAATCCCCATTCCCTCAGGCTGATTCTGTCAACTGCTTAGAGCTGTAAAAGACTGTGAAGTCTAAGTGCCGTTGCTATTGGGACTAGAGTCTATTAAAACCATAGCAGTGGTGGGATTCAAAATGTTTTATTACAGGTTCTGTGGACGTGACTTGGGCGTGGTGTGGCTTGGTGGGTGTGGCAGGGGAAGGATACTGTAAAATCTCCAAACCTTCCCCATCCCACTAACCTGATTTCAAGCTCCATTCTCCTGTGCAGGGCAACCAAAGGAGACCCAGCCAATCAGCTGGGACTCAATGGGAGGCAAAGAAGAGATGGGGTTGGTGGGGCCAGTCAGAGCTGGATTTTCTGGTTCTCCGAACTACTCAAAATTTCCACTACCAGTTCTTGAGAACCTGTCAGAACCTGCTGAAGACCACCTCTGCCCTTACCCCTCTTTGTGCACCCACTTGCACACTCATACACACCTCCCCAACTCATGATGCATCTTTCATGCACCTCCTCCTCCTCCTTGCACCTTCAAACATCCTCCCTGACCCTTTCTGACCCCGTGACACCCCTCCTACGCCCACTAACACCCTTAGCAGCCCCCAACTCACACAGTGCCTCTTTCTTCCACACAACTTAAAGTTGCCAAAGTTGCAAAACCCTGGTCTCAGACCTTTTTGGCATTGTGGTCCGCTTCAAGCCCAACAAGCAAAGATTGGACCGCTATTTTTCTGGAATGAAATAAGGCAGGGGTCCCCAACCCCTGGGTTACAGCCCAGTATGGGCCTTGAGGCTTTCAGAACTGGGCTGAGGAAGTGATGGGTGAGCACACACACACACACACACACAATCCCCACTCACATGAGCACTGTGTCAGTGTGTGCTTATGTGCTTGTTTGTCAATTATGTGGAACCAGTCAAGCCCTATTCTGTTCTGTTCTGTTCTGTTCTGTTCTGTTCTGTTCTATTCTATTCTATTCTATTCTGTTCTATTCTGTTCTATTCAATTCTATTCCTATTCTATTAATTTCTATTATTTCTATTCTAGTCTACTCTATTCTCTTTTAGTAGTTTCTAGTAATTTCTCTTCTATTATCTCTATTCTAGTCTAGTCTACTCTAGTGTATTCTATTCTATTCATTTAAAAAGCCACCCTGTGTTTCTCAGGCTAGAGGTCTTCATTACATGTTACAAGGAGAAAGGCAACCCTCTCCTGCCTTGAAGGATTTCAAGGGAGGGGCACCTGAGTGGGGGGATTCTTGTCCCCCACAAATGCATCCAATGGTTCCTGCTCTCCAGAATTCCTGCAAAGCCGCTGTGGGGCACCTGCTCAGAAGGCAACTTGGCTGCCATCCTTGTACGAGGCTGTCCTCTGCCTTGCCCACCTGTGGGTGATCCACTCGGTGATCCACTCAGCTTTCTTTTTGCTTGGTCTTCTCCAGACCCTTCAGGCAGCTCTGCTTTTGTTCTGGGCTGCAGAGCAGCAGTTCCTGATTTTTCAAGCCTTTTTGTCTTGACAACTTCCACAACCGCACCATATTTCTCTTCATTGTCTATGATGAAGTGCTACTTCCCCCAAGGTGCCCTGGCGCAGTTTATCACCTCTCCTTCTGCCAAAGGAGCTCAAACAGCATGATGGATTCTCGGGCTTCCTCCATTGACTGCAACAATGTTATGAGACCAGAGAGATCAGCGATGATCATGTTTCCAGTCATGGCAGGAATCTGAATGTGGATCTTCCCATCGGTCCTGCAGCTCTTCTCACTTCGGGGTTGTTATTCCTTTGTTGGTTTATTTACGAAATTTATATGCCGCCCATTACCACCAAACAACTCTGGGCAGCCCATAAACAGAACAAATAAAATAATTTATTAATTTATCCGCTCTTCTGTGGGAAG
Organism: Laticauda colubrina; assembly: GCA_015471245.1. NCBI lineage: Eukaryota > Metazoa > Chordata > Lepidosauria > Squamata > Elapidae > Laticauda > Laticauda colubrina. Next base: position 11,162,678 of record BLBF01000060.1, on the reverse strand, counting down.
ATTTTCTTCTGCAAAGTCTTCCATTTACAGATCTTCTTCTGAAAAGTTTTCTATTTACAGATTACAGATTTACAGAGTTGGAAGGGACCTTGTAGATCATCTAGTCCAACCCCCTGCCCAGGAGACCCTACACCATGGCACTCCGATCTCTTCTTGAAAGCTTCCAGTGATGAAGCTCTCACAACTTCCAAGGGCAATTTCTGTTCCATTTGGTTCTCTCTGTCAGAAAATTTCTCCTTATTTCCAGGTTGAATCTCTCCCCATCCATTGTTCCTTGTCTGGCCTTCAGGTGCTTTGGAAAATAGCTTGTTCCCTTCCTCTCTGTGGCAGCCCCTCAAATATTGAAAGACTGCTCTCCTGTCTCCCCTGGTCCTTCTCTTTACTAGACTAGCCAAGCCCAGTTCCTGTAATCATTCTTCATAATGTTTTAGTCTCCAGTCCCCTAATTCTCCTGGTTGTTCTTCTCTGCACTCTTTCCAGAGTCTCAACATCTTTTTTATAATGTGATAACAAAACTGGATGCAGTACTCTAGGTATGGTCTTACTAAGGCTTTATAGAGTGGTATTAGTACCTCACTTGATCTTGTCTGAATCCCTCTGTTAATGTAATTTAGGGTTGTATTGGCTTTTTTGGCTGCCACTGCCCACTGCTGGCTCCTATTTAGCTGGTTGTCCACTAAGACTCCAAGATCCCTCTCACAGTTCCTGCAATTGAGCCTGGTTTCACCCAGTCTATATGTGTACCTTTGGTTTTTCTTGCCTAAGTGTAAAAGTTTACTTTTCTATACATTGAATTTCATTTTGTGAGATCCAGGTATAGCGAATCCTGTAGTACACCCCGGAGTGGAAAGGACAGGTGGGCTATTTGGAAGAGAGGAATGAGATCAGTGATTGCAGGTGGCAGGAGGTGCCAAGGGCACTGTAGGAATTGCTGCATGGGTTCAGGATGGGGGTAGGAGGGGTACTTATCTTGACTTCTGGAATTGGAAATAAGACTAAAGATACAGGCAGAAGAAAATGCTTCCTGCATTTTTTTTTTTTCTGTCAGTGTCAGGTACAAAGAATCAAAATCACACATGTCCCACTTCATTAGAGTCACAAGAATCCGGTCGACCAATGATCAGGAGTAAATTGGCCCTAGATGAACAGAATTCAAGAGGAAGTGGACTTGGACTGCTTGTGGGAACATAAGGACTCCAGGCTCATACCTCTCTTGACTCCACCTCCACCCTATAATCAGGTCCTATTCACCCAGAATGGGAATCAGGTCCCATTTCCTTCTGTTATGGATGATAATTTCAAGGAAACCTGTGCCGGATGTGCCAGCATCACACTCTCTGTTGGCCAGCAGCCACTTTGGCTGTGCACATTTTTACCCAACCCTCGGGTCTTTTCTGCCCCTCCCTAGGGATATTTTTTGTTTTGTTTTCAGAACTCTCTGCAGCCAGAGAGTTGAAGTCTGTCCTTTGAGGTAGAGCAGATTAGAAAATCAAAGTTATGGATACTCTTCTCTTTATAGTAACAGAATCTTGCAAATCTTACGATAAAGACCCTCTCCCAGTCTTTATCTACAAGAGAAGAGTCAAGTTGGGGACATGTTCTCAAATTACATCTCCACTTTGGACTTGGGTTTCTTTTATCTGATCATTGTCTTGGTTATAGATCTTCTTCCTGTTCCTCAAAGTTATTCCCCCAACCTGTCACAGAAGGCTGCAGAGGGAAGGAAAGAGATGCCTCATGGAGCAACCTCAGCAGGATCTCCCTCCCCCTTTGGGAAGCATCAAGTGAAAAGGGTTACCCAGAGAAATTCGAACTCACGTGGAATTATCAAGTACCGTGAGAAGAAATTAGAAAAGAACAAACTGTTCTGCAAGGGACACAAATGCCTGCAAAATGGCAAAACAGATATCTGGTGAAACATTTGAAAATATTGATTTGGAAGAACCACCAGGGATCCTACAGGGGCTGGTTTGCAATCAACCAGAAAAATCCTGGCCACAGGTTGTGCCAAAGTGATATCAGTGCTGGCCTAGGAAATCATCTTCTTTTAATGATCTCGTAATCCCTTGCAGGGTAGAGTCTGGGCAACTGAATGGAGCTAGCAGAGTGTTTACTGGCCAGATGCTCTTCCTTGTCACCATTGCGGAGTTTTATAAGTATGTTGTATAAAATCATACATTGCAACATCCTACCTGTCAATGAATACTTCAGCTTCAACCATAACAAGAGAGCAATAGATACAAACTCAAGGTTAACTGCACCAAACTTGATTGCAGGAAATACGACTTCAGCAACAGAGTGGTCAATGCCTGGAATACTCTGCCTGACTCTGTGGTTTCTTCCCCAAACCCCAAAAACTTTAACCTTAGACTGTCTACTATTGACCTCATCCCTTCCTAAGAGGTCTGTAGGGGGCATGCATAAGCGCACCAAGGTGCCTATTGTCCCTGTCCTATTGATTCTTTTTATTTTTCTTATATGTATCCATTTCATGTATTCATAACTATGTTTATTCTAATACCTATTATCTTGTAAGCGACTGACAAATCAAATAAATAAAATAAAATTATTCAGCAGATATATTTTCATTGTGCCTAGAGAGAGAAATATCTGCCTCTGTCTAGGATCGAACTCACAGCCTCCTGATTGTGATATGAGAGCTCCATCTGTAGGTCACCATACCACTCCAGTGCTGGCCTAGGAAATACTGCAACTAAAACCAATTCGAGATCTGCTTCCCTCCTATTGGGATCATATCTGCTTCCCTCCTATTGGGATCAAAGTTTATACAGTCTTGCTGTAGTTTTACCAACTGTTTCTATCTATAGTCTTATTATACTCCAGCAAATTTGCTGGCTTGATCTGCATATCATACTCACAGTTTATGCACTTGCAATTTACTGATTAAACTATAACAGGTGAGGTTGCACATTGTTCAAAGTTATAAATCACAGTATATAACCAACAGTCATAGGTTATTAACACAATAGCTCTAACAAGCTGTATCACAATTGAGTGCATCAAGCAAATTCAAAATACTGTGTGTATTCTGTGTCCTTATAAAAATGTCACTCGTTCCAAAAAGGAGGTTGCCCTGAGACATCGGGTACAAAAACATAGTTTAAAACCATGCCTTTTACTTCATTTTGTATGCTAGGTTATTTCTGATTCCTTTCAGCAATTATGAACAAAGGATCGAGATTTCTAAAAGCAACTAAAATCATCTCCTTTCACATTGAATGTCTGCACTTTAATACTTAAAATTTGGAAGAGGGGACGGTACTTCATCTCTTAATAATAAAGTTTGATTTTCTTTGTTTCCTGTGAGATTGATTTATCATCCAAGGGATGTGAGGAGGAAGTAAAGCTTCTAATTAGCTTTACTCTTGGCTACGTGGCCAGAAGCTGACCTTGCAGAAATAATTTACATTTTTTTTTGCATTTGACTTTGTAATCATAGGGTATAAGAGCGCCATTTCTCACACATACTGAGTTCAGGGTGTAGAAGACAGGTGAGGCATCCTCTAGAGCAGCCTTGGCAACTTTAAGACTTGCTGGCTGAGGAATTCTTGGAGTTGAAGTCCACAAGTCTTAAAGTTGCCAAGATTGGAGAGCCCTGCTCTTGAGGTCAGGTCATAACAGCAAAAATTATCCCCCAGCAAGTGGTAACAGAATGTGAGAACCACATTCTGGGAGGGGATGAGAGATGCTGCTTGGGAACAATCAGGGGAAGGATCAGGGGTGGATTTCTACTGGTTCTGTCCACCTCTGTAGAACCAGTAGCTCTGAAGAGCAGCAGACATAGAACATTGGGAGGCTGACCAATCCAGATAGAAAGACCTAGAAGATTTCTGGAGAAAGGTTTGATACTTCCAACATTTCATCCTATGGCCCCCAGCATTTGCTACTTATCTGATCACTTATTTCATTCTTCCTTTGTTCCTTATGTTTGTGGATATTCCTGACTGGGGAAGCTGTTATCAAGATAAATTCAGTTTTTGTTTTGTTACATACCTTTTCTTCTTTGGCTTTCAACTCCCATTTAGTTCCTTCAGCATGAGATGCATAAACAAGATTCATATTTCTTGCTGGAATCAGATCTCTTATCTTGAAAGCAGGTCAACTTTTAGCCTGCATCTCCCCATTCGATGAAGCTGCAGGAAATGGAAGTTGAGCAAAATATTTCCTTCCTTCCTTCCTCCTGACTAAACCAGTGTGGAGAATAAAGAGCTTGGTGAGCTTTTCACCAGTCAGTTCTCCCCCAGACATTGTGAGAGGATGTGGGAAGGTTGAAGGCTGGTGGTGATCATGGAAGTCATGGGAGGGGTTGTCTACACAGAGTAATTGGGAGGGACATAGCCAGTCTGCTCCTTCCAAGGCATAAATACTGATTTAAAAGGTTATGGGATTCACACGTTGTAACACAATAGGATGTTAAATATGGACTTATTTAAGGAAATATTGCACTCATATATTGTCACTGACTCACTCTTACAGATAAACAGAGTTGGAAGGGACCTTGTAGGTCATCTAATCCAAACCCCCACCGAAGCAGGAGACTTTACACTATTTTTGACAGGTGGCAGTCCAGCGTCTTCTTGAAAACCTCCAGTGATGAAAGCTCCCACAACTTCTGAAGCAATGATGGTATTCTACCAATTTGGCCTGGTTCACAAGAACCGGTCGTAAAAAATGCTACCATTTGACAGAACTAGTAGTAAAAATAACAGCTACCAGTTCAGCCAAACCAGTATTTCTTTTTTTTTTCCTCCTGGCGATAAGCTGTGCCAGGATCTCCCTCACTATCTTACTGCTTCGCCCAGGAGGCTTCCCTGAGGCCCAGGAGGCAAAAAAACAGAGCATGGGAGTGAATGGGTGCTGCAAAAAAAAGCCACGCCCACCCAATCACATGGCCACTCCCACCTAGCCACTTCCACCTAGCCACGTCCACAGAACTGGTAGTCAAAATATTTGCATCTCATCCCTGTTCCGAAGGCAACTTCTGTTCCATTGTTGATTGTTCTCACTGTCAGAAAATTTCTTCTTATTTCTAGGTTGAATCTCTCCTTGTTCAATTTCCATCCATTGTTCCTTGTCTGGCCTTTGGATGCCTTGGAAAATAGCTTGACACTGCCCCTCCTCTCTGTGGCAGCACCTCAAATATTGGAAGATTGCTCTCCTGTCTCCCCAGGTCCTTTTCTTCTATAGACTAGCCAGGCCCAGTTCCTGCAACTGTTCATCGTATGTTTTAGCCTCCAGTCAATCATCCTGGTTGCTCTTCTCTGCACTCTTTCTTGTCAAGAGAACAGGTCAAAAAATAGAAAGTCGCTACCTGGGTGTAAAATGCTACAGGTACCTTGAATCTCAGTGAAATCCTTGTCGTGTAGAGTCCCCACAATTTGCCTTATTGAGGGCATGAAGAGAGTCTATGCCTGGTGATGCCCCCCACAAGGAACCATAAAGATCAGAAGAATGAGGGATGGACAGGAGGGGGAGATGGCAGATTGGGTATATTTAAGAGGTGTGGACTCTCAATGTCAAAACCACAATAACTTGTAAGAAGGGTTTGCTCTGGGGGATCCATTAAAGAGGGAACCATGGCGGCACAGTGGTTAGAATACAGTGTTGCAAGTTAATTCTGGCCACTGTCAGCAGTTTGATTCTCATCAATTCAAGGTTGACTCAGCCTTCCATCCTTCTGAGGTCAGTAAAATGAGGACTTAGATTGTTGGGGGCCACAGGCTGATTCTAAAAAATGCTTAGAGAGGGCTGGAAAACACTGTGAAGCAGTATATAAGTCCAAGCGCTATTGCTTTTCCTTCTTTCCTTCTTTCCTTCTTTCCTTCTTTCCTTCTTTCCTTCTTTCCTTCTTTCCTTCTTTCCTTCTATCCTTCTATCCTTCTATCCTTCTATCCTTCCATGGTGCACAGTGGTTAGAATGCAGTATTGCAAGCTAATTCTGCCCACTGCCAGGAGTTCAATTCTAACCGGCACAAGGTTGACTCAGCCTTCCCTCTTTCTGAGGTCAGTAAAATGAGGATCCAAATTGTTGGGGCAAGAGGCTGTAAACTCTTATAGAGGGCTGGAAAGCACTGTGAAGCGGTATATAAGTCAAAACGCTATCATTTTTCCTTCCTTCCTTCTTTCCTTCCTTCTTTCCTTCCTTCTTTCCTTCCTTCTTTCCTTCCTTCCTTCCTCCCTCCCTTCCTTCCTTCCTTTCTTCTTTCCATGGTGCACAGTGGTTAGAATGCAGTATTGCAAGCTAACTCTGCTCACTGCCGGGAGTTCAATTCTAACTGGCTCAAGGTTGACTCAGCCTTCCATCCTTCCGAGATTGGTAAAATGAGGACCCAGGTTGTTGGGGGCAAGAGACTGACTCTGTAAATTGCTTAGAGAGGGCTGGAAAGCACTGTGAAGCGATATATGTCAAAGGGTTATTGTTATTTCCCCCTCTGGTGGAAGAGGACTCAAAATAACATGGCTGGAGAACATCTGCAGTGGGGTAGATCTGTTTTCTTTGGCGTGCAAAGCCCTTATTTAGACAACAGGAGAATTGATGGTGCGTTTAAGGCTCAGATTTCTATCCTGCGCACAAATAGCACAACACAGCTCTCTCTCTCACACACACACACAAGTACACACACAGAGAGCCCATCACCTCCCTCCATAGGGAAGGGAGCCTTGGCAAGAGAGGGAAAGAGCCTGCCAATTAGCGAATAAAGTGTTGTTAATAGCAGACAATGGGAGGCAGCCAATTTGGCTCGAAATGTGCAAGATTTTGCTGGGTTTGTTCTATTTAAAAGTATAGTAGCAGGTTGAAGTCAGCATAAAAGGGAAGAATGAGATAAAAGGCTGCTCGGTCCTGATGGCATCTTCCCAGGCATCCCTCTTTCCCAGGGAGCTGATGGGTGGGAGGGGATGCCTGAGCCTACCAGTTTGTGCCTCTTTCCTGGGTGGCCTTTGGATCAAATTAGTTAAGAGCAGCCCTTGATCCTCGTGGCTGACTCCATTTGAAGCCTCTCCTGGCATGATGTCATGTCTGCCAAGGATTCTTGATTGGCCAGAGTGTTTCTCACCTGGAACCTGCAATTTGTACCTACAGAAATACAGCACTAGAATAGAATGAATGAGATGGAAGGGACCTTGGAGGTCTTCTAGTCCAGCCCCTTGCTAGACTCTTCTTAAAAACCTCCAATGATGAAGCACCTCCAATGTCTGTTCCATTGGTTAATTGTCCTCACTGTTAATGCCTGGTCCCACTGCACTTACGGATGCAAAGAGGATGTAAAACGTTAAAAAAAGCTTGCCATCCATTGGAAAACGCTATGCATCCGTTGTGTACTCATTGCATAGGTGTTTCAAACACTCTATCCGTCGAGCATCTGTCCACTGCGATTTCATCCGCGCGAGAAGTTTTGAGCTGCACAAAACTTTGTGAACAGATGAACTTTCCGCCGCGTACGATGTACATCCGCAACATATACGGGCAACAAACGTTCTATGTCCGTTATCATCCATTAAACATCCGCTGTATCCTCTCTGCATCCTCTGGCCATCCTCTCAACTCACATCCGCTGCAGCTGAAAATGGAAAGAGGGAGGAAACAAAAGGTACATGGAACGTCCACACAGCGTTAGTAGCACGGAAATAGAAAGGATGTAAGCTTATGCATCTCACATATAAAGTATTCAAAATGGACAAAACGTTTGTATCTGGGATGTATCTCGTATATTTAGGATGTCTGGAGTATGTCTAGAGTATGTGGAAGGACACCTCGCGGACAACCGATATTTCCGATGAAAAGGGGGAGGAAATCACCTGGATCTCAGTAAGAGTCCAGCAGCCGTGGTGTACAGACCTCTTCACCCTTGGTCTTGGTCTTCAACATCATCAATTGTTCTCCACCATGGATGATGACACAGTCCGTATGATAGCTGCACTCATTCATCACAAGAACCAAAACCTGTTCGGACTGTTTCAATTTTTACACAGAAGGAGAAGAAGGAGACGTCCAAGAGCTGTGTGGGTCTGAGAATGGATCGTGAGAAGAATGGAGTTTGAACTGTATGACCAGTTGATGGTGGAGCTGAGGAATGAAGACCCTCGTGCATTCCAGCACTTCATGAGGATGCCACCAGCCATGTTTGATGAACTTGTAGAGCGTCTGAGACCCAGGTTGACCAAGCCAAGCACCAACTTTCGTCCCAACCTGGACCCTGGACTAAAGGTGGCACTGACTCTGCGGCACCTGGCCTTTGGAACCACATACAGAAACATGCAGTATGCCTGGAGGGTGCCACACAACACCATCAGCATTGTGGTCAGAGAAGTGGTGCAGGCCATCATCGAAGAATATGTGGAGGAGCTCCTCAGGTGCCCCCCCACTGAACAAGGCTGGAGAAAACTTGCAGAAGAGTGGTATCAGAGGTGGAACTTTCCCCATACCGTTGGAGCCATAGATGGAGAGCACATGGCCTGCAAAGCTCCAGCCAACTCAGGTCCACTTATTACAACTACAAGGGCTTCTTCAGTATCATCCTCTTTGCCATGGTTGATGCAGACTACAAGTTCATGTTCATCAATGCTTCAGGCAATGGGTCAGCTTCAGATGGCCAGGTATACAATGCCAGTCACCTCAAGGATGGGCTGGAACGCAACCTCATCATGGGTTTTCCAGGTCCAGACCTCCTATCCAATGACACACAAGATGTGCCCTACTTCATCATTGGTGATGACGCGTTCTCCCTAAGTACCTACCTCATGAAGCCATACAGTTCAAGATACTGCACCCGTGAAGAGAGGATCTTCAACTACAGGCTGTCCAGGGCAAGACGGGTGGTGGAGAACCCCTTTGGCATCCTGGCCAACAGGTTCCAGATACTTCTCACCACCATGCAGCATCACCCAGAAACTGTGAGGAGCATCGTAGAAGCTTGCTGCATCCTTCACAATCTCATGCACACCCGCTACCCAGTGTTGCAGAACAGACTTGTCGACCAACAACAAGGGAATGGGGACATGGAGCCTGGTGAATGGAGGCAAGGACGTAACCTGATAGACATTGTGGATGTACAGGCCCCAACAGAGCTTCACGTGAAGGGAAGAAGCAGCGCAACCTGAGACACTGGTGCAACTCCCCAGCTGGAGCAGTGGAGTGGCCATACAGCATGATATATAATTAATGGATGCTTCCTTGAGGTTGTCGCGTAACACTGATGAGATTGTGCCATGTATGTTGAGTGGTCCTACAATGAATAGGGCATTAATAAAGAGCTTTGTTTATTTTAAAATGTGTTGATCAATAAATAAATTGTTATTGATAATAAAGGTCCATATGTGTGGCAGCTGGGATGGTGGACCATACAGTCCCACTATGGTTGCACTGGAGGTTTATCTATCCCACAACTATCCTTATCTATCCCACAAGCATGCAAAGGCTTAACCATTTTTTCAAAGTTTTCACCAACACTTTATTAAGTAAACAAAATGAACCAAGTTAACTAAGTGTCTTAAGCAAAGATAAATAACCTTTATTAATTTTCTTAGGTAAACTTTATGACTGTATTAAATAAGCAAAATGAACCAAGTAAAGTGTCTTAAGCAAAGATAAACTTAACAAGTAAACAACTCAGTCTCTGACACTATTCTCAGTCACTCTGAGTCATGTCTATGGTCTCAGCTGTTAAGCGGGCAGGGACTGTGGAGGTGGCTGTGGCTTGAGTGCTGGTCTGAGGCACCATTGGGGTGCTTGGCCCCGAGGGTACAACAGGTGGTGGTGTGTTCAGGAAGTTATTCGAGAGCTGACTCAGTCCCGTGAGGCTGAGAGGCCCTTCATCAAAGACTTGAGATGTCAGGCCCAATACTGATGACAGATTGTCCGTTGACGGGCTTGGCTGTAGGGTGGAGAAAGGAGGAGTGTAGTGGGGCTGTCTGGTCTGCAGCTGGATGAGGACTGGTGTCTGTGGCGTCCAATGAACCTGGGCCTGGATTGGGAAGTTCTGCTTTTGCTGTGGGAAGTCCTGGTAGTCGTAGCCTTGGGAGGTGAGGGGCTGTTGAAAGCTGTGGAAGGGCTGTGACATCACCTGGGGTGGAGGAGCAGACCTGGACTGGGTAGGAGCAGCTTCAGCTGGGCCTTGAGGGTTGTGCAGAAGTGCTGTGATCTTCTGCTTCATCACCTGGTACTGGGCCTCGGGCAGGTCCCTCAGGGTCTGGCTCACGTAGGTCATGAAGGTGTTCCGGCCTGAGGATGTTTTGTCCAAATGGACCAGCTGAGAGAGAAGTTCTGTGCTGGTCTTCATTGTGTCCCTGATCTCCAACAGCACACTGTGGTCCTGACCCTCCAGTCTGCCTCTCTGCCTGCATCCTCTGGAGCTGGGGATTGGAGTGGGAGTGGGTTGGCCTCTGGTGGCTGCTGCTTCTTCCTCCATTTGTGACAGCAGGGTGTCATCCTCCATGAGATCCTCCAAGTCCGCCGGCATGGAGAGTGCAGCTGTCGGGGGGGTCTCTGTTGTGGGGCCCTCTGAAAACACCTGCCTGGACAGGGTAGCTGGCTTCTGGTTGGAAGAGAACTGGCTGTCTGTGGGCTGTCTGAGGGAGAGGGGTCTCAGAGGGGCTGCTCCTTGGTGGTGGATCTCACCCTCTAGGAAACTGCACTTGGCCGTGACGTACATCTCCCGGTCAGTGAGCTTGAGGCGGCCTGCCCGGATTTCTTGAGGTGTAGTTTGCTATACAAGGTGTGCATGTGCTTCCACCATCCTAAGAGTACTTCTGCAGTGTACCCCAGGCTCTCTTCCTTGTCTCTTCAAGCTGCCTGCTTCTTTTTGGTGTCCCGATACAGTCTGTGGCCCTTTCTCCAGAGGTACTCGTTCTCCCTCAGCCATTCCAGCACCTCATCCTCATGCTCCTCGGAAACGGTGTGCTGTTTCCTCTCTCCCTTCTCCTTCCCTTGCCTCTTCCTCCCTCTGGCAGGGGCTTGAGCAGGGCCTTCAGGAGCTTGAGCAGCAGGGCCTTCAGAGGCTTGACCAGCAGAGCCTTCAGCAGCAGGGCTTTGAGGGCCTTGGGGCTGGTCCACCACAGCAGCAGCAGCAGCAGCAGCAGCAGCAGCTTCAGAGTCAGTGCCAGGGGGTGGGATGCTGGTTCTGGCCTTCTTCACCTTGCCAGGGCTTGAACAAGTAGGCATGGGCTTCCTCTTCTTGCCTGACTGACGAACCATAGTATTCCTGCAAGATGTATCTGGCAGCACGTCTTTCCCCTATATGCTGACTGCATGCGTGCTGCATCCTTTTATATCCGTGGAGCTGATGCAATTCATACTCCCCACATGCGCAGTGAACGCTTTGCATCTGATATACATCCACACGGCATCCCCTTTGTTTCCTATAGGTGTCCGTGATGCATCCGCTTCATCCGCTATGCATCATCTTTGAAATTCACCCCCAGAACCCCTTCAGAGGAGTCATCCACTTCCATCCCCTTTCATCCGCTAGGCTTCCTATGAACATCCGTTTCACATCCCCACTACATACTACCCACATCCGCTCTTTTCTGTTCTTTTCTGTTCTTTTCTGTTCTGTTTATGCAAATTTTTGCCACTTTTTGGAGTGGATGACAACGGATGGAGCCACCCCCAAAATTTTGCTCATCCACTGTGTCCTTTATGCATACGTTTTGCGTCCATTGGCCAGTGGGACCGGGCCTTTAGGAAGTTTCTCCTTAATTCCAGGTTGCTGCTCTCCTTGATTAGTTTCCATCCATTGTTTCTTGTCCTGCCCTCCTTTGCTTTGGAGAATCATTTGACCCCCTCTTCTTTGTCACAGCCCCTCAAATAAACTAACATGAACGCCTCCTGAAAACATGCTTTGCTAGCAGGGAACCAATCAGAAACATGTCTCTCCTCAGGCCAGGGCTCTGTGCCCAGAAGAGGCTGTCCAGATGTATTTCCCAGGTTTGGAGAATAGGTCTGTAGCCAAGCAGCCAAGGCTCCATCTTGGCACTATCAGGACAAAAGTGTCAGACAAGGAACGTTTCCAGATCCAGCCAGACCTACAGAAAGAGTGCAGAGAAGAGCAACCAATATGATGAGGGGACTGGAGGCTAAAACATACAATGAACAGTTACAGGAACTGTGCCTGGCTAGTCTAGGGAAGAAAAGGACCAGGGGACACACAAAAACAGTCTTCCAATATTTGAGGGGCTGACACAGAGAGGAGGGATAAAGCACCCGAAGGCCAGACAAGGAATAATGGATGGAAACTGAACAAGGAGAGATTCAATCTGGAAATAAGGAAGAATTTTCCGACAGTGAGACAATTAACCAATGGAACAGAAGTTGCCTTCGGAAGTTGTGGGAGCTTCATCACTGGAGGCTTTCAAGAGGAGACTGAACTGCCATCTGTCAGAAATGGTATGGGGTTTCCTGCTTGGGCAAGAGGATGGACAAGATGACCTGCAAGGTCCTTTCCAACTCTGTTAATCTGTATCTGCCACAAAAGGAGCCAGTCAGACAAGTTGAGTTTCCCCTTAAACCATGTTTTGTTTTGATTTGCAAAATATATTAAGCAATAAACCTGTCAGGTATTTTGAATTTGCATACCATATAGTCATTAAAAAAATAAACAATCATAGGTCCAAGCTTAGCAAGCATGACAAAACTAGGTGCCAATTATGTAGGTGCCAATTATGTAACACATACAATTAACTCTGTTGTGGGACGCAACTTTGGAATATTCTCCAGCTACTGAAGGGCTCACCTGCACTTCCTGTGGCATACCACTCTTTTTAAAAGAATGGCATCATGACTGGGAAGTGGTCAAAAAAGGTCAAGATGGCACCACAAGTGGCCAATGGAAAGGTTGCCATTTTATTCGATGTGGGCCTGCATCTGAGGCCAAAACAGGGCAGGGTTTCCATCACTCTGCCATCTTTTTTTACCACTCTCAGGTAGAAAAACCATGAGGAAAGGAGAAAGGAATAGAATAGAATAGAACAGAACAGAACAGAACAGAACAGAACAGAACAGAACAGAACAGAATTCTTTATTGGCCAAGTGTGATTGGACACAGAAGGAATTTGTCTTGGTGTAAATACTCTCAGTATACATGAAGGAAAAGAACCATTTGTCAAGAGTCGAGAATCATAACGTACGACACTTAATGATAGTCATAGGGTACAATAAGCAATCAAATCATATTAGGAAACAGTCAATAAAAATTGTAAGGATACAATCAACAAAGTTACAGTCATACAGTCACAAGTGGGAGGGGATGGGTGATAAGGATTGATGGGAAGATTAATAGTAATAGTAGTACGGATTTGTAAATAGTTGGACAGTGTTGAAGGAATTATTTCTTTAGTAGAGTGATGGCTTTTGGGGAAAAAACTGTCCTTGTGTTTAGTTGTTCTGGTGTGCCGGGCTCTATAGCTTCATTTTGAGGGAAGGAGTTGAAACAGTTTCTGTCCAGGAAGTGAGGAGTCTGCAGATATTTTCACAGCCCTCTTTTTGACTCAGGGTGCAGGAGACAGGATCCATGGAAGGCAGGTTGGTAGCCATTGTTTTTTCTGCAGTCCTAATTATCCTCTGAAGTCTCAGTCTGTCCTGTTGGGTTGCAGAACCAAACCAGACAGTTGTAGAGGTGCAGATGACAGACTCAATAATTCCTCTATAGAATTGGATCAGCAGCTCCTTGGGCAGTTTGAGCTTCCTGAGTTGGCGCAAAAAGAATATTCTTTGTTGTTGTTTTTTGATGACGTTTTTGATATTCGGTGTCCATTTTAGGTCATGTGATATAGTAGAACCTAGAAATTTGAAGGTCTCTACTGTTGATATTGTGTTGTCTAGTATTGTAAGAGGTGGTCGTATTGGAGGATTTCTTCTAAAGTCTTCCACCATTTCTACAGTTTTGAGTGTATTCAGTTCCAGATTGTTCCAGTTATACCATGATGCAAGTTGTATAACCTCCTGTCTGTATGCAGATTCATCGTTGTCTCGAATGAGACCAATCACTGTTGTGTCATCAGCAAACTTCATTATTTTAACAGATGGATCATTTGAGATGGAGAGGATTAAGTCATAATTTTTAAAAAATGACAGCACATCCTCTGAACACAAACTTAATAGAGTTTGCATAAAGATGTAAAGGAAGGAGAGGCGATGTTGGGGAAGGCATAACAGAGGCCTTGAGGAGGCTTAATTAGCCAGCCCTGGCCTGCCGGCGGCTGACAGCTGGCACCAGAGTCAGACGGTAGCAAGGAGGTTGGGGAGGAACTTGAACCAGTCCTGGAGGCTGAGGAAGGCTTGGATGAGGGCTTTGCATCAGGGGCAGAGATGAGGCCAGGGCAGATGGGCAGTTATCAGCTGCCTTCAGACTCAGACAGCAGTGAGGCAGGGGAGTTTCTGGAACCGGTTCCCAGCCTGCGCATGCGCAGGGCTGCCAGAAGACAAGAACATTGAGAAAGCAGGGTCAACTCAGGAATAAGGCCGCACCTCGGAGATGATTGGCCCCTCCTATAGGACATAAAAGAGGAGCCAATGGGACGTGAGCTTTTCCAGGAAGCAATTAGTTCGTCAGGTCGGTTCAAGCTTTGAAAAGTTCTGTTTGACTCTGTGTCAAGTTTGGCTTTGCCCTTCATCTGGCAGTTCATTCTCTGGCAGCATTCCAAGTGCAATAAGGTGAGTGTTTATGAACATTCCCCTGAAAGACTGTGAAGCCTTGCAGGCTGGGAATGAATGTAATTCACAGCCGTGGAAATAAAAGAGGTTTTGCCAGGACTGAGATTGTGTTTTATGCTTTCTAAGGAAGCCTAGGTCAGAACAGAAGGCAAGAAGAACATGTTTTTAAGCAATCAGACCCTGGCCTTGCTCTCCTTTACTATAAGGGGAGACAGAAACTTGGACAGGTTGTTAAGATACAGCTAATTCTCGAGTTATGTCTGTTACAGTTGTAAGTCATGATGGTGACTCGACCAATCCGATTGAATGGTGTTTTTTGCAGTGCTAAATCAAGTCACGAAGCTCCTCACAGCCTTGATTGGAAATGGGGAACCCAAGGAAGGAGATGCCCAGTGCCCCGATTCCTAAGAAGAGTGCAGATGCAGGACAAAAGCTTCCCAGAGGCCCTGAGAGCAAGTCAGCCTTGGGCTCTCTCTTCCTGCTTATTCTGCATGGAAGGCTGCCCTCTTTGGCAAAGAGAAATCAATTTGAGAGTCAAGGGGAAACTTGTGCACCACTTTCCTTTATATGAGATACAAGTGACTGTCTAATCTCTTCTTAAAAAACCTCCAGTGATGGTGCGCCAGGGGTGGGATGCTACCAGTTCAGCCCAGTTCTATACAACCGGTAGCTGCGAAAAGCAGCGGACACCGAACTGATTCAGTGTTTGGCCCACCCGCCTGCTCGGGCTCTAGGCTGTCCTTTATTCCCTGCTTGAGTGGATTTTCAACAAGAGGATTTTCAAATGCTGCACACTCGCGCGTAGCGCTTCTCAGCTGTCCAGGCGGCACAGCTGATGATTTCTTGCAAACGCTGCACACAGGCATGTTAAGATGTCTGCAGTTCGAAGAACCAGAAAATCTCTCCATTGGCTGGCCCTGCCCCTCCTGGCAACCATCCACTTTGCCTGATTTGGTAAGTAGCTATTTTTCCTTTTTTTTTCCCCTGACCACCAGCTGCTCTGCTATGCTGGGAGATTTAGATTAGCTGGAAAACAGGAAATCATTGGATTTCTTGCTTTCTAGCTAATCTAAAATCAGAGCCGAACTTTCCTTAGGACTGAAGCTTCTACTTTTCAGTGCAGACTCAGGTAGCCGATTGCAGATAGATAGATCTCTAAGTGAATCTGTAATTCTGTGAGCAACTCAATCTACCTGCCTACTTTGCCTGATTTGGGGTAAAAGTTGCTTTATTAAAAAATCAACATTTACATCTGTTGTGTATATAACTTGGTAGACTCCAAATACCTTAAATTGATTGGCCGAAAAGGCCGTTCTCAGATTGGTTACTTAAGCGCCATTCCGATTGGCCCGTCTGACGTCGGGAACACTTAAACAACTGTCATTGGCCACAAGCCGCAAGCAAGCCGCTGTAAGAAGGGCTGCCGCGGCTTGTGCAAATGTTCCGTTACAAGTCACTTTACTGTTTGAATAAAGAGTTGTTTGTTGGAACCCAGTCTCGCGCACCTTATTTCCATACGGAACAGCATCAATATTTATATTTACATAGAAGCCACATGCACCCAGTCACATGACCACCAAGCCACACCTACAATTTAGGCCACACCCACAAAACCAGTTGTTAAGAAATTTGAATCCCACCCCTGTGGTGCACCCATGATTTCTGGAGGTCAGTTGTTACACTGATTGTTCTCACTGTTAGGAAGTTTCTCCTTAATTCCAGGTTGCCTCTCTCTTCAAGTAATTTCCAAACACTGTTTTTTGTTTTGCCTTCAGGTGCTTTGGAGAATAATTTGATGCCCTCTTCTTTGTGACAGCCTCAAATACTGGAAGACTGCTATCATATCACCCCTAAATCTTCCTTTCTTTAGACTAGCCGAACCCAAATTCTGCAGCCATTCTTCATATGGTTTAGTCACTTTGATCATCTTAGTTGCTCTTCTCTGAACTTTTTTTCCAAAGTCTCAATATCTTTTTTTGTAGCGTGGTGACCAAAACTGGTTGCAGCACAGGAACATTTGAAGCTGGGTCAGTGCAAGCATTCAGGAGTTGTGTCCCCTGAAAACCCTTGCCATTTTCTCCTGTTCTCCCACAAAACGAAGCTGCCATCAACTCAACAATAGAAGCCTCTTCCTCAGCGAGTCCCAAACAGCTGAACAAAATCTCATAGCCCTTTTTCAGAATGGGAGATGTCGCCTTCAGCTCTTCATATTTTCCCCTGGAATTGGATCTAGGGAGAGCCTCCACAGCCCCACCCGGTTGAGCAGTAACACTCCAGCACCATTCCTCTTCAGAGGAGTCACATCTGCAGAAGGATGAAAGCACATGATTAACCTGCTAACAACCCCATTTTTTCATCTTAAATTCCAGCTAAAAACTAATAAAAAGGTTTGATTCTATTAATTTGGGCTAGGATAGAAGCAATCATTTCTGGTCCCTCCCGCAGGTGTTAATTGCTTTAGCACTGCTAAAATTACTCTGTTATCACCAATTACCACTATTGTGGATGGTGTCAAGTGTTTATTTTGTATACATTTAAGTAATAATTGGATTGTCACAGGTTGTACATTTTCTATTTCATTGCATTTTTATTCCAATGTTTACCTCTTTCTTCCTTCTACACCCATCTGTATTTGTATCTGCCAAAAACAGATGAAGTAGAACACATTGTGGAACTTTGGGCTGTAATATGCTTGTTTTATGTGTTACATAATGCATAAATAATATTACTGAAGGCTTCTTTTGTCTTCGTGTTACCACAAAACTCTGCTGATTTGGCTGCTACCAACCAAGTTGCCAACAGCGCTGGCAATTTATTCTGAATGCTCCTTCATTCAGGGCTCATGATTTGGTCATTTTTCATCAAGGGTTGATTCATTACTTCCCATGCTTTTTTTATGGTAAAGAGATATCATTTCCAAAACTGGAACAGCTCTCAAATGTAGCCATGGAGTTGTTTCAAATTAAGGGGCAAAATTCAACATGAAATGGAGCCCACTGACTCCCCGCTCTGGTACTCCTATGCATTTTTGCACCTGCCTTTTAGAAATGTTTTCCCTTGCAAAAGGAAAGCTTGGATCTTTCCAGTGGATGGTAAGCACAAGAGAGAGAGCTGTTGTGGTTCGCTGGCAGCCTGTGCAGATGGCAGCGGAATTGGACAGTGGGAAGAACGGGGACCAGTCCAGAAGTCTGGAGAGGATTCAGATGAGGGTCCTGCATCCAATGCAGAGATGGGGCCAGGACCATTTGGGAGTGGGATGCTGACTCCGGAGCCTCCAGAATCTGGCAGTAGCAAGGTAGAGGACCCAGGGGAGCCTGTTCCCAGTGCACGTATGCGCAGGGCTGCTAGGAGGCCAGAGCAGCTTAGACAAAAGGGGCGACTGGGAGTAAGGCTGGGAGGTGATTGGCCCTCCCATAAGGGATAAAAGTCAGACTAAGATGATGAAACCTTTGCAGAAAGCAAAGTCATTTGCTCTGTTTGGATTAAACCTTGAAGCTCTGTGTGGACTTTGTACTTCAGTTGGTTTTTTTACAGTTCATTTGGCATTTTACTAATTGGCAGCAATTCAAAGGAGAGAAAGGTGGGTGCTTATCTCGAGGGACTGTTTGGGATTCATTACAGGCTGGGAATGAACATAATCCCCAGCACTGAGATAAAACAGAGTTGTTTTAACAAAGCATGTGCTTAATTACAGTCTTGGAAGCCTTGGTCAGATCAGGAGGGTCCATCTGGAAGTGAAACATCATTTGAAATGATGAAGTTCAACCACAAAGTCAGGAGTCATCATCATTTCCTTTTAACAACCCCACAGTCCCTTGGGGTAGAGTCTGGGCAACTGAATGGAACTAGCAGAGTTTTTATGGCCAGATGCCCTTCCTGTCACTAATGCAGAGTTTTGTTCAGTGGTTATATTCTCAGTGTGCCTAGAGAGAGAAATATCTGCCTCTTCCTAGGATTAAATTCAAAGCCTCCTGATTGTGAGGTGAGAGCTCCATCTGTAGGCTACTACACCACTCTCAGCTACAGTCAGGAATGACTGACAAGAATTCAGTACGATTGATGGTGGGTCATGCATAGCCAGATTTCTGTCATGGATCTGCCACGGAACCCCTCTCCGGACATGAGCTCAGAGGAGGAGGCCATGTCTGAGTCAGCAGAAGAAAGCACAGAGCCAAGTCGGTCAGGATCAGGGCTCAGAGAGTGCTAGCCTGATGAAGCAGCCTCTGTTAGGCTTGATGGGACTAGTGATGGACTGAGGCTGAGCAAGTAAGCCCACAGCTGCAGCAAGTTGGCCAGATGAGGAGCAGGAGAAGCTGCCGCCCGTGAGCAATGAGAAAGAGGGGGAGTTCACACCTCCTCATGATCTAAGAACACGGAGGACAGAGAGAAGACAGACACAATGCCAGTTGGCTAGGCTATTCACTAGGAGGCACCTCACCTCTCATGAAGGGCTGCACTTGTGATGGTGCAGTGGTTAGAGTGCAGGATTGCAGGTAAACTCTGTCCACTGCCAGGAGTTCAATTTTGACTGGCTCAAGGTTGACCCATCCTTCCAAAGTCAATAAAATGAAGACCCAGATTTTTGGAGGACAATATGCTGACTCTGTAAACCACATAGAAAGGGCTGGAAAGCACTGTGAAGCGGTATATAAGTCTAAGTGCTATTGTTATTGTTCCTTTTTCCCTCCCTCCCTCCCTCCCTCCCTCCCTCCTTTCCTTCCTTCCTTCTTTCCATGGTGTGCAGTGGTTAGAAAACAGTATTGCAGGCCAATTCTGCCCATTACCAGGAGTTCGATTCTGACCGGTTCAAAGTTGACTCAGCCTTCCATCCTTCCAAGGTGGATAAAATGAGGGCCCAGATTATTGGGGGACAATATGCTGACTCTGTAAACTGCTTAGAGAGGGCTATAAAGCACTGTGAAGCAGTATATAAGTCTAAGGGCTATTGATCCCACCCAGGACTTGAGTGTTGCTGGAGCAATGTGCCCAGCAGCAGTGATGAGGATGCTCCCGAGGAGCCTGTGCCAAGTGTGCATACACGCAGGACTGCTCGTAGGAAAGTGCAGCTACAACAGCATAGGTGACTCGGGAGTAAGGCTGCAAGGTAATGGCCCCTCCCTCAAGAGGATAAAAGCCAGGTCTGAAGAAGCGTTCTGCTTGTGCCATATATCTATCTGAATCAAGGACTGTTTTCCTGAACTTTGTGTGTGCCTGTTGGACTTGGTTACCCAGAGATTCTTGCCGTGCTGAGTTCAGAATCCAGACCTGCACAACAGGGGTGCCTTCTGAGGACCTGTTTTGGGGTGGGAGGGTTGAATAAACACCTGAAGAATTCTTGCTGTACGTGCATGTGGGAGAGGGAAACAGGGCAGCAGAGTTTCTGAGAATGCAAATCTCTGTACATTTAACTCAAAAAGGAGAGAGAAAAACACCACAGACACAGACTTCTGTAATATCTGTTAGCTACAAAAGCCAGTTACAATAGAGCTGGTAAATGACCTCCCAAAATTGTGTGATATTCAATGTGTCTGTAATGAAGGCCTTGGAAAAGATATTCAGATGGCATGATGTGCCTACAGCTACGAAAATCAGTATTGTGTAGGCAATTGTGTGACACATTAGGGAAGCAAAAGTTGGGCTTTTATTATTTTAAAAATAACATTTCTGAAAAGAGAGAAAAGAATGAAGCTTTTTTTAAAAAAAAAATTTGGTGTTCAAATACCCACATAATCTCTCAGCAAGGAATGATGGTCGCCTAACATAGGGCTGGAAGGGACCTTCGAGATCTGCTAGTCCAACCCCCTGTCCAAGGCAGGAGTCCTTATACTATGCCAGACAAATGAATGTCCCATCTTTTCTTGAAAACCGCCAACAATGGAGCACCCACAAGTTCAGAAGGCGAGCAAAGCTGTTCCATTGATTAATTGTTCTGTCAGGAAATTCTTCCTTATATCCAGAGTGAATCTCCCATAAATGATCTCCCATCCATTGCTTCTTGTCCTGCCCTTTGAGAATAAATCAATGCCCTCTTTCCTGTGACACATCTTCAAGCGCCATCAGGTCTCACCCAAGTCTTCTCTTAGGCTACAGACACCTAGTTCCTTCAACTGTTCTTCATCATGCAGTTTAGCCTCCAGCCCTCTTATCACCTTTGTTGCTCATCTCTGCACTCTTTCTAGGACCTCAGGACCTTTTCTGTATCATGGTGATCAGGAACTGGATGCAGTATTCCAAATGTGACATCCCATTGACATGTGGCTGTCTAATCAAGGACAGAAGCAACCTGGAATTAAGGAGAAGCTTCCTAACAGTGAGGACAATTCACCATTGGAACAGCTGGCCTCCAGAAGTTATGGGTGCTTCACTACTGGAGTTTTTTAAGAAGAGACTGAACAGCATAGCTGGCTGAAAAATTCTGGGTGTTGAAGTCCACAAGTCTTAAGGTTGCCAAGTTTGGGGACCCCTGGTATAAGATCTCCCATTTGAGCAGGGGGTTGGACTAGAAGACATCCAAAATCCCTTCCAGCTCCATTCTGATTGTGCTAAGAGTGAAACTATTTGAATTCTCGAGCTGGATGTTGACAGACTGATTGATTGAGATCCCATCTCAGGAAGTATTTTCTACCATGTTCCATATTTTGGATTTACAACACTGTATGTACCCTGGGAAGCTATGAATTTTCAGCCCAACTCCTCCAACTAGAGTTGACCCATCCAAGTAAATCCTTCTGAGAAGAAACACCTGTGCTTCCTCATTATTACATTGGGGGAGGGGGTGTGGCAGGGAAATTCCATCATGACTCCCACACTTTGGAACACCCTTCCTGTAGAAGTTGCCCAGGACCTCTGTCTGGTCATCACACTGCAGAAGAAAGAACAAGACTGGGGAGGAATGGGGCAGTTTCAAGCCTTGACTGAATGAAATTTGGAACTGGATATTAATTTATCAATTGATCTATCAGCATTGTTTTTTAATCATTGTAATTTGTTTACTTTAATGTGCTGATATTGCAATGGTTGTATTTGTTTCCTTTTGTGGTAAGCTGTCATGGATGCATACTTGATAAATAAATGAATCCATCCATTTTCCAGGAATGCCTTGTTCTTGAGCTTCTGAAGGACAGCTTCTGAATTGCTCATGTTGGTATTTCTCACTTTCCTGATTTCTGAAAGCGGCAAATGTTTTCCCACTTCTGGATGAAAATTTTTCCATGCCACATTTCTCCACCACTCTGGAGCTTCCCTGACAGCTCAAATTTACAAAGTACCAAGACAGGTCCCAATGAAAAGCTCTTTGTGGTTAGCCAGCAGCAGCTATGGATGGTGGAGGAGAGCGGGGACTCAGATGAAGGGCCATTAGGGAATGGACTGCTGCCTTCAGAGATGGTGGGGGCTGGCGGCAGTGATGAGGATGCTCCCGAGGAGCCTGTGCCAAGTGTGCATACACACAGGACTGCTCGTAGGAAAGTGCAGCTACAACAGCACGGGCAACTTGGGAGTAAGGTTGCAAGGTAATGGCCCCTCCCTCAAGAGGATAAAAGCCAGGTTTGAAGAAGCGTTCTTTGCAGAAGGCAACGACACTCTGAAACTAGCCTCCTGGACATTATAGTTAGTATTTGAAAACCCTTGTAAACTATTTTTTATCTGTGGGTTTTTGGCAGCCTTGAAAAACAACTTGACAAGGATCTTTCTTTTTTTTCTTTTTTTTTAAGAATTTTATTAATTTTCTACAAACAGGCATAAGATACAAAACATTAAAAACATCTACTCTCATATATACTTCCGGTGTGTCGGTTGGTTCATCAGTTTTGTGCATTCATTTTATAGTCTCAATTACAGTTATATTACATAACCACTCATATTGTCAATCCATATCCTAATATTACCAAAAAAAATTAAAATAAAGTCTTTTTCTGACTATACTTTTAATCATTCATGCTTTGTGAGATAACAATACTTCAAACAGTTTATTCTATAACAAATCATATAGTCATAACAAATCAATCCTAAAAACCCTTCATAGATATAATACTAATGCTCTATTATTGTATTTTATCATCTAACCATTGATAAAAAAGATCCCAAATTTCATAAAATTGTTTATCTTCTTGCTCTCTAATTTCAAATGTCAATCTACTCATCTCAGCACATTCCAATAT
>BLBF01000060.1:11108714-11124851 GCA_015471245.1 Laticauda colubrina | reverse complement strand
AAGAAGAAAAAAAAGATAATCAAAGGGAGCCTCTATCCTAAAAAGAAAATTAAAAAAAAATAAAAATAAAAATCAAGAGAAGCATAAAAATATATATAAGAGAAAATTCAATCCGGTTACCTACAAAGTCACATTAAAGTCCTCAGAAAAAAAAATAAGGAAAGAATCCAAATCTCAGTTTGACATCACTTAAACGCCGCTCAGCCAAGTTTCAGTCAAACAAAAATAAAGTCACAGATTTCTTCTTTGTTCAGGATGTCCTTTCAAGTCTCAATCAATTTACTATACAAAAGGAATTTCTCACCCAACCGATACACGCTCATTTAAATCACTTTCTTTCCGGAGCTGTCCCGACTTCAGCAGCTTTGGAGGCTGCCTTTCCGCTGCCAGCAAAAGGGCTTCTCCTGGATCAAACCAGAGATTTTGCGATATCTCTGGGATCCTGGGACTATGCCCTTCACAATCCCCGTCTCTACGGGACGGTTTAGGTCCGTTAGGACCGACCAGGGGCGAAAATATCAGCTGCGATCTCAGAGCCCCGAGATCGCAGCTGTAACACCGAGACGAGGCTCCGCCTTCTCCCCAAGGGTCTTTCTTGTCAGAGCTAATTAGTTGGAAGCAGCTTTTTATCTGTGAAGAAACAGAATTTGTGGATTAACCCTTAAAAGGTGGCAGTGGCAAGGCCCAGATGGATTTCCGGCAGAATTTTATAAAATATTACAAGAATCATGGAACCTTCCATTGTTAGAAGTTATGAATGAAGTTATGTTAAAGAAGAGGATACCTAAAACATGGTTAGAAGCTTATATTATACTTACTCCAAAAGAGAAGGCTGATCTATTACAAATTAAAAACTATAGACCTATTTCTTTACTAAATGCAGATTATAAAATTTTTGTTTCGATATTGGCAGAAAGACTTAAAAATATTTAAACAGTTTTATTCTTCCTGATCAAAATGGATTTCTGCCAAAGAGACAAATTAAAGACAATATGAGAGTAACTTTGGACACTTTGGAATACTATAAGGGTCATCCTGAAAAACAAACAAGATTTGATATTTCTAGATGCACAGAAGGCATTTAATAATGTGAACTGGCAATTCATGTTGTTACTGTTGGAACAGGTGGACTTTGCTAGAAAATTTACTCAAGCAATAGAAGCTATATATCATAAGCAAACAGCAAAGGTAATAATAGAGGGAGAATTGACAGACTCTATTGATATAAGAAAAGGAATAAGACAAAGATGCCCACTGTCACCCTTGTTGTTTGTGTTAACCTTGGAAGTGTTAAACAGAAATATTAGAAAAGGATATAAAAGGGATGAAAATTGAAAAGGAAGAATTTAAACTGCAAGCTTTCGCAGATGACTTGGTTTTCATCTTAGAAGATCCACGAGAAACAGCATCAAAATTGATAGAAAAGATAGAGACATATGGAAAGGTGGCTGGCTTGAAAATAAATAAAGATAAAGACAAAGATTCTGACAATGAACATGTTATCAAGACAAAAGGAAGAGTTAGCAGAACTATTGAAAATCCAGGTCACGAATAAGATCAAATACTTGGGGATATATTTGAAAGCAAGATTCAGTACACTAAAAGAGAATAATTATATTAAACTTAAGCAGCAGATAGCGCTAGATCTGGCGAAATGGGAAAATTTACAACTATCACTAATAGGGAGAATATCAACAATCAAGATGAATATATTACGCAGAATTTTATATTTGTTTCAAACAATTCCAATTAGGCTTGGAAAAGATTATTTTGAAGATTTAAATACAATCATGTTGAAATATATATGGCAAGGTAAGAAGACGAGAATAAAGTTAAAACTTTTGCAAGATGCTAGAATAAGAGGAGGATTTGGTCTGCCGAATTGGGAGTTGTACTACCAAGCTACAAATCTGATGTGGGTTAAGGAATGGATAACATTAAGAAATACTAGATTGTTGTCATTAGAAGGACATGATCTGTTGTTGGGGTGGCATGCCTTTTTATAGTATAAGGGAATTAAAATACAGGGTTATTTTAGAAGACATCATATACAGGAGTCTCTGTGGTTAAATTGGGAGAAGATTAAAAGACAATGTTATTTGAAAATTCCAGTCTGGTTACAACTACTGAAGCATTTTCTTATCCTATAACATATAAGAAGGATCAAACAGTTAGATATGGGGAAATTTTGAATGAAAAGGGTGAACTTAAATCGATGCAAAAACTAGAGGAACAAGGTATAAAGATGAATTGGTATTCTTACGCGCAAATACATTCAAGGTATGAAAAAGACTTTAAAGCAGAAAGTTTCTATAATAAATTGACTGATTTAGATAAGATTTTGACAGGTACTGATGAAAAGGTGATTAAAAAGTTATATGGATATTTGCTAGAAATTAAACTAGAAGAACAAGTTAAAGAAACTATGATTGCTTGGGGGAAGAATTTTGGATATGGGATTGACCTGGAGAAATGGCAAAAATTGTGGTCTCAAAATTATAAGATGACAATGTCAACAGCATATAAAGAAAATTTGTACAACATGTTTTACAGATGGCATTTTCCCCTGACAAGAATAGCAAGAATGTTCAAGAATAAATCCGAAAAATGTTGGAAATGTCATCAGACACCTGGCTCATATTACCATATGTGGTGGACTTGTACGGATGCTAAAAAATACTGGACTAAAATCCACACATGGTTGGAAAAAATGACAAAAAAACAAATAGATTTGAAACCAGACATTTTTTTGTTGGGAATTTTGCCTGAAATATATAGTAAAGATTTGAAATAGTTGATTGTAAATGTATTAACAGTGGCTAGGATTGTATTTGCTAAAAACTGGAAAAATGAGAAGACACCATCACAGGAGGAGATCATTAAGAAAATATTGGAATGTGCTGAAATGAGTAGATTGACATTTGAAATTAGAGAACAAGATGATAAACAATTTTATAAAATTTTGGATCTATTCTATCAATGGTTAGATAACAAAACATAGTAATGAAATATGTAGATTTTTAGAAAATAATAAATATATAAAGATGTTTTTTATTTTTTTATTTTTTTTTTAATTATATCTACAAAATGATTCTAGGATAGATCTGGGAGGATAATATGAATTGTTATAAAATAAACTAAGTAAAATATGATTATTTTGTAAAACATGAATGAATAAAAGTATAGTCAACAATTGATTAATAAAGATATTAATGTACTTGATATTTGATTGAAAGTATGAGAGGATATATAATGTAATTGTGATTGAAGACTACGAAATGGTAGCACAAGACAATTTATAAACAAACTGGCACACTGTATGTATATATATGGAAGATGGCTTAATGTTTTTATGTTTTATTTGTTTATGTTTGTTTTAAAACCAATATTTTTTTTTTTTTTAAAAAAAGTGGCAGCGGCTGCCTTTGTCTTGTGTTTGCTCTCTTGGAACCAGGTTGGGTCAGAACAAGCTCCCGGCTCTCTCCAGCTGGCTGACCTTTGGCCAAACTCATGAGTAGCAATTGCCCCAAACCTGAATCTTTATCATAGGATGATAAAGTGGTCATAAGTGTGAAAAATAGCAATAGCAACAGCCCTTAGACTTCACAGAGCTTTCCAGCCCTCTCTAAGCGATTTTACAGAGTCAATCTCTTTCCCCCAACAATCTGGGTCCTCATTTTACCCACCTCGGAAGGATGGAAGGTCAACCTTGAGCCTGGTGGGATTCAAACTACCAAATTGCAGGCAGCCAGCAGGCAGCAAAAGTAGCCTGCAACACTGCACTCTAACCCCTGTACCACCATGACTCAGTAATGGTCATAATTTTTTTCAGTGCCATTGTAACTTCATTTAGTCATGAAATGGAAATTTGAGGACTACCTCAACTTACAACATAAAACATCCATGGGAGGGTGAAGTTAAAACAGGCACTTGGCAATGCAATCAAAGGTCCACCCTTTGTGCATGCACACCACATTGACTATCAGATCTGCCATCTTCAGATCTTTGGCTTCACTGGCATCCTGTCATAAAGGGATAGGTGGGAGGTGGGAGGGGCAGTGGAATGCAGTAGGTAGATGTGGGAAAGACAGAGAGACAAATGGTGGGATGTACAGAGAGACAAATGGTGGAAGGGGGGAGGACAGCCATGTCAGAAACTAGATGTGCCAGG
Organism: Laticauda colubrina; assembly: GCA_015471245.1. Classification (NCBI taxonomy): domain Eukaryota; kingdom Metazoa; phylum Chordata; class Lepidosauria; order Squamata; family Elapidae; genus Laticauda; species Laticauda colubrina. Next base: position 11,120,680 of record BLBF01000060.1, on the reverse strand, counting down.
CTCCAGATGGTCTCACTCTTCAAAGATACCTAGTGGAAGAATGGCATATGAGTTGCATCAAACAATGGCCTAACATCCAAATGTTCCCAAAATATATCCTTGGAGCATCATTGGACACTGCTGGACTTATCAAAGGGGGAGGGATGTGGAGATGGGGAAAAAGTGCAACCTTTTACATGGAAATTCTCAGATCGCGCCTTTCTTTCATTGCAACCATTTAACCTTAGTAAAAAATAAAAAGCCTTCCACTTCAGCCACATGGAGTCAAGGGTCTTTCTTGCTTAGGGACCTAAGTGGAGCAGGCCTGACACTTGACATATAAATGAAGCTGCTGCAAATGCTACTTCGCTGTTGTGACACCTTCCTCTGTGAACATTACTAATACATGGGAAGCCAAGAAGGCTGCAAATCACATTGGAAGGGACCTACCTCTTGCACTCCAAGACCCCCTTCAAGGACAGGGGCATCTGCAAAAAGATCAAAAAAGTCAAAATTGTGTCTGGGACAATGTAGGGAAAATCCTGTCTCTAATTACAAGCTAACAGGCTTTCATTGCATGAACTTGGCCGCCCTCTTGATTATTTGACCTCAGCCCGTAGATGAAATTTGCAAGGGAAATCCTCTGCCCTGAACCACAATTCTCTGTGTGGATGGATCCATTTGTGATATAATTTAACCTTTAAAATATGGGAAGAGGCAGACATTCCTCAGGGACCGAGTGGGTCCCTGGAATTGCTCCAGAAATGTTAGTTGCATCCTCATTTCAAAACAGCCAAAGGAAAACTGCTGACTACATTAGGAGCATAAAAATGGTGTTTTCATGGGATTCCACCAGTCGTGGCTGCCATTCTGCTTTTAGCTTTGTATCGCATCTTGCCAGACTGACATTTGCAACAGGGGAGGGAACACATGGAATGTGGATAATTAAGGACTTGCAGGGGGTGTCCTGCAAGGGACATTAATGGCTTGCAGGGGATGAAGCCGGCCCGGCCCTAAGAGTGTGTCATGCCCCTGTCGGAGTCAGAATCCGAGGAGGAAGACGAACAGCTGACAAAGAGTGGGAGTGAGGCTCTGTTGGCTGTGGAGAAACTAGGGAAGGGCAAAGACTGGCTGGGCAGAACAGGGGAAAGGTAGAACAAGGGAGAGGAAATTCAGAGGAAGACCCAGGCCCACCCCCTTTTCATTCTAGGGCATGCAGTGAGGAACGGAGAAGAGAGCAACATGGGTTGCATGGCTTACAGGGGAGGAAAGGGCCTTGATTCCCTTCATTAGCCACACCTGGGAAAGTGAGTTTAAAAGAAGTGCATGCTGAGTGCGGCATCTGCTGGGAACAAACGTGAATTTATCTTGTGTTGACTTTGCTTATCTGTGTTCCTGGCATCTTCCCAACTTGAATTATTGCAGTTCCTTCACATCTGGAATTCCTTCTCTTGCCCTGCCAAACTAATTACCTCATTTTTCCTTGATTGGACTTACAGTTCCAGTTTTTGTTGAGCACCTTTTGGACTTGATTCTTTGCAGCCAAAGGCTGTTCCTGGGACAGTTTTTCTCCAGCCAGAAAGTAACCAGGATATTCGGGGCAAAGTTGGAGATAATAAAGGGACTCCTACTGATTGTTGCCTTTGTGCCATGCCCCTTTGGGCAGGGGTGGGATTCTACAGGTTCACACCTATTCGCTAGAACTGGTTGTTAACATTCTAAGTAGTTTGGAGAACCGATTGTTAGAAGAAATTACTGGTCTAATCCTGTAAGGAAGGCAGGAAGGAAACATTCTGGTGTTGCTTACAGAAACTGCCTCTCCGTTAACCCTTATTACATTCTTGGCAGGACTAGACTTCCTGTCTCTGGAACATCTCTGCGTTTTTTTTTCCCTCCTTTGCTGGTACTTTGCTTGTGTGGAATGACCATTCAAAGTTACAATGGCACTGAAAAAAGTGACTTATGACCATTTTTTACACTTATGACTGTTGCAACATCCCCACAGTCATGAGAGGCCAGGCAAAGAGATGTATGCCTCAATGTGAGTGATGTTGAGTTGGCCACACCCAACCAGCCACATGACCACCAAGCCATGCCCACAAACTAAGCCACACCCCAGAACCAGTTGTGAAAACATTTGAATACCACCCCTGCCTTTGGGTCATCACACACAGTGAGCTGCACCAATCCAGCACAAGGTCAACAAAAAAAAATTAGGAGATGGAGAAGGAAGGACATGGAGTCTGTTTCCTAAACAAACCAATAACATCTAATTGGACATTGATTGATAACAGGGGGTGTCCAGGGAAAAGGGGGGAACTCAGCTGCATCTTTTCCCTGCCAAGTTGACAGATTCTGCCTTGCTCCATCTGTAACCACTTTATTCTTCAGTAAAGTCTACTCTTGGAAGAAAAAAATAATGAGCCAGGAGTCTTTCTTTGCTAATTAATTTAAGTGGGATGGATAGCCTCTTTCTTTCTTTCTCTGCATCTCTTCCCTTTCTGCCTTAATATTATATATATATTTAAAAAGTGAAAAGCATCTCCAGAAGTGAGCGGGAAGCGGGGGGGAGGTTTAAGAAGTGACAAGACAGCTGTGATGACCAGGGTCATGGCACAAAAATAACAAAGTCACCAAAGTAGATAAATTCCCTTTAATGCCTCCAACCTGGCCCATAATGTCCAATTATCCTCTGCAGGAGATCAAACTCTTCCAAAATCAGTCTACAAAGGGACGAAAGGCAGTCCAAACCCAAAATACTGATAAAGTAGAAATAATAATAAAAAAAAAACAATGCAAACCACATTGAAGTAATAAACACAACTGACCAGGATTTGTAGACTTCCAAAAGATAACAAGGCACACACAGTTGGGAGGACGCCAAAACCCAGATAAGCCTCGACAAAGATAATGCACGCTTTGCCTCCAGCAACTTTGCCATGTGCAGATTGCCCTTTTGAACAGTTTTCCCAGCTGCAGCCCATGAAGGGGATCAGGGCCCTTTCCTCCCCCATAAGGCATGCAACTCATGTTCTCCGTTCCACCCTGCATGCTCTAGGATGAAGAGGGGCTGGGCCTGGGTCTTCCTCTGAGTGCCCAGCCAGCCTGTGCCCTTCCCCAGTTTCCCCAACTGGTTTCCCAGTTTCCTCCACAGCCACCGGAGCTACACTCCCATTCCCTGTCAGTTGTTCCACCTCTCCCTCAGAATCAGATTCCAACTGGGGCATGACAACAGCCATTTGTCCAGAATGGTAGAGGGCAGTGGTGGCAAACCTTTTTGGCACTGAGTTTCCAAACTGGAACGTGCATGTATGCCAGAAACTCAAAGAACATCTGGCCAGTGTGCATGTGCATTGCAGCCAGTTTGTCTTCGGGTTTCTGGCATGTGCATGCACACTGGCCAGCTGGTTTTCAGCTTTCCTTCTGTGTCACCAGCTACTTTTTTGGTTTCCATTGTGTGCATGCATGCCAGCCAGCTGGTCTTCGTGTGTGCCATAAACCCAAAGACCAGCTGGTCAGTTGGTGCATGCACGTGCCAGCCAGCTGATCTCAGGGTTCTGGTGCATACAAAGACCAGCTGGCTGGTGCACATGTGTGTGCCAAAAACCTGAAGAGCAGCTGGCAACGGCATGTGTGCTCACAGAGAGGGCTCTGTGTGCCATCTCTGGCATGCATGCCATAGATTTGCCATCATGGGTATAGGGTCTCCTGCTTGAGCATGAGGTTAGACTAGAACATCTCCAAAGTCCCTTCAAACTCTGTTATTTTGTTTCTGTTCCTGTTCCATGTGGAATGCTCATGTCAACTGTACTGGATTACTTTAAGCTTAATTTAATGAGCTCCAGGCATTTTCTGGCATCTCTCCCCCCCCACACACACACCCCTCTAAAGAAGGGATCCAGGGTTGGGCAGACTTGAAAAAGGTCAGATATTTTGCAGGATGTTTGCCCCAGTGGTGCCCTACAAACAGTCTCTCCCCGGATTCCCTCCCGAGTTCTTTTCCTCCTTTTGTTTACAACCATTACTTCTCTTCAACAGCTAAGGGTTCTTTGTTTTGTTTTTTAACGGCATTTTTACTGGCAAATGTGTACAGGGAGCCGGGGAGATTCGCTATACTGATTTGTTGTGCTGCCTCATTTTTATTTCTGTGCTTGAATTTCTCTCTCTCTCTCTCCTACTGGTGCTTCATCTTTTAGAAATTGATTACTTTGTCTGGCTGCTTCCCACTGAGAAACCCAGGGCTGCCTCTTTCTTCTGTCCACACATTTTTCCTCGCCATGCATCCCAGCATGAAGCCATCATTTATACAAGGGGTGAAACACAGACTTTCTGCTGCGGCACACTTGCAGACTCCATCGTGCAGGTGAGAACCAATCACCTTGGATCCTGAGCCAGAACATCATTCGGGGCCTCCTTCCACACAGTTTGGGCCCTCCCAAGCACCAGTTGGCATCCACCCAGCCAGACGCAGTGGAAGATGCCGCAAAGGTGTGCCAGGCAAGAGTGGTATGAATGAAACCACTATGGGGAGCAATCTTACTCCCTCTCCTCCCTCTCCTGGCAGCAATTACAGAAGCTGAGGATTAGCTGCTTCCCTCTGGTTCTCCCCCTTACAAACACACACCTATGCAGAATAGAGCCTACAATTAGACTTGGAAAGTTTCCCAAAAGTGAGAGCTCTCTTGTTTTTCCAAGGCACTGATTGCTTTGCCCAACAGTCTGGAAATTAATTCTGCAGGCAACTTCCGCTGACTGCCGGCTGCCTGCAACTTGGCATCCCACCAGGCTTCAAATCCCACCAGGCTCAAGGTTGACTCAGCCTCCCATCCTTCCGAGGTAGGCAAAATGAGGACCCAGATTGTTGAGGGCAACAGGCTGACTCCGTAAACCACGTAGAGAGGGCTGTAAAGCAGTGTGAACCGGCATATTGCTATCTTCCTTCCTTCCTTCCTCTTTTTTCTTCCATGCTGCACAGTGGTTAGAATGCAGTATTGCAGATTGATTCTGCCAACTGCCAACAGTTCGAATCTCACCAGGTTCAAGGCTTCCTCAGCCTTCCATCCTTCCAAGGTCGGTAAATGAGGACCCAGATTGTTGGGAGCAAGAGGCTGACCCTGTAAACTGCTTAGAGAGGGCTGTAAATGTCTAAGAGCTATTGCTAGTGTTATTGCCTGCCTGCCTCCCTGCCTGCCTTCCTTCCTTCCTTCCTCAAGGTTGACTCAGCCTTCCATCCTTCCAAGGTGGGTAAAATGAGGACCCAGATGGTTGAGGGCAAACCACTTAGAGAGAGCTATAAAACACTGTGAAGTAGTATAAAAATCTATTGCTATTGCTATTTGCTGTTGGAAGGAAAATCCATCTGGTTCAGTTCCAAGCTGGGAAAAAAATGCTGGAAACAACATGGAGGCTGATTGGAAAGAAAGTTTATTGCTGAACAGAAAAACACACACAAAGAGAGTGTGCAATTCTCGGTCACCTGGACAACTGGCTGAATAGGTGGATGGATCTTTATAGGTTTCTGTAACTTTGAAGTTCGGGATTTGTGCAATATGGGCTTTGTGTTTCTAAAAGGGTGCTGGGCAATTCCTATTGTGGCTAATGGCTTTCATTCTGTACTGGATCTTGCTATCACTCTGCTTTGGTTAGCTGGCAGTATTTGCTTTGCTTATGAATGGAGCCATCTGGATATTTAGCGTCCCCTTTCAATAAGGTCTCCTTAAATCTTTAATAATATCTCCTTAAGTGCTGGCTTCTCTTTCTCACACATACACACACACAGAGGGAGAGAAGGAAAGAGAAAAAGGGAAAGGGAGAGGCACTGAGCACTCTATTTCCCTCTTTCTCTTCCTCTTTCCTTCTCCCTCTTTCCCTCTCCCCCTCTCTCCCTCTTTCTCTCTCTCTCTTCTACTTTCCCTCTCCCCCTCTTTCCCTTTCCCTTTCTCTCTCCCTCTCCTGCTTTCCTTCTCCCTCTCTCCCTCTCCCTCTTTCTCCCTCCCCTCTCCTGCTTCCCCTCTCCCCCTCTCTACCTTTCTCTCTCACTCTCTCTCCATCTCTCCCTCTATCCCTTCCTCCCCCCCCCCCCGTCTGTCTTTCTCTCACATACGCATACACACATACACAGGGAGAGAGGGAAAGAGGGAGAGGGAGAAAGAGAGAGACAGAAAGAGAGAGAGACGGAGACGGGAGAGAGCTCATCGCCCTCCTGGACTATCAGCCTTAATCAGATTTTAAAGTCACTTGTTTACTGTAATTTATGGCCCAGATTGAAACCAGAGCCTTCCTATCCCTTTATGGAGAATACTCTATTTGTTCTCAAAAGCCATTGTTGCATGTTATGACTAAATCACTGCTTTCTTTAAACTATCCCTGGAATAGTTAATATGACCTGTTTGCCTGCTTGGTGTTACCTTGAAAGGAGGCTAACAAATGTATCAGCATGTTCCACTTAAATCAGACACCAAACACCATCACTTTTGAAGCAACGATCCAGTCTATGAATATTCATACTCTGCAGCTGGTATAACACACACACACACACACACACTTCACCTTTCCTCTAGACTAGCCTGATTAAATGGAAGCTTCTATCTGGAGCACCAAGTATACTTCTTCTTCGAAATGACAAAGCCTTCCCAACCCACACCAAAAAAAGAGTTTGAGAATTCCCGTACAGTTGCTATGGATTCTGTATTATTGTTCAAATTAGAAATTTCTAGGTGGGGTGGAAATGTTTATACTTTATTTAACTAGAAGCTGGAAATTCATCAGATGTGATTCCCCCAAAATGTTGTAGTACATTAGCACCCACTCCCCCCCTAGAAGAATGAAAAATTTGAGAAACATTTTTAAAAGGGCAGGATAAAATATTTCCCCTGAAAGAGAAATAAAAAATTGTAAGGGAGACAGAAACTCAGAGCCCCCAGCAGATATTTTGTGGCCATTGAGAAGGACTATCAAGAAAAACAAAAGACGTTCAGCTCCAGGATGATAGGATGATGCTTCAGGACATAATAGGATTAACCTACTACCATCTAGCAGCAGAGCTGATCTCATTGCACAATCTCCTAAGGACATTGCATCAGCCTCCAAACTTTAACCAAACTTAGCTCAGACAACCTATAGAGCCAGCTAGGATTCCTACAACAGCCAATAGAATACAATGTTCTTGCACAGGAACAGGAAGTTCAAGAGCAAGGCCCAAGAGAATGTATAAAAGCTAGCCACTCTCAGTCCATGTGGTCAGCTGCATCAGAACCATGTGCTTGGTGCTTCTGTTCATCATTAAACCATCTTTAGGAGGAGGAGGAGAATGTTTTGGGTGGATCTAATCCTCTTCCATGCATCGGAGGAGGCAGCTGTCTCATTAATAGAAGGCAATTAATGGAAGACAAAACTGCATCCGGGTTTGTATTACCACAACATAAAAAATAATTTGAAACTCTGGAAAAAGTGAAGAGAAGATCAACAAAGATGATTGGGGACAGGAGGCTAAAACATTTTTAGGCAAGAGCCTTGTCTGGCCTTCAGATGCTTTGGAAAATAGCTTGACCCCCTCCTCTCTGTGATAACCCCTCAAATACTGGAATCCCATTCTCCTGTCTCCCCTGGTCCTTCTCTTCACTAGACCAGCCATGCCCAGTTCCTGCAACTGTTATTCGTATGTTTTAGTCTCCAGGCCTTTGATAATCTTAGACAGATTCAGATTAACAGAGTTGGAAAAGGACCTTGTAGGTCATCTAGTCCAACCCGCCCCCCAGCAGATTCTACACCATTTTTGACAGATAACAGCCCAGTCTCTCCTTGAAAGCCTCCATTGATGAAGCTCCCACAACTTCTGAAGGCAACTTTTGGATTCCATGGGTTGATTGGTCTCACTGTCAGAAAATTCCTCCTTATTTCCAGGTTGAATTTCTCCTTTATCAGTTTCCATCCATTGTTCCTGTCTGGCCTTCTGGTGCTTTGAAAAATAGCTTGACCCTCTCCTCTCTGTGGCAGCCCCTGAAATATTGGAGCTCTGTTCTCCTGTCTCCCCTGGTCCTTCTCTTCCCTAGACTAGCCAGGCCCAGTTCCCGCAGCCATTCATCGTATGTTTGAGTCTCCAGTCCCGTCATCATCCTGGTTGTTCTTCTCTGCACTCAACATCTTTTTATAGTGTGGTGACCAAAATAACTTGGCTGTCTCGATTGATAAGCTGGGCTTGAATCAGCCATGGAGGGCAGCTGCTTGAAGGACAACACGATTCTGTGCCTGAGCTTTTTGAATGGAAAATAATCTTGCATGAAATTGCATAAACAGAACCAAAAAACCTGCCCATTTTTAAAAAAGAAAATGAAATAGGCAAAGAGAAAAAAAAATCCCTAAGAATCAACATCCTAAATTGATACAAATCACTTAAATATATCACATGTATTCATTTAACTGTTTTAACAATGAATCAAATTATGCATAAAATGGTCTATTCTTGCAAAACATTGTGAAATATGTGACAAAGGAAATGTATAATTTTTAATTAATACAAAAAAGGTCTTTTCAAAAATGGATACATTACACATTTCCTGAATCCAGTTTTTGATGTCCAGGGCAATAGTAATTTTCCAATAATTCTCTTAGTTATTTCCCATTATGGACGTAAACAATATCCCTCAAAAATTATCAGATTTTAGAATATAGTGTTAGAATATAATGCAAAGTTAACATTGGCATTTTTAAATTGAAAACATTTATTAAGATATGTCATTATATAGATTCTTCCAAAAACATATCAAAAGCAGACATAACCAGATCATATGATTTCATTAGATTTTTTTTTAGATCTAATGAGATCTAATAGAGAAAATCTACGTCCCTTCTAATGCATTGTTTGAGGATCGATTAATTTCAAATCCTCCCAAAAAACCAAATATAATATTTTTAGAACTTAGATCCATGAAGTTCCATTATCAGGAACTATTCCAAAAATCATAAAAAATCTGAAAAGGACTGGCATGTAAACATGAAAGATATTTTCCAATTTCTGATGTAATTTCAAAGTGTTTTTATTTCAAAACTAGAATTGGTTGAAAATGATAGTATCTCATATCTTCTTTGAGGCAGCTAAATCAACTGGTTGGAACTGAGGAATTAAAACATGTTTAAATTAATTTTATTACTCCAATATGTATTAGTCAAAGAGAAATCCACCTGCACTCGGTGAAAATGCTCAAAATAATGATTACAAAGTAATTGATTTCAAGTATCCTTTCCAGATTCTGTCCATACGTCCCAGTGGAATACCTTATCTTCTGTTATTAAAGTAGTTTTCTACAATATTAACATTCATGAGATTCAGCCTCAAACTCAATTTGTGTCCCAACAAGATCCAAAATAGGTCTTGTTGCACATAAATCAGGAAATGAAAGATCTTTTTTTTTGCTATCTATTGACCTGAGGCATTGCCAAGGTCTGATAGAGAAGTAACACTTTCAGAAAGAGCATTTCTTAAGGCTGCAGCTCCAAGACAAATGCTTGCTAAATTTGTGGGGCTGCCACAGAGACAAGGGGGTCAAGCTATTTTCCAAAGCCCCTGAAGGCCAGACAAGAAATAATGGCTGGTAATTGATCAAGGAGAGATTCAACCTGGAAATAAGGAGGAATTTTCTGACACTGAGAACAACTAACCAATAGAACGGAATTTGCCTTTGGGAGTTGTGGGAGCTTCATCACTGGAGGCTTTCAAGAAGAGACTGGGCTGCTCTCTGTCAGAAATGGTGCAGGGTCTCCTGCTTTGGGAGGGGGTGGGACTAGATGACCTCCAAGGTCCCTTCCAACTCTGTTAATCTGAATCTATTTAAGATGATCAAAGGCCTGGAAACTAAAACATACGAAGAATGGTTACTGGAGCTGAGCATGGTTAGTCTAGTAAAGAGAAGGACCAGGGGAGACAGGGGAGCAGTAGGGTCTCCTGCTTTGGCAGGGGGTGGGACTAGATGACCTCCAAGGTTGCTTCCAACTCTGTTAATCTGGACCTATCTGGACCTTGGAAGTCTTGTAGTCCAACCCTCTGCCCAACGTACAGTCAAATTACTCACCCCAGCCATCATCTGGGGAGAGCACCTGGCTGGAGAAGCTTCCTAAGGCTGGGGACCAATTACTCTGCCCTCGTGTTCTCCAGGAGCTCCGTTCTGGCCCTTGAACTTGTTTGCCAACAACAACACGAACAAATATTTACTGACACTTCTTGCAAATCCCCCTCCAGGTGTATTGAAACACGAGGGGAATATTGGCAGCACATCCCTCCGCCTTACTGGAGCTGGACTAGCAAGCAGTAACTCTTTTGTTTTTGTTCAAGATCAGTGGATACCGACTTGGCTTCAGGCTTTTACATGAATGGCTTCCCTCCCCCTCACCTGCTCACCATATTCAAGGGGGAAAGAGCCAGTTTCAGACAAACATAGATTTAGGAGTGCCAAAAACATTCAGAGATTTATTCAGAGATATTTGCCAGGCACAGCAGGGCCCTTCTTATTAGCCTCATTATTCTGCTAATCTGCCCCATGGAGCAATGAAGTGTTTTATTATGATTATCACCGTGGCTCTCCATGGGGGTTCATGGGCAACAGAAATCAGACTTTGGAACACACACCCCTCCTCCCCATATTTTCCCTACAAAGGGAAATAGCCTGGTTTTATTCCTTTCTGGCTACCTTTAATGCTGTGATTGTCATGGTAAGTGCCTTGCAAAGTGTGGGAATTGGACAGGTGGCTGCACCTGGAGGAACAGCTTTGGTGCGGAAGCTAAGCAGTGGCTGGTCTGATTAAAACCAGGATGGGAAGCTGCCAAGGAATTTGGGAGCTAAAGGCAACGTGTGGAAAGCCTTCTGAAAGAAGGAATATGGAATGGATATATATATATATATATGTTTTTTTAAGTTATCGCGGGTACTTACATGTGTGCTGTTCAGCTTCCTTCGGGTATTATCCCACGTCATTGTAGTTCTGTTAAAGTTGTAGCAACGTTTCAGCAGAATCTCATCTGCCATCATCAGGCTTCTGTATGGATGTGGGTCTTACAAACTCCAAGTCCAATGAAATAGGTCCAGGCTCCCAGCCAATCAGAATGAACCAGCCTCAAATTTAAAAACCAGGAGCTGTAAGACCCACATCCATACAGAAGCCTGATGTATGCTGTTTAGCTTCCCTCGGGTATTATCCCACGTCATTCTGGTTCTGTTAAAGTTGTAGCAACGTTTCAGCAGAATCTCATCTGCCATCATCAGGCTTCTGTATGGATGTGGGTCTTACAGCTCCTGGTTTTTAAATTTGAGGCTGGTTCATTCTGATTGGCTGGGAGCCTGGACCTATTTCATTGGACTTGGAGTTTGATTGATTGGTGTTCCTGGTTTCTTCTGTCTGTTTTGTGGCTTTGATTGGCTGGCAACACTCTGTTCTTGTGTTGGAGGCTTTCAGTGCAGCCTGGCTTCGTGTGAAAGGACGGCTGCTATCCATTAGGAAGCTAGGTTTCACCTGGGTGCCTGGTGGGGGGTGTTTGAGTTGGAGGCATCAGAGGGAGTTTGTTTGTGCCCAGGTGTTTGCCTGGTTTGTGGTGTGGAGATCTTTCTTTTTGAGAGTGCAGGCTTCCAAATGATTGACAGTCTGGTGGAATCATCTCTTCTATTCATGCTTTCAGGTCTTTTTTCAATCTCTATGGCTTCTCTGATGATTCTGTGGCTGGGGTTTTCTATAGTGGCCAGGGTTTTAGTGCTATTGAAGTTGATGTTGTGACCTGTGGTTTTCATGTGTTGGACTAGTGAGGAGGTGTGTTCCAGCTTTTTTACTGCATTTTTGTGTTCATCTAGGCGGGTACGTATTCTTCTATTGGTCTGTCCAATGTATGTGGCTGGGCATGATGTACAGGGAACTCAAACACCCCCCCAAAAAATATATGTTTTTTTAAGTTATCGCGGGTACTTACATGTGTGCTGTTCAGCTTCCTTCGGGTATTATCCCAC
>BLBF01000060.1:11066577-11108314 GCA_015471245.1 Laticauda colubrina | reverse complement strand
GTGGGATAATACCCGAAGGAAGCTGAACAGCACAAATATAGATATATAGATATAGATATATAAGCCAAGTACCACTTACTCAACACAAAACTTCCAGAACCGTAAAGCCTACAAACTTGAAATTTGGCATGTTTGTTCTTCTTGGCTTCTAGATGCTCACTAAGAAAGGATTTTTTGAGCATTCGTATTTCTTATACAGCAATTAACATGCTCTGTGCTAAGGAGTTCTCCTCCCCCTCCCCACCTGGAAAGAAATCTGTTCCAACTGTCAATTGCCTCCACATTCCTTTACCTCAGTTCAAACCAGAAGATGTTCCACTCCTTCACTCGTTCACTCCTTACAGTACTAAACTTCAGTACCTTACCAAAATGTCTACGCCTTCCACCTATGGAACTGCTTCCAGACTCAAGGTGGCAGGACCAATATTCCCTTATGTGTTTCAATCACCAACCATCACTGAGCCAACGGATGGTGAATCAAATTTCTCCTGCATAGCCCGATCACAAAGTTTAGTTATGAAGCACAGGTATCCAATGAGTACAGAATAACAGAGGGTCTTCTGGTTTGGGCTTCCTCAACAACGGACCAAAATCCATGATGGTGTGTGGTTTCAATCCATGCTCGCCGCTGGATCACCCCAATCCTTTGGATATGGGGCTGAAGCCACCTCATAGAGGTGCCAAAAATGGGGGAGACCATCAGCTGAGTGGAGGGGAGCTGCATCTCTCCTTGCCATTACTCTCTTCCCCAAAGGCGGTTGCAGTGTTGGTCAGAAATGGCCACCTCAAAGAGGAACCCTACCGGACAAGAATGAGCAGGAGGAAGACAAAGGAGAAAGCTTGACAAACCGGGCTAAGCAGAAATAACATCTATGCAAAGTACCCTGGAATTTAAATTAACAACAGTGTTATTCCTAAAAGAAGACCTTTAAAGCAGCGAAGGAGAGAAGAAAAGGGGAAAAAAGATTTTTTTTTTCTTTCTCATATGGACAGCTGCATCAGCTCTGAATCTAAAAAAGAAGAGACTTAAGCAAAAAAAAATGTGTTAATCTACTTTGACATGAACAGGCAATTTTAAGCTGAAATTAAAGTGTCAAAATAAAGACTATTCTAAAGCCTTTAAAGGGAGGAAAGTAGAGGAAAAAAGAAAGGATGAGACTTGGAAACAGCAGAGTATCACCTGGAAATAAAAAGAATTAACTGTGGAATTTTAACAAGATCTCCAAAGGATACATTGTAACTGAAACTTTGTTACAAGAAAACAGAGTCCCCGGAAAGAGAAAGTGGAAAAAAGAAGCAAGAAGAAACAGTTTTGGATTATCTGCTGATTTTTGGAATTTTGGGTGTTGGATTTCTAGTGATTTGAACTAAAATTAATCAGGTGGTTGTTTCAAGGTGCTTAAAATGGCAGTACTCCTTGAGGAACTAAAAAGGAACTTAAAAGAATGAAAAAAGAGTCACAAGAGGGAGAGGATCCTTTGGCTCCACACTTCAATTTTTAGAAATGGAGATTTTGAACTATGAAAAACAACAAGAAATGCTTGAAGAACAAGAAGGGTGGAACAACGAAGAAGCCATCTTTAATGAACAAACAATTTTATGTGGGGTAAAATGGGAAAAGGGGGGCAAGGGAGTAAAAAACCTACGATCTGAGGGAACAACTAAAAAGAATAGTTTGAAAAGTAAATATAATACTAGGAAGAAGTAGAAGAGAGGATTACAGAAGGGAGAATCAGAAGGGGGAGAAAAAGAGGGGAAAGATAAAAAGGAAAAGAAGTTATAAGGGACAGAAACAGGAAAAAAAGAAACAGGGGAAACGTACAAGGATTAAAGGTCATTTAAAATACATAGTGATAATGTTTAAAAATATAAACTAAACTATTTTAAGACCTGGAAGGGGAGGGAATTGTTTGTTTGGTTTTTTCCCTTTTGGGATGATGATGGAAAACAAATGTATGAAATTGTAAGTAGGACGGACAAAAGCATAAATATAATGACTAGAAAGATACAGAAATTTAGGAAAAGATGTGTAATTGAAAGGAATGAGATAATCATAAATAAGGTTGAGGAAAATAAGGAAAGGGGGAAATTATTGAGAAAATGATAAAATAGTGACAAGATATGAATATAAAGATGAATATGTAATTGAGATTATATCTGTATGGAGATGTGATAACCTGGAATCATGCTGCTCTCAAAAAAGATATTTTATCTGTATTATGTTTTGTGAAAACCCAAATAAAACTTTTACCAAAAAAAAAAGAATTACAGAGTTGAAAGGGACCTTAGATGTCTTCTAGTTCAAGCAGGAGATCCTATATCTATAATTGGCAAGTCATTTCTTTATAGTTGCCGAAAGCTTGCTTATTTAGCCATAATGTTCCTTGAATTGAGGCTGGGCTTCTGGGAGCCATTAGCCATTTTACCTTGAATAAGCAATGACTTCGTTTTCCTAAAACCACCTTTCTAAAAATAAAGGAGATGAGTTCTGCTTCGCGGTTTTTCAAACATAATGTAATAGGTTGTATATACAGATGCCTCCCGTGGCATTCAAGCAGCTTTATAGATGTGTGTAATCTGGCACAATCCACCTGCTTGTGTTGGGATTGCCGGTGATGCCCAATCAGCCATTCAGCTTGTTTGGATTCAGATTTGGGTCTGAAGGCCAAAAGCTCCTCTGAGCTCAAGGGATGCCCCTGGAGTGCATGTTGCAACTCCACTGATTGTATTGTTGGAAGAAATATCCATCAGGTTCAGTTCTAAAACTGAGAGAAAGATACTGGAAACATGGAGGCTCATTGGAAAGACGGTTTGACGATAAACAGAACCACCAAGCACATGGTTCCGGGCAGCTGACCACATGGAGTTAAGAGTGGGTGGCTTTTAAACCCTCTCTGGGCTCTTGAGCTTCCTGTTCCTGTGCAAGAACATGTATTCTATTGGCTGTTATAGTGGTTATGTAGGGGTCATAGCTGGCTCTGGTTGTCTGAGCTAAGTTTGTTGAAGTTTGGAGGTTGATGCAATGTCCTTAGGAGACTGTGCAATGTAGTGAGCTCTGCATCTTCTGCTAAATGGTAATAGGTTAATCCCATTATGTCCTGAAGGGTCATGTCTTCATCCTTTCACACTGAACATCTTTTGTTTTGTTTGGCTCAATGATTTAATTGGAGGTAACTGCCGGAATCCTGACACTGAGCTTGTCAGCTGGAGAGTTGACAGCCTGGGTTCGAGACCCAAGCGCTACATGACAGGATGAGCCCCTTTTCTTGCCCCAGCTTCTGCCCACCTAGTAATTTGAAAGCATGCAAATGTGAATAGATTAAGGGGTACCACTTCAGGGGGAAAGTAACAACATTCCGTGTGCCTTGGCATGTCATCATGATCACACTGACTCCCTTTCTTTGAGTAAGGAAGAGAGATCACCACCACCCCTTAGAATTCGGCACAATTAGACAGAAGAAACTTTTATCTTTACTCTGCAACTGCAGGGCCAGTCCAGGAAAATATGTTTTCGGACTGCCTGTCAGCCTTCTTGGTAAGAAATATCTTCTTGGTATTTCTTCGTAAGAAATACCTTCAAATTTGGAGCTCATAAAGAGACTCCTACTGATTATCTGCCCTTGTTGCCTTTGTGCCATGCCCCAGGTCATCACACAGCCTGGACTGGCAGGTTGTGCCACCTGGTTCTTTTCTCCTCCAGTGATCCATCTCTGAGTGGATTCAGACTGCAGAAAACACATTTTATATATTTAAAATGCTCAATAAGCGTGGAAAATGCTACCTACTGCCTATATTCAGAGGCAATGCTACCTGGCTGTAAAGGTCATGCAAACAGAAAATAACAATAAGAATGCTTCTCTGAAGACCAGGATTCAAATGAAACCACAACATGAAATTGCAAAAAAAAAATAACCCAATTTAAGAAAGTGCATTCTGATATGAAAGCCACACTAGTTGAGGCCATATTTGAAATACTGCATCCAGTTCTGGTCACCATGATGCCCAACAGATGCTCTTCTTTGTACTCTGCAGAAAGAGTGCAGAGAATAGCAACAAAGATAATAAGGGGACTGGAAGATGATAAGGGGACTTACAATGAATGGCTGAGGGAATTATGAATGACTAACCCAACAAAGTGAAGGCTGAAGAAGATATGATAGCATCTTCCAATACTTGAAGAGCTGTGACAGAGAAAAGGAGCTTGTTCTATATCTATAGCAAAGGTGGTATTCAGCCGGTTCTGACCAGTTGTGGAGAACCGGTAGCAGAAATTTTGAGTATGGTCCAATCAGAGTGCCCTCTGGTTGCCTGGTGACATCACCCCTTCTCCCTCTGACAAGGTTTGAGAATGTCCTTGCTTCCCAAGAGAAAATATTTTGTTTTGACCACAAAAGCCCAGCTATCTCTATGCCCCCCTGCCTATCCCTCAGCTCCAGCATAGCAACTCTGAAGCTTCAAAATGGCTTCTGTCAGGTCAGCTTCAGGGTTGGCACATATGTGATTCATTTAATAAACACAGTGGAAGAAACTTAAATCAGGCTCATGGTTCACTTTAAACCATATCGCTTAGCGACAAAGTTGGCCAGTCCTGATTGTGGTTAGGAAGTGAGGAGTACATGCATGCAATGGATCTGGAAGGAATGCCACCCAGCAGGGCCCAGAAAGAGAATCGTGGCATTCACCCTTTGGAACATTATGCACCACTCTATTTTAGATTGGCCCCAACCAGTGGTAGAATTTAAAAAAAAATACTTCCAGTTCTGTGGGCAATGCTTGGTGGGCATGGGGTGGCATGGGTGGGTGGGTGGATGTGGCAGGGGAAGGATACTGCAAAATCCCCATTCCCTCCCCACCCCACTAACTTGCTTTCCAGCTCCGTTTTCCTGCGCAGGGCAACCAAAGGAGACCCAGCCAATCAGCTGGGACTCAATGGGAGGCAGAGAAGAGATGGGGTTGGTGGAGCCAGTCAGAGGTGGGATCAGCCGGTTCTCCGAACTACTCAAAATTTTCGCTACTGGTTCTCCAGAACTGGTCAGAACCGGCTGAATCCCACCTCTGGCCCCAATCCTTTTGTAATGCATTTAAAGGTGGCTTCTCTCTCCAGATCTGGGGATCAGGAGGTGGGGCTTAGCCCAGGCATTGATTTTATGTTATTGGGTGGGGGTCCCTTTACTCCCGCTGCTGTTTTCATGTCTGCTCTTTTGTTTTGTTTTGTAGATGGGATTTTTATTTTTTTAACATTGGTAGCTGCTCAGAGTCATGAATTTGAGATGAGTAGCCATATAAATTAAAATGATTAATAAACAAACATTTATAATGCTCATTCCCAATGATAAAGCGACCTTCCCATCCATCAAGACAATGAAAAAAATGTTCTCAAACAGGCTGAAAGTAAGTTTGAAAACCAAAACCAGTTCCTGCAGCATTGCAGCAAAGCACTAGCCAGACTTGTACGTGTCGGTAGCCCACGCAGGTGGCCAAGTGGGCCAACAAAACATGGACAAAACATGGTATCATCACAATTGATACCAAAGCTATGAGCCATGGAAAGATCCACACTTGACCTCACATGGTAAGATAGAAAGACCTGCATATGTACTAGATCAGGGGTTGCCAACCTTTTGGAACTCAGAGACCACCAAACTCATAATTATAAAATCCTGCAGACCAGAGACCCTAGGAAAATCCCCAAAAACATCTGCAGGAAAATTCCCCATCCCATTTTCCTACCAATCGATTGTTCTTTATCTGGAATCTCAGAATACTGTCTCCAGCTCCATTCCCAGGAGGAGAGAGAGTCTTTTGGCTTCATGCAAGGAAAGCAGCAGAAGCAGCAGAAGTCTTTCTTTCTCTCTTTCAAACTCTGCCAGAAATGAGTCTTTGTGAGACTTATTGCACCGGCACAGCTTCTTGGAGCAGGAGGCCTTGCAGGGTCCCAAAGACTCATTTCTGGCAGAGTTTCTGGCGGAGCGTGCAGCCAAAAGCAGAAGAAGAAAGAAGCAGAAAGAAGCAGCCCAGTGGCCAGGCGAGGGACGTGGGGCGAGTGGGGTAAGTTCACCCCTCCGCCCTTCCCCCCTCTCTTCACTACCTCATGTTGTTCACAATGCAAGTGACGCAAGCCTTGTCTTCCTGCAGGCGATGTGGGCGGCGCAGCCTTCTGTTCCCGCACTGACTGGATTAATTGCTTCAGGGGGGGGGACATTTCTCTGTGGACCAGCAACTTTTTCTCACAGACCACCAGTGGTCCCCAGCCCATTGGTTGGCGACCACTGGATTAGAAAACTGACGAAAATATATAGTGCCATATTAGCACATATCTGGTGAAAACCAGCTCTGAAGAGTCCCTCGGTTTTCACCTAATTAAAAGTGAAAGTTTCCATGCTAACCCCAAACAATCAGTCACATGGCCCAATGAAGGCAGCATCTGCTGCTCTGGTGACATTACTTCTCCTTTCTCTGGCCATGGATGAGAATGTCCTTGGTTCCCAAGAGAAAGTATTTTGTTCTGACTAAACCTCAGCTATCTCTAATTTCCCCCCTCGCTCCAGTGTGGCAACACTGAAGCCCCAAGATGGCTTTGGCTAGGCCAGCTTCAGGGTTGACAGGGAAACTGAAATGGGCTGGTCACATAGCAAGAAGAACTGAGGGCAGGTCAATCAATCAGAATAGAACTGGAAGGGATCTTGGGGATCTTCTGGTCCTGCCCCCAGCTCAAACAGGAGACCATATAGGTGGCCCAGGCCATAGAACGGATCCCACTTGATCAAAAGCATCCATGAAAGAGACCTAAAACAAGATGAAGTGATAAGTAAGAGTGACGGCAAGTATGGATGCCCAGCTAGCCAAAGAAAGCTCAGGACCATATGGGTTGGAAGCCTGCAGAAGAGGCCTTCATCTTACAGATGACAGGCAATGTCTTGAATGAAATGTCTTTGAATATTAGCAGCCCGGGTTGGTAGCTATGTTGTTGGTTTGAGCTCCAAGCTTGGCAATTTGGTTGCAAATGTTTCATCCCCATTCAAGGAGGCATCTCCAGTGAGCTTTGGATTGTGCTTGTCGGGGGAGCCCTGGCCTTTCTGAGTCCTGGTCTGATTTTGGGTTGTGTGTTTGGCTGGCTGTGGTTGTGGAGTCATAGTCCTTGGTATTAAATGGCTAGAATAATGATGATGATGATAGTCATGCCCCAGCATATAACTTTTATATAGTGTTGATGCTCTCCAGCCCCATCTAGTGGCTGGAGGGACAAATATTCCCCAACATACAATCTTTACATACTGTTGTTGCTCTCTAGACCCATCTAGTGTCCGGAGAGACAAATACCAACTATGTTGTTTGAACCTGACCCACCCATTTACCCACCACCCTGCACTCTCAAACCAAGTGCATGCTGAGAAGCCAGACTCTATTTCCTTTACCATTTGGAGAAGGCAGAAGCACAAGAAGAATCAATCTTAATCTGTGGCATATGATCATTCAAGGACAAACTCTCATTCCACAAACAAAGCATCACTGGTGAGATTTAAATTGTTTGTATTTATTCATTTTTATGTTCAACAGTAACTCAATACTGTCTATCTTGTAATTGGTTCTTGTTGCATGTATCCCTATTTTCCCCAATTTCCCATGTCCAATTTAAGCTCCCACAGTATTTGTTTCCAGAGGGTAAGTCATCTGTGTACCAAGTTTAGTTGAAATTGCTCGAGGCATTCCAGAGTTATGCCGGAACAGAGGAGGGGGGAAACCGTTTGATTCTGCGGGCCAGCTGGCACGACCAAGGATCTTCTTCCTGGGATTTGCTCCCAGGACCAGGCTTGGCTTCTACTCTAATGCGAGGTGAGACCAATGTAGAAGGTCCAACAGTGAAAGCATGATTAATAAGCAATTATTACTAATCAGCCCGCTAATACCGACATCTGACATAGTTAGCAGTTAGAGCTGGCAACATTCTTAAAATAGTTAGCAGCCTAAAGACTAACATAGGGGATATTAATTTAATTAGCATAGTTAATAACAGCACAGCAACTAATGAAGAAGCCCAGAGAAAGAGGCTCTCGTGCTCAGGAGGTAGCCTAGCAGTGATGAAGCCTGCAGTGGCGTTTGACTAAGAGCAGAAACACAAATACAGAAAATCCAGTTCATTAGAATGTCTTGTTACTGCCAAGGAAGGGACAGATTTAAAAGATCAAACATAATCTAACACAGGCAGGGGTGGGATTCTAATGGTATGGACTGGTTCAAGAGAACCGGTTGTTACAATTCTGCGCAGTTTGGAGAACTGGCAAATCGTGTCACTGGCTGGCCCCACCCCTCCCCACCTGCCCAGTCACTCCTTACCTGGCACGCACGCCATCCAACTTGCCTGCGTTTTGCCTTTGTCTAATTTTTGGTAAGTTGATATTTTTCTTTTTTTCCCAACAATCAGCTGTTCTGACTATCAGCTGTGCTGGGTGATTTAGATCAATGGTCCCCAACCTTTTTTGTACCAGGGATCAGTTTCACGCAGAAACACTTTTTCGTGGACCGGCAAAATCAATTCTTCCCCAATAGTAAAGGGCTTCTTAGCTTTAGCAATGCGGTCCGCGAAGTTAGGCGCGGAAGTTAGCGCAGAAGTTAGGCGAGGGCGGAAGTGGTTGTCTTTCAAAATAAGACACCCGGAAGTAAAAACATATTTTTATATATATTTTAATCACTATTATTCATTCTTTGCTACAAAATGATCCACGGACCAATACCGGTCTGGGGCCCGGTGGTTGGGGACCCCTGATTTAGATTATCTAGAACGCAGGAAATTGTTGGATTTCTTGATTTCTAGTTAATCTAAATTGCTGTTGTAGTGCTTTGCCTTCGCCCAGGAGGCTTCCCTGAGGCCCAGTCAGGGGTGGTATTCGGGGGTGGGGTTGGGGGGGAGAAGTGGCCTGAGAGCAGAGCTGAACCTTCCTTATGATGCTTTTATTTTCCAGACTAGCCATGCCCAGTTCCTGTGACAATTCCCCTGATCTGCTTTCTTGCTTCGGTGTTTTTCCTACCTCCAACCCCACCCCAAATGCTTATTTTACTATATTACAATTCCTTCCACTATTTCTCCTCACACCTTTCCTCTTAGCTTCCCCTCTCAGTCAGCATTCCTCCTTACAATCTTGCAACTCCTGATCACACAATGAATCTCTGAGGTCTCTTGAAATGCACAAAAATGTCCCTAATGCACAATGTTTTCCTCTTTAACTCCCTGCTAGGTTCCCATATGTTCTTTTCCACTGGCTTGGCTGGGTTTTGAAATGTGCAGCCAATTACCGATAGTTCCCTTGCTTTCTCGCAAATCCCTCCACATAGGAAAGCTCATCTTTGAACTTTCCCCCTGCAATAAAGGGAGTTAGATCAATGAGCTTCCTCTCTTGCAGCCAATAGATTACTTGCTAAAAACAAACACAAGGAATGATGCAGAACTTCTGCATTATTTATACCAACTGGTGATGTAAATGTCAACCTTTAGCAATGACACAGAGAGATGGGAACACTTACAGATTAACAGATTAACAGAGCTGGAAAGGACTTTGGAGATCATCTAGTCCAACCCCGCTACCCAAGTAGGAGATCCTACACCATTTCTGACAAATGGCAGTCCAATCTCTTCTTGAAAGTCTCAAGTAATCTGTCAACTCATAAAATATTTCTATGGTTTTTTTATAGTTGCCAACAGAAAGGGAGGGAGGAGCAGTGTGGTAACTTGTATTCCATAAATGTTTTCAAAGATAGTTTCTAGGCGACCAAAGTTTCTGCCATGCAAAATTCTTACTAGAGAGCCTGATTGATGACTCTTGGCCATGGATGTGTCCCATTGAAGAATATGAATTATGATACACTCAGGGGGTGGACGGAAAACCAGGGTTAAGGGTGATAATAAATGATGTGCCTCAGAGTCAGCTATACCCAGGCAATGCCAGACATGTTAACTCCCGATAAATCCTTTTGAAGTTTTGGAAGTTTGGCTCAAAACTCATGATTTAATTGGAGGTAACTGCCTCAATTACGGGGTCCTGGGTCCCGGCTTCTCCAATCGCTCCCTGATATCTGGGGTGTGTAGAGAGAAACTCAGGCAGCCATGGCAGAGATTGTGCTATCTGGAGGAGAAACAGACTTGGCCTCCAGCCAGAAGCAAACAGAAGCTGATAGCATAATTAAAACCTTGAATTACGAAGCTCCCACAACTTCCAAGGGCAAGCTTTTTCCATGGGCTGATTGCTCTCACTTTTGGTTTTTTTTGCCTAAGTGTAAGACTTGACTTTTCTCTACACTGAATTTCATTTTGTTAGATAGGGCCCAGGGTTCAAGTCTGTCAAGATCCATCTGGATCTTCAACCTATCTTCTAGGGTGTTGGCTATTCCTGCCAGCTTAGTATCTTAGTGTTTTCACCCAGAGGTTCTGTGTTTTACGGTCTTCCAAGGTGATGATGGTGATGCTCTCACTGCTGTAACTGAGTTGGAAGGGACCTTGGAGGTCATCTAGTTCAAACCCCAGGAGACCATGTACCATTTCAGACAAATCTCTTTAGGTTTCTTCTTAGCTCTGAGTTGGTTCTCTCCTGGATTAGTTTCCATCTAATTCTTCCTATCTTGCCTTCTGGTGTTTTAACAGATTAATAGAGTTGGAAGGGATCTTGTAGGTCATCAACCCCCACCCAAGTAGGACATCCTACACCATTTCTGACAGGTGGCAACCTGATAAGCCAAGAGACCGGGGGGCCTTGCAAGAAAGGTCCTTGCCTTCAAGCAGGCATTAATAAAATATCTCAAAATCTCCTGTAATTTGTTTAACGGGCAGAGATATTGGGGAAAAAAACAGTACAGGTAGTCCTTGACTAATCATGATAATTGGGACCAGATTTTGCTGAACGAGACAGTTGTTAAGTGAATCACATCTAATTTTAGGACCACTTTTGGCCACAGGTATTAAGATAATCACTAGAGTTGATGTATGGATCACATAGTTGTAAAGGAAGGCTGCTCCATCCCTGGAGGTTTTTTAAGTAGTAATGGGATAGCCTGTTTGAGCAGGGGGCTGGACTAGAAGATCTCCAAGGCCCTTCCAATTCTGTTGTAATTTAGCAGATTTAACAGATTAACAGAGTTGAAGGGACCATGGAGGTCATCTAGTCCAACCCCCATCCAAGCAGGAGACCCTACACCATTTCTGACAGAAGACAGTCCAGTCTCTTCTTGAAAGTTTCCAGGGATGAAGCTCCCACAACTTCTGAAGGCAACTTCTCTTCCATGAGTTGATTATTCTCACTGTCAGAAAATTCTTCTTTATTTCCAGGTTGAATCTCTCCTTGTTCAGTTTCCATTCATTGTTCCTTGTCTGGCCCCTGGGTGCCTTGGAAAATAGTTTGACCCCTTTCCTCTTTTTGGCAGCCCCTCACATATTGGAAGACTGCTATCATGTCTCCCCTGGTCCTTCTCTTCCCTAGACTAGCCAGGCCCAGTTCCTGCACCTGTTCATCATCTGTTTTAGCCTCCAGTCCCTGGCCATGGGGATGCTACAATGGTCATAAAGTGTGAAAACATAAGTCACTTTTTTCAGTGCTCTTGTAACTTGGAATGGTTACAAAATGAATGGTTGTAAGTCAAGGACTACCTGTACAGTCTTGTCCTTCTCTTTTGTCAACTGGAACCAGCCTGTTCTGCCACATTCTGTCTCAGCTACAGCAACTGAGCCTGAACGTGCTTTCCTTCCCTTTGTCTTTGTGTGAATAAGGGAAGAGCTCACCTGACACATTTCCTCAAGTGGATTTTCAGAATTAAGCCTCGCGTGTGTCATCATTGCCTTGGTAACAGGTCTTCCCACTGTCTCCCAAGGCCATTCACTATTTCCTCCACACCAGATATAGATTTTACATGAGGACAATTCTGGGATACCCATTTTTCTAAGCACATTTCACAGCTTGACATGATTGGCACAATAACCACTTCATTGGTTTCTATGCGTCAGGGTGGTTATTTCTGCTGACTTCTGGCTGTAGTTTGGCAGTTCAATTCTCATTGGCTCAAGGTTGACTCAGCCTTCTGTCCTCCGAGGCCGGTAAAATGAGGACCCAGATTCTTGGGGGCAAGAGGCTGACTCTGTAAACTGCTTAGAGAGGGCAGTAAAAGCACTGTGAAGCGATATAAGTGCTATTGCTATTGCTATAACCAATGAAGTGCATACTGACTTCCCTTTCTCAATTATCTGGCACATATCAGACTAATATCTCAAGTCTCTCAATCTTTTCTAAATCCAAGGACATCTCCTTCCAGGTAAAGTTTTAATCTGCACAGGATGAACATAAAAATTATTTTACTGGCATGTAAAATTAAAGATATTGTACAATAGTTTCTGTTAATTGTCTTTCTTTGATGCTTATATTGGACACTCTTAACATTTGCAGCAAAGTTTAGCACACCCAGTTGCAATCTGATGCCAATTTAAGCCTGTAAAACTCTCTTTTTTCCCTCTTAGAGTCCAATATAAATTTCTAAGGGTTATTTTCCAAGTGGCACAAAGTGAGTGAAGTTGGTGTGATTAGAGTGGAAACCAGCACATTTTCTTTCTCTTTGACACCTGTATTTTTTCTCATCCCCCTTGGTCCTGGCTGATAACTTTTAATCAATGTGGAGAATATTAATTAATTGGAAATTGCAGAATTATATTTTTTCGCAGGACACGTCACTAATGATGGCTATTAAGCTGGCAGTGTCAGCCCTTAATGCATAGGAAGACAATTTGATTTGACAGCTCTCCCCTGTTATTGTAGTTTACCTTCATTATCTTTTATTTTGAAAGTCTTAATTTCTACTTTCCTTCAGTGGAATCCTGGGCACTGATCATAATAAAGGAATCATCAAATAAAGGATTTCAGAGAGGATCCTGTTGCACATAGATCAATGTTAAATGATGAACACGGAACAATGAACTTCCTCTCTTGTGACCAATTGGTTAGTTGTTAAACACAGAAATAAAAATGATGTAGCCAATTTTCTGCCTCTTGTCAGATTTTTCTCCCGGGGCAATGAAAGCAGCAAAAGGCTCAATCGAGTGCAGCTTACCATAAATCAGGGGTCTTTATATTTGACAGCTTTAAGACTTGCGGACTTCAACTCCCAGAATTCCTCCTCCAGTCATGTTAGCTCAGGAATTCTGGGAGTTGAAGTCCACAAGTCTTCAAGTGGCCAAGTTTGAAGATCTTTGGTCCAGGAGGTCAATGATGGTTTTAACCTGCAAGGATGTTAATCATCTATGGAGATTCTGGGTCCTCCAGGTCATGGTTGTCCCAAAGGTGCTTTTTTCAAGAGGCATAACAGGACTTTCTGTTTTATCTTTAAAAGTATTTCATTTCTCATCCAAGAAGTTTTTTCAGTCTACCAGTTTCAGTTCTTCAACCTGAGTTTTTCAACTTCGAGGTATGTAGGAATGAGCTTGGGGGACAGAGGAAAGAGATATTGTTTAGGGAATCAGTCAATCAATCAGAATAGAACTGTAAAGGATCTTGGAGGTCATCTAGTCCAGCCCCCTGCTCAAGCAGGAGACTCTATACCACAGACAGGTGGCTTTTCAGTCTCTTCTTAATAACCTCCAGTCATGAAACACCTACAACTTTTGGAGGCCAGCTGTTCCACTGGTTAATTGTCCTCACTGCTAGGAAGTTTCTCCTTAATTCCAGGTTGTTTCTCTCCTTGATTAGTTTATTCCAGACCAGAGGTGGGATTCAACTGATGTAACTACCAGTTTGGTGATTACATTTTGTGTGTGTAAAACATCACAAGCTGTGCTGCCCGGACAGCTGAAAAGCACTGCGCGCAGGTGCACAGCAGTTGAAAAGACACTTTTTCTTGCTTTTTCAACCTCAGCTGTGCCGCACATAGAAGCTGAGTTTGAAAAAGCAGGAAATAAAGGACAGGTAAGCATCCAGGCAGGCGGGTGAGCCAAACATCAGCAGACACAGAACCAGATCGGTGTCTGCTGCTCTTCAGAGCTACCAGTTCTATAGAGCTGAGCAGAACCAGAAGCATCCCACCCCTGCTCCAGACCCATGTCCAGATGAGAGTTCAGAGGAGGGTGGATTTCAGTTGGCAGAGGAAAGCATGGAGCCAAATATTGGTGAGAATCAGGTTCGGAGAGTGCAGGCCTGATGGAACAGCCTCAGCTGGGTCTTCTGACCAGCGACAGGCTGAGACTGAGAGAAGGAAGCTGCAGCATGTTGGCCAAGAGACTCCAGGTGAGGACCAGAAGCAACTGCCCCCCACTAGCAATAAGGAGGAGATGGAGTCCACACTTCCTCCTGATCCAAGGATACATAGAGCAGAGAAGAGA
Organism: Laticauda colubrina; assembly: GCA_015471245.1. NCBI lineage: Eukaryota > Metazoa > Chordata > Lepidosauria > Squamata > Elapidae > Laticauda > Laticauda colubrina. The sequence goes on along the minus strand of BLBF01000060.1, from coordinate 11,093,970 downwards.
CAGGCACAATGCTGGTCAGCTAGGCTGCATGTGAGGAGGCAACCTCACCTCTCATGAAGAGCTGCACTGGTGTTGGCTACTTAATGCCATCCTGAGGACTTGAGTGTTGCTGGTGCAATTGTCCCAATTCCATGCCTTGTGTGCTGGTGTCTCCTGACCTATCTGAATCATGGGCTACTTTCAGTTACCCAATGGCTCTTGCTCTACTGAGCTCGGAATCTGGACCTGTGCCATGGGGGTGCCTCCTAAGGACCTGGGGGGATGTTGAATAAACACCTGTAGACTCTTGCTGAATGTGTGTGGGGGAGAGGCAGCATAGTAGCTCACCAAAGTGAGACCTTTTCTGCTCATACATAGAGTTGGTCTAGATGACCTCCAAGGTCCCTTCCAACTGTGTTATGTTCTACCTCTCACAATTCAAAGCAATTATGGTAATGTTATGAAAAGTTACAATTACAGCTATAAAAAATTAATGCAAACTAGGGGGAGGAGCTGGCGTCGCAACGATACGGCATGCAATCTCGGAGGTCTGAGATTGCAGCCGATATCTTTGCCCCTGGATGGTCCAAATGGACCTAAACTGTCCCAAAGAGATGGTGACAGTGAAGGGCATGTCCTGTAGATCCCAGGGATACTGCAAAGTCCCTGGTTAATCCAGGAGAAGCCCTTCTTTCCAGCGGCAGAGAGGCAGCCATCAAAGCTGCTGAAGTTGGGACAGCTCCGAACGGAAGAGGCTTGAAAGAGAAAGTCTGTTGGTTTGGTGAAAACTTTTCTTTTATTATTCTAAGACTTAAAAGGAATTTAAAGGACACCCTAAGGAAAAGAAAGAACCTGTAAAAGTTTTGACAGAACTGAATAAGTGGCGGTTTTAAACGTGTCAAAGTAAGACTTTGTTTTTTGTTTTTGTTTTTTTATTGCTGGACTTCTATCGTGATTTTACATTTGCTAACTGGACTGGTTCTTTTTCAATTTATATCTATTTATTCTTCTCTTTTTTGACTTTGCAATATTTTAGGTTAGAGGCTCCCTTTAGTTATTTTTATATACTTGTCTTTTTTCTTTTTAACTTTTATTACGTTTTGTCTGGGAAAGGAGGGGGAGAGTGAGAATAAAGAAGTTTCATAACACTGCCAACTAGAGGCTTGAAAATGTTTTAGATGAAGCTGAGAAAGTTGAGAAAGAAAGCATTGAAATTCTTTTTCAAGGACATTGCTATGTGATAAGATAGAGGGAAGAGCACGGGAGAGTGTTATTGCAGGTGTTCTTCTGGATTTCTATCAACAATTGAAACTTGGCTTTGAAGCTTGTGGAGAAGAGAGTTATAACAAGAGCCTTGGATAATTAAATAAAGTGCAGCGTGTCTTTTTTATTTTTTTTAAGTTGTGCTACCCCTCCTTACCAGCTGTACAGTTCACTTTTAAAAAAAAAACTTTATTTTTGTAATATTTCCATTTTTGCTTTGTATATTAAAGGGAAAGCCTCAAAAATTTTCCTTTTTTTCCCCCTTTCTTCTTTGGGATTTCTTGCTTTTCAATTTATTCTTTTGGTTCACTTTTATGCCTTTTTTTATTTGAGACCTTTTAATTGGATTAAGGTGTTGAAGAACCTGAAATTTTTTTCCTTTTTTTTCCTCTCTCCTTTTTTTGCTCTTTTTAAACCTTTTTTATTTTTCCCCTTCCTTTTTACTTAACTATTGACTGGATTAAGGTTAAGAAGAATGTGAAGAAATTTTTTTTTCCTTTTCTTTTTATTATTATTGGGTTTTTCTCTCTACCATTTTTATTTTTCACCTTGGATTATAACTGGCTATTTCATAATTGGATTACAGTTAAGAAGAACCTGAAGACTTCGAATTGTTTAAAATGAGTAGGAAGTTTATATCTTCTGGCTCCTCAACTTCTACTTCTGCCTCCCTACCATCTGGAGGACAACATTCAATTCAGACAATGTTAAAGCAAGACAAAGAACAAGAAAAAGTGACTCTGCAGATGATTATGCAAGGAATCTAAGACCTTAAAACAAAATCAGACACCACTGAAAAGAGAATAGAGAACACTGAACAAAGAACAGAGAATATTGAACAAAGAATAGGGAAAACTGATGAAAAAGTGGAGAATATTCAACAAATGATGGTGAAGTATGATGAGAGATTCCAAAAAATTGAAGAAGAATATAAACAAAGAGACAAGAAGATTGGAGATATTGATAGCAGATTAACAGTGGTTGAACAAGATAAAAGTGGGATGCTGAAATGGGAGATGGAGAATTTTATCTCAGATTTCAAAACATAGAGGAAGAAAAAGGACAAAACCTAGCTGAGATAACAGAATGGAAAGGAACGGAAAGGAACGGACGGGAATAGTACGTAGCGAGGATGTTAAGCGGATGTTTGTAGGAAGCCTAGCGGATGGAAGAGGATGGAAGCGGATGACACATCCGAAGAGCTTCCGGGGGAGAATTGCGAAGTGGACGCATAGCGGAAGGAGCGGATGCATAGCGGATGATGCGGATGCATCATGGACACCTATAGGATGCATAGCGGATGCGTAGCAGATGCATAGCGGATGCATAGCAGATGCAAAGCATTCACTGCGCATGCGGGGAGGATGAATTGCGTCAGCTCCGCGGATTTAAAAGGATGCAGCTCACAAGCAGTCAGCATTCAGAGGAAAGACGTGCTGCCACAGACATCTTCGAATAACACCATGGTTCGTCAGTCAGGGAAGAAGAGAAAGCCTGTGCCTACTCCTGCCAGCCCTGGCAAGAAGGACAGAACCACCATCCCACCCCCTGGCACTGACTCTGAAGCTGCTGGTGCTTCTGCTGCTGGTGGTGGTGGTGTTGCTGCTGCTGCTGGTGTTGCTGCTGGTGGTGCTTCTCCTGCTGGTGCTGCTGCTCCTGGTGCTTCTCCTTCTGCTGCTGCTGGTGCTGCTGGTGTTTCTCCTGCTAGTGCTGCTGATGCTGCTGGTGCTTCTCCTGCTGCTGCTGCTGCTGCTGTGGTGGACCAGCCTCAAGGCCCTCAAAGCCCTGCCGCTCAAGCCCCTGAAGGCCCTGCTGCTCAAGCCCCTGCCAGAGGGAGGAAGAGGCAAGGGAAGGAGAAGGGAGAGAGGAAACAGTACACCCTTTCCGAGGAGCATGAGGAGTGGAATGGCTGAGGGAGAACGAGTACCTCTGGAGAAAGGGCCACAGGCTCTATCGCGACACCAAGAGGAAGTAGGCAGCTTGGAGAGACAAGGCAGAGAGCCTGGGCTATGCTTCAGACCTACTCCTTGGATGGTGGAAGCACATGCACACCTGGTATGGCAAGCTACACCTCAAGAAATCTGGGCAGGCCGCTGTCAAGCTCACTGACCGGGAGATGTCCATCATGGCCAAGTGCAGCTTCCTGGAGGGTGAGGTCCACCACCAAGGAGCAGCCCCTCTGACAACCCTCTCCCTCAGACAGCCCACAGACAGCCAGTCCTCTTCCAGACAGGAGAAAGCTACCGTGTCCAGGCAGGTGTCTTTGGAGGGCCCCATGGCAGAGACCCCCACAACAACTGCACTCCCCATACCAGAGGACGTGGAGGATCCCCTGTCACAAATGGAGGAAGAAGCAGCAACCACCAGAGACCAACCCACCCCCACCCCCAGCTCCACATCCACATCCACAGAAAGCAGGCAGAGAGGCAGACTGGAGGGCCAGAGCCACACTGTCCTGTTGGAGATCAGGGACACAATCAAAACCAGCACAGATCTTCTCTCTCAGCTGGTCCACAGTGACATACCATCCTCAAACCACAAGCCCTTCATCACCAACGTGAGCCAGACCCTGAGGGACCTGCCCGAGGCCCAGTACCAGGTGATGAAGCAGAAGATCACAGCACTTCTGCACAACCCTCAAGGCCCAGCTGAAGCTGCTCCTACCCAGTCCAGGTCTGCTCCTCCACCCCAGGCGATGTCACAGCCCTTCCACGGCTTTCAACAGCCCCTCATCTACCAAGGCTATGAGTACCAGGATTTCCCACAGCAGAGGCAGCCCTTCCCAGTCCAGGTCCAGGTTCATCGCACGCTACAGATGCCTCACCTCGCCCAGCTGCAGACCAGACAGCCCCACTACACTCCTCCTTCCTCCACCCCACAGCCAAGCCCCTCAACGGACAATCTGTCATCAGTTTTGGGCCTAACATCCCAGGTCCTTTATGAAGGGCCTCTCAGCCTCACGGGACTGAGTCAGCTCTCGAATAACTTCCTGAACACACCATCCCTTGTTGTACTCTCGGGGCCAAGCACCCCAATGGCGCCTCAGACCAGCACTCCAGCCACAGCCACCTCCACAGTCCCTGCCCGCTTAACAGCTGAGACCATAGACATGACTCAGAGTGACTGAGAATAGTGTCAGAGACTGAGTTGTTTACTTGTTAAGTTTATCTTTGCTTAAGACACTTTACTTGGTTCATTTTGCTTATTTAATACAGTCATAAAGTTTACCTAAGAAAATTAATAAAGGTTATTTATCTTTGCTTAAGACACTTAGTTAACTTGGTTCATTTTGTTTACTTAATAAAGTGTTGGTGAAAACTTTGAAAAAATGGTTACGCTTTTGCATGTTTGTGGGATGGATAAGGATAGTTGTGGGATGGGTAAGGATAGCTGTGGGATAGGTAAGGATAGTTGTGGGATAGGTAAGGATAGCTGTGGGATAGGTAAGGATAGTTGTGGGATGGGTAAGGATAGTTGTGGGATAGATAAACCTCCAGTGCAAGCATAGTGGGACTGTATGGTCCACCCTCCCAGTTGCCACACATATGGCCCTTTACTATCAATAACAATTTATTCATTGATCAACACATTTCAAAATAAACAAAGCTCTTTATTAATGCCCTATTCATTGTGTGGCGGCCACTCAACATACATGGCACAATCTCATCAGTGTTATCAGACAGGCTCAAGGAAGCATCCATTAACCATCTATCATCCTGTCTTGCCACTCCACTGCTCCAGCTGGGGAGTTGCAACATTGTTTCAGGAGGTTGCGCTGCTTCTTCCCTTCACGTGAAGCTCTGTTGGGGCCTTGTACATCCAGAGTGTCTATCAGCTTTCGTCCTTGCCTCCATTCACCAGGCTCCATGGCCCCGTAGCCTTGTTGACAGTCCACAAGCCTGTTCTGCAACACTGGGTAGTGGGTGCGCATGAGATTGTGCAGGATGCAGCAAGCTTCCACGATGCTCCTCACAGTCTCTGGGCGATGCTGCATGGTGGTGAGAAGTACCTGGAACCTGTTGGCCAGGATGTCAAAGGCGTTCTCCACCACCCGCCTTGCCCTGGACAGCCTGTAGTTGAAGATCCTCTCTTCACGGGTGAGGTATCTTGAACTGTAGGGCTTCATGAGGTAGGTTCTGAGGGAGAAAGCGTCATCCCCCACAATGAAGTAGGGCACATCTTGTGTGTCATTGGGTAGGGGTCTGGATCTGGAAAACCCATGATGAGGTTGTGTTCCAGCCCATCCTTGAGGTGACTGGCATTGTATACCTGGCTATCTGAAGCTGACCCGTTGCCTGAAGCATCGATGTACATGAACTTGTAGTCAGCAACAACCATGGCAAAGAGGATGATACCGAAGAAGCCCTTGTAGTTTTAATAAGAGGACCCTGAGTTGGCTGGAGCTTTGCAGGCCACGTGCTTCCCATCTATGGCTCCAACGGTGTGGGGAAAGTTCCACTTCTGATACCACTCTTCTGCAACTTTCCTCCAGCCTTGTTCAGTGGTGGGACACTGGAGGAGCTCCTCCACGTATTCTTCGATGATGGCCTGCACCACTTCTCTGACCACTTTGCTGATGCTGTTGTGTGGCACCCTCCAGGCATACTGCATGTTTCTGTATGTGGTTCCAGAGGCCAGGTGGCGCAGAATTAGTACCACCTTCAGTCCAGGGTCCAGGTTGGGATGGAAGTTGGTGCTCGGCTTGGTCAACCTGGGTCTCAGACGCTCTACAATTTCATCAAACATGGCTGGTGGCATCCTCATGAAGTGCTGGAATGCACGAGGGTCTTCATTCCTCAGCTCCACCATCAGCTTGTCATACAGTCCAAACTCCACTCTTCTCCCGATCCATCGTCGGACCCACACAGCTCTTGGACGTCTCCTTCTTCTCCTTGCATAGAAAAGGTCTGAACAGGGCTTGGTTCTGTTGTTGAATGATCGCAGCTACCATAAGGAATGTGTTATGATCCATGGTGGAGATCAATGGATGATGTGGAAGAGCAAGACCAAAGGTGAAGTGGTCTGTACACCATGGCTGCTGGACTGAAAGTGAGATCCAGGTGGTTTCCTCCCCCTTTTTATAGGAAGCATAGGTTTTCCACTAGGTGTCCTTCCACATACTCTAGGCATACTCCAGACATCCTAAATATCTGAGATACATCCCATATACAGACGTTTTGTCTGTTTTAATGCTTTGTATACGAGATGCATCCGCTTACATCCTTTCTATTTCCGTGCTACTTATGCTGTGTGGACGTTCCGTGTACCTTTCGCTTCCTCCCTCTTTCCATTTTCAGCTGCAGCGGACATGAGTTGCAAGGATGTCCAGAGGATGCCGAGAGGATACAGCAGACATTTAACGGATGACAATGGACGTAGAACGTTTGTTGCCTATATGTGTCATGGATATACATCGTACGCGGCGGAAAGTTCATCCGCTCAAAAAGTTTTGTGCAGCTCAAAACTTTTTGAGTGGATGAAATAGCAGTAGACGGATGTTTGACGGATAGAGCGTATGAAACATGTACACAGGGACTACACAACAGATGCATCACGTTTTCCAATGGATGGCAAGCTTTTTTGTCCATTTTACATCCTCTTTGCATCCGTTGGTGCAGTGGGACATGGGCTTAACAGATTAACAGATTTATCTACTTTCAACCACAAAGTCAGGAGTCATCATCATCTTCTTTTAAGGATTCCATAATTCTTTTGGGGGTGAAGTCAGGGTAACTTGAGTCATGAAGTCATGGAGTGGAGTGTTTACTGACTGATGTCCTTCCTGTTGCCAATGCTGACTTTTGTTCGGCAGATATATTCTCATTGTGCCCAGAGAGAGAAATTGTGCCTCTACCTAGATTGTGCCTCTACCCATTGTGCCTCGACCTAGAATTGAACTCACAGTCTCCTGATTGTGAGGCGAGGGCTCCACCTCTTGGCCACCGCAACACTCCCTGTGCCCTCCCTTTCAATGAGGTGCCCAAACTGAACACAATACTCAGAATGAAGAAGGGATCTTTTATAAAGCCAATCTATTGTATATTATATTCTGATAAAAATCCTGTGTGGCCCTTTTTCTGCCTGCCAACTTCCTTCAAAGCCTGGCGCCCAAAATTGGTCTGCAGCACTGTTTTCTGCTCCATTTCTTATGCCACTAATAAATTCTTTCTTTCCCAGCTGAATGGCCCCCTGCCTCCCTCTCTGCTATAATCAGTCTGCATCCCCGCAGCTAGTGTTTTCAGGGCATCGTCCATCATTTTTATGTCAGCTTCCACAGTGCCAGTCACTCATAAAATGTACAGCTCCGTTCTTTTATTGGTGTACATTGAAGCCAGCCGTGGGGCATAAGTGCCCTCCTGCCACAATTAAGCCATGTTCTGGCTGCCTCAGACATGGGAAGTGTATCGTTCACAATTGGAAAAGAGCCTCGAGAATATCAATAGCAGCATTTCAATGTATATGCCTCACTTCCTGAAATGCGAGGCTCTCTGCCAAAGGTTAAAATGCAGACCAATGAAATCTAAGCTGCTCCTGTCGAAGCTGTCATTATGAAATCAGAGAATGCAACCAACCCAGTGGTGGTATTCTACTGGTTTGGTTCAGTTCAGGTGAACCAGAAGTAAAAAATGCTACCATTCAGCCAAACCAGTAGTAAAAAAACAGCTACTGGTTTGGCCACACCAGTATTTTTCTTTTTTTCCCCTCCCAACTATCAGCTATTCTGACAATATCAGCTGTACCAGGATCCCTCTCGCTGTCTTACTACTTTGCCCAGAAGGCAAAAAAAAAATGGAGTGTGGAAGGGATGGTACTGCATAAAAAAGAAGCCATGCTCATCCAGTCACATGGCCATATCTACCTAGCCACGCCCACCTAGCCATGCCCACAGAACCAGTAGTAAAAATATTTGTATCTCATCCCTGAACCAACCACATGCATGCATGTGAGTACAAGTGCGACATGGTTATCTTGCAAGATCAATCAGAACAGAGCTGGAAGGGATCTTGGAGGTCTAGTCCAGCCCCCTACTAAAGCAGGAGACTTTATACCATTTCAGACAGGTGGCTGTCCAGTCTCTTTTTTATTTATTTGTTTGTTTATTTATTTTGTCAAGCGATTATTAGATAACAGATATAAGTATAAACACGGTTATGAATACATGAAATGGATATGAATAAGAAAAAAAGAAAGAAACAATAGGACAGGGATGGTAGACATGATTGGTACACTTATGCATGCTCCCTACAGACCTCTTAGGAAGGGGGTGAGGTCAATAGTAGACAGTCTAAGGTTAAAGTTTTTGGGGTTTGGGGAAGAAACCACAGAGTCAGGTAGAGGATTCCAGACATTGACCACTCTGTTATTGCTGAAGTCGTATTTCCTGAAATCAAGATTGGTGCGATTAACCTTGAGTTTGTATCTATTCTTTGCTCTTGTGTTGTTATGGGTGAAGCTGAAGTATTCATTGACAGGTAGGACATTGCAATCTATAATTTTACTATACTTAGATTGGACCGAAGGCAACGTAATTCAAGGTTTTCTAGGTCTGGTGGCATAAGGTATTCTACAATAAGTAGAGGAGAGGAGAACTTTTCTCGTGAAATATTTCTGGACTTTCTCAATTGTGTTAAAACCCCTGTCACACAGCACCAATGGATGGAAAGAGGATGTAAAACAGAGAGAAACACTTGCCATCTGTTGGTAAACGCAATGCATCCGTTTTGTACACACTGTGTCCATTTTTCATACTCTCTATCCGTCCAGCATCCATCTACTGACATTTCATCTGCTCAAAACGTTTTGAGCTGCACAAAACTTTTTGAGCGGAAAATGTATCCAACGCGTCCATTATACATCCGCTACGCATATGGGGAACATCTGTTATACGTCCGTTGTCATCCGTTACGCGTCCGCTATATCTGCTAGGCATCCTCTGCACATCCACGCAACTCGCATCCGCTCCAGTGGAAAACGGACACAGGGAGGAAGCGGAACGGACATGTAGCATTAGCAGCATGGACGTAAAAAGGATGAAAGCGGATGTATCTCGGATATTTAGGATGTCTGCAGGATGCCTAGAGGATGCAAAAGGACACCTAGCGGAAAACTATATTTCCTATAAAAAGGGGGAGGAAATCACCTGGATCTCACTTTCAGTCCAGCAGCCCTGCGGTGCAGATCTCTTCAGCCTTCATCTTGCTCTTGCTCTTCCACAGCATCCAGTCATCTCCACCATGGATCGTCACACACTCCTTTTGGTATCCACCATCGTTCTACAACAGCGCGAAGCCATCTACAGGCTCTTTCACCTGTTCTACACGAAGAAAAGGAGGCGGCCAAGAAGTGTCTGGGTCCGAAGATGGATCACGAGAAGAGCCGAGTACGGACTGTATAACAAGTTGATGGTGGAGCTGAGGAATGAAGACACTCGTGCATTCCAGAAATTCATGAGGATGCAGCCAGCCATGGTTGACGAAGTTGTGGAGTGGCTGAGACCCAGGTTGACCAAGGCAAACACCAACTTCTGGCCCAGCCTGGACCCTGGACTCAAGGTGGCATTCACTCTGCGCCACCTGGCCTCCAGGACCACGTACAGAAGCATGCAGTATGCCTGGAGGGTGCCACACAACACCATCAGCATTGTGGTCAGAGAAGTGGTGCAGGCCATCATCGAAGAATACATGGAGGAGCTCCTACAGTGCCCCACCACTGAAGAAGGATGGAAGAAAGTTGCAGAGCAGTGGTATCAGAAGTGGAACTTTCCCCACAAAATTGGAGCCATAGATGGGAAGCACGTGGCCTGCAAAGCTCCAGCCAAGTCAGGGTCTGTCAGCCTTCAAGATCTTCTACTATTGCTTTGCAACTTTCGACTGCCATAAGTAACGGGGGGAGGAAGGGAAAGTCTGGGAAGTGAGCTGGAGGTGTTAAATTCTTCTGTTGTGTAAATGGGGGGGGGGGGAAGCATACAATAGAGTTAGGTTTCTATTTCTTGCTTAGCTTTCTTTTCTCCGCGCAACTGCAACCCGTTATCAAAATATGCCAAGGTCAACGGACAGAGGCCTCATCATCACCTGAAGATGCCCACATGATCATATTCACAACTTCTAATTGGAAGTGTCATCTGAACTATTGGGGGTGAGAACATTTCCATCACTTTGTATATGTGAATTGCGCGCCTAATTTCTCAGATTCAGAATTCTTTGGTTGCTACCATTTCATTTTCAGTAAAAGATGTCTTTTCTCTAAACTAAAGAGTCTAAGTATTTCTTTCCTGGATTTTGAATGGAGCTCCGCCTGACATTATTCTGAATCTGCACACCAGCCTACCCGGAGAGAATACCTAATTTTCTTCTGAGGGGGCCTGGACATCATGTCATCTTCAAATAGTGACCAAGAGGATCCGGGAGCCATTGGAGGGCAAGATTCTGTGCTGGTGCAGGAGGCCCAATCGCTAGCAGAGGTCTGTTTGCAAGAGGATCCAGTGGTGAAGCCCAGATGGTCGGTGGGAGTTGGTTGGAAAGATCCAGAGGAGGACACCCCCCCCCCCGGGTCACAACTACCTGCCGGCATGGAAAAGAGGAGCCTTGGCAAGAGAAGGAAAAGAGGGAACTCTTGCTGGATCAAGCCAGGAAACTCCTGAATGAAGCCTTTGAACAACCTCAAGCTCCACAAAGGTATGAAGGGGGAGGGGAAGTAGCCCCAGCCAGAAGAAGCAGAGCAGCTCCCTCTCCCATAAATCAACCCGATCCAGCAGCAGCCCCGGGGCCTTCGGCGGGAGGTGTGATTCCTAGAAAGCGTAGATCTCCTAGGCTGCCTCCGTTAGAAGTAAAATACGGGGGGGATCCCAAAACCTTGAGATTTTTCCTAGCTCAAGTTTGGAGCCATATGGAAGAATATGGGGAGGATTTTCCCTCAGAAGCAGCCAAAGTGAGGTGTGTTACCAGGGCTCTGGAGGGAATAGCGGCAGAGTGGATGGTGACCTTGCATAATGATAATGCTCCTCAGCTGCTGAATTATAACCTATTTATGGCTGCACTGCGGGCTAGGTTTGAGGACCCACTGGCAGAGCGCAAGGCCCAAATTAGGATGAAAGCCATAAAACAGGGGGGGAGGTCTGTGGCTGATTACACCCAAGAATTTAGACAGTTAGCCGGCCATTTCCGAGGCTGGCCCCAAGAAGCCCTGATAGAACTGTTTAAAGATGGTTTAAATGAAGATGTGTATCAGAGATGCACTGCTAGAAGAGACCCCAGTGACTTGCAGATGTGGTACTTGCTGGCAGAAGAAGTGGAGATTGATTTAATCCGAAGTAAACGGCGGGGAGGTTATGGGTGGAGCAAGTTTTCCCCCCCACGTCCTCAAGAGGCTCCTAAACCTCAGAAGGGAGGAGTGGCGGCAAGACCCAACCCCTCGGCCTCGATGCGGGAAAGAAGGTCACCGGGCTGTGAACTGCAGAGTCAAGTTGGAGCCAAAGAGGGCGCCAAAGGAAGGAAAGAAACCTGAAAAGTCCCCAGCGAAACCTCGCAAAACAGCACTAAAGTCGAAAGAGACAGCAGAGGTCGCCCCTCCCGTAGGAGAGGAATCAGAAGCCCCAGTGACCCCTGAGGAGGAGGATTCTGACTCGGAAGACGACTTCCTGGTAAGTCCAAGCGTGGGCCCTATGACCATTCCGGTGAAGTTGAGGGTACCCAATTCAGGGGTCGAAGGGGAAATGCTAGCCCTGTTAGATTCTGGGTGCACAAGGTGTATAATCAACACGGAAGTAGTGAAGAAAATGGGACTAAAGCTAAAACCTTTGAAGATGCCCATTTCCTTTTGCCAACTAGATGGATCAGTGGCTGGAGGTTGCCCCGCCCGTTTTGTCACGGAACCTATAGAAATGATCATGTGGAGAGCATGATGAGACCCTGCGTTTTATTGTGGTCCCTGGGATGGAGCAACCATTAATACTGGGATTGCCCTGGCTCCGGAAATGGAACCCCCAGGTTAACTGGAGAAAGGGGTTGTTGCGCATACACACAAAGCAACGACCGAGAGGAGGGGCCAGATCCCAGCCGAAGCCTGAGGACCTAATTGAAATAGCTTCCACAGGTACTGAACCCATGAAAGATGAGGAGAAAATTCCCAAAGAGTATTGGGATTTAAAAGAAGTGTTCAGTGAGAAGGCCTCAGATGAGCTTCCGCCTCATCGGCCAACAGACTGTGCTATTGAGATTTTGCCTGGGGTGAAGCTCCCGAAACCAAAGTTGTACTCAATGACCCCGCAGGAATTGGAAGAGCTAAGATTGTTTATAGATGAAAATCTGGAACGTGGTTTCATTCAACCTGCTAGACCCCGAGTAGCGGCCCCAGTGTTGTTCTGGGAAAAGAAAGATGGTTCCAAATGCTTGGTGGTGGATTACAGAAATTTGAACGCTATTTCTGTGGGAAACGTGTACCCCCTTCCTTTGATGAAGGACATGTTGGCCCATTTAGCGAAGGGAAAGATTTTCATGAAGTTGGATTTGAGAGAAGCATACTACCGAATTCGAATTAAGGAAGGGGATGAGTGGAAGACCGCTTTTAACTGCCCAATGGGTTGCTTCCAATTCAACGTTCTTCCTTTTGGTTTACAAGGGGCCCCAGCTGTATTCATGCAAATGATCAATCAAGTGTTACATGAACATTTATACAGGGGGGTTCTGGTTTATCTTGGTGATATCCTTATCTACACGGAAACTCTGGATGAACATGTGAAGTTAGTGTGGTCGGTTCTACAAAAACTGTGTGCCGCTAAGTTGTATGCTAAATTGTCAAAGTGTAAATTCCATCAAGACAAATTTGACTATTTGGGATATCGCATTTCATCTGAAGGCATAGAGATGGATCCAGAGAAGGTGCGTGCCGTTCTGGAATGGGCTCCACCACGCACCAGAAAACAACTTCAAAGCTTTTTGGGATTTGCAAATTTTTACCGGCAATTCATCCCAACATTTGCTAAGATAGCAATGCCCATCACAAATCTCTTGAAAACAAAAGGGGAGGGGAAGCCAAGGCCAGGAAAGCCACTGGAGTGGTCCATGGAGTGCCAAGCCACTTTTGAAAAGCTAAAACGACTGTTTGCTGCAGAACCAGTGCTGAAGCACCCGGATATGGACACTCCTTTCGTGATTCCAGCCGATGCAAGTGATGTGGCTATTGGAGCAGTATTACTTCAAGCCAACGAGAAAAGGACTTTACAGCCTTGTGCGTATACCTCCCGTAAGCTGTCTGAAACAGAGAGAAGATGGGCTGTCTGGGAGAAAGAAGCTTTTGCAGTTCGTTGGGCCTTGCTGACCTGGAGACATTGCCTGGAAGGAGCAAAACACCCATTTGAGGTATGGACTGATCATAAGAATTTGGAAGCCTTAAAAATGCCCCGGAAACTGTCCCCTAAACAAGTTCGCTGGGCCCAGTACTTCAAGCGATTCAATTTCTCCTTGAAGTACATTCCAGGCAGGAAGAACTTCATGGCGGATGCTCTCTCTAGACTACCCCAATATAATAGTATGCGCCAGGAGGTCATAAGCCCAATTGTCTCAGCCAAACATCTAGCCACCCCAGTGATCACCAGAGCCCAAAGGAAGAACCAAGAAGTGGTTTTATTGAATGACCTAACCAAACAATTAAAAGAAGCTTTAAAACTGGACGAATGGTTCCTGGCTCATTCAAGTGACTATACAATTAGAGATGGCTTGGCTTGGGTGGGGGCCAAGTTGTATCTGCCACAGGTGCTGAGGGGCCAAATATTACAACAGGCTCATGATTCTAAAGCAGCTGGCCACTTCGGATTTATGAAGACCTTACATCTGGTTAAGCGGCAATTCTGGTGGCCTACTTTAAAGAAGGACATTGAAGCTTATGTAGCTGGCTGTCCAATTTGTGCTTCGGCAAAGAGACTCCTGGTAAGCCAGTAGGATTGTTACAAAATGTAGCTAGACCAATGACTCCCTGGAAAGAAATCTCTATGGACTTTATAGTAGAATTACCCGAAAGTGGTAGAAACATGGTCATCTGGGTAGTGACTGATTTGTTTTCCAAAGAAGTACATTGCATACCTTGTTCCAAGATTCCCTCTGCTAAGATGCTGGCTAAACTGTTTATTTCACATATCTATAGGTTACATGGCGTTCCGGAACGCATAATCTCTGACAGAGGGGTCCAATTTACCTCAAATTTTTGGAAAAAGTTCCTGAAGTTAATAGGCTCCGCCCAGGGGTTAAGCTCCGCCCACCACCCCTAATGGGGCCTGCGAGAGGACTAACACAGTGTTAGAACAATATCTTAGATGTTACATAAATTATCAAAAGATAACTGGTCCGAATTACTACCATTTGCCGAAGTGGCATATAACAACTCCGTACACAGTAGTACTGGATTTACTCCATTTAAAGTGGCTTCGGGACAAGATTTCGTTCCCAAACCTGAACTTCCTCGTGAAAAACCTAACATCCATTCATTGGATGAATGGATAACTCAACTCCAACTTAACTGGCCAGTGACACGCAAAGCATGAGATGAGGCCCATCAAGCTCATAAGAAATTTGCAGACAAGAAAAGATCCCCACAGAAAGAATATAAAGTGGGCGACAAGGTTTTCCTGTCCACCAGATACCTGCAGACCACTCAAAAGTCAAAGAAGCTTGGTCCTAAGTATGTTGCTCCTTTCACGACTGAACGGATTATAAATCCTGTAACGGTCCAGCTGAACTTACCCAAAACTCTTCGACGAATTCATCCGGTATTCCATGTTAGTTTGCTAAAACCTGAACATACTTCTGATCTAAAACCCATCCAAGCTGACCCTCCCATACCAATACTGATTGAAGGTGAACAGCATTTTGAAGTTAAAGAAATTCTGGACTCTCACAAATGGAGGGGTCGACTCCAGTATCTTGTAGCCTGGAAACATTTCCCTTCTTCGCAAGCCGAATGGGTTTACGAAACCGACGTTAAAGCCCCTAAGTTGATCAAAGCATTTCGTTCCAAGTATCCTGATAAGCCTTAGGAGTGTATTGTTTTGTAATTGCTGAATGATTAATAATTGTCTTTATATTTTCTCCTCTCTCTCCTCTAGGACTGATGGTTTTCCTTTTTCTAGGAGGGCCGAATGTCAGCCTTCAAGATCTTCTACTATTGCTTTGCATCTTTTGACTGCCATAAGTAACGGGGGAGGAAGGGAAAGTCTGGGAAGTGAGCTGGAGGTGTTAAATTCTTCTGTTGTGTAAATGGGGGGGGAAGCATACAATAGAGTTAGGTTTCTATTTCTTGCTTAGCTTTCTTTTCTCTGCGCACCTGCAACCCGTTATCAAAATATGCCAAGGTCAACGGACAGAGGCCTCATCATCACCTGAAGATGCCCACATGATCATATTCACAACTTCTAATTGGAAGTGTCATCTGAACTATTGGGGGTGGGAACATTTCCATCACTTTGTATATGTGAATTGTGTGCCTAATTTCTCAGATTCAGAATTCTTTGGTTGCTACCACTTAACTTTCAGTAAAAGATGTCTTTTCTCTAAACTAAAGAGTCTAAGTATTTCTTTCCTTGATTTTGAATGGAGCTCCGCCTGGCAGGGTCCACTTATCACAACTACAAGGGCTTCTTCAGCATCATCCTCTTCGCCATGGTCGATGCTGACTACAAGTTCATGTACATTGATGCTTCAGGCAATGGGTCATCTTCAGATGCCCAGGTATAGAACACCGGTGACCTCAAGGAGGGCCTGGAACGCAACATCATCATGGGCTTCCCAGATCCAGACCCCCTGCCCAACGACACACAAGATGTGCCCTACTTCATCGTGGGGGATGACGCCTTCTCCCTCAGAACCTACCTCATGAAACCCTACACTTCCATATGCCTCACCCGTGAAGAGAGGATCTTCAACTGCAGGCTGTCCAGGGCAAGGCGGGTGGTGGAGAACGCCTTTGGCATCCTGGCCAACAGGTTCCAGGTACTTCTCACCACCATGCAGCATCGCCCAGAGACTGTGAGGAGGATCGTGGAAGCTTGCTGCATCCTGCACAATCTCATGCGCACTCACTACCCAGTGTTGCAGAACAGGCTCGTGGACCTCCAACAAGGCAATGGGGACATGGAGCCTGGTGAATGGAGGCAAGGGCGAAACCTGATAGATACTGTGGATGTGCAAGGCCCCAACAGAGGTTCATGTGAAGGGAAGAAGCAGTGCAACCTCCTGAAACACTGGTGCAATACCCCAGCTGGAGCAGTGGAGTGGCAAGACAGGATGGTAGATGCTTAATGGATGCTTCCTTCAGCCTGTCTCATCACACTGATGAGATTGGGCCATGTATGTTGAGTGGCCCTACAATGAACAGGGCATTTAATAAAGAGTTGTGTTTATGTTGAAATGTGTTGATGAATGATTAAATTGTTATTGATAATAAAGGGCCATAGGTGTGGCACCTGGGAGGGTGGACCATACAGTCCCACTATGCTTGCACTGGAGGTTTATCTATCCCACTGCTATCCTAACCCATCCCACAGCTATTACCCATCCCACAGGTATTCCTGCCCATCCCACTGCTATCCTTACCCATCCCACAAGTGTGCAAAGGCTTAAACCATTTCTAAAAGTTTCCACCAAGACTTTATTGACAAAAAGAAATGAACCAAGTGTTTGAAGCAAAGATAAACTTTATTAATAACACACTGTAAAAGCAAAATGACCCAAGAAAAGTGTCCCAAGCAAAGATAAAGTCAACAGGTAGCAACCCAGTCTCTGGCCCTCTTCTCAGTCACTCTGAGGCGTGCCCATAGTCTCAGGGGTGAAGGGTCCAGGTGCTGTGGAGGTGGCTTCTGCTGGTGTGCTGGTCTGAGGAGCCATTGGGGTGCCTGGCCCCGAGAGGACAACAGGGGATGGTGTGTGGAGGAAGCTCCCAGAGAGCTGGCTCAGTCCTGTCCCAAGACCGATGACAGATGTTCTGAGGCCAGGCTTGGCTGTGGGGTGGAGGAAGGAGGAGTGTAGTGGGACTGTCTGGTCTGCAGCTGAGCGAGGTGAGGCGAGGGTGGAATCTGTGGCGTCAGTGGGTGGCATCTGTGGCATCAGTGGCATCTGTGGCATGGGTGGCATCAGTGGCGTGGGTGGCATCTGTGGCGTCTGTGGCGTGGGTGGCATTGGAGGCATCGGTGGCATTCAATGAACCTGTGGCTGGACTGGGAAGGGCTGCCTATGCTGCTGAAACTCCTGGTAGCCGTAGCCTTGGTAGGTAAGGGCCTGTGGAAAGCCGTGGAAGGGCTGTGACATCACCTGGGGTGGAGGAGCAGACCTGGACTGGGTCGGAGCAGGTTCAGCTGGGCCTGGAGGGTTGTGCAGAAGACTGGTGATCCTCTCCTTTATCACTTGGTACTGTGATTCGGACATGTCCATGAGGGTCTGGTTGACATAGGTGAGGAAGGCGTTCGGTTTGAGGATGGTATGTCGGTGTGTACCAGCTGAGAGAGGAGATCTACGCTGCTTTTGATGGTGTCCCTGATCTCCAGCAGGACAGTGTGGCTCTGCCCCTCCGGTCTGGCTCTCTGCTTGCTTTCTGTGGAGGTGGAGCTGGGGGTGGATGTGGGTTGGTCTCTGGTGGAAGTGCCCTCTCCTTGCTCCCACTGCGTCAGGGGGTCCTCCACGCGCTCCGCCATGGGGAGTGCAGCTGTCAGGGGGTTCTCCATCGTGGGACACTCCACAGATACCTGCCTGGACATAGGAGCTGACTCTTGGCCAGAAGAGGACTGGCTCTCTGTGGGCTGCCTGAGAGAGAGGGTTGTCAGAGGGGCTGCTCCTCGGTGGCAGATCTCACCCTCCAAGAAGCTGCACTTGGCCATCACGTAGGTCTCCCATTCGATGAGCTTGACTGCGGTCTGGCCAGATTTCTTGAGGTGCACCTTCCCATACCAGGCGTGCATGTGCTTCCACCACCTGAGGAGGACCTCCGAAGTGTAGCCCAGGCTCTCCACCTTCTCTCTCCAAGCATCCTGCTTCCTCTTGGTGTCTCGATAGAGCCTGTTTCCCTTCCACCATAGGTACTTGTTCTCCCTCAGCCATTCGAGCACCTCATCCTCATGTTCCTCTTCGATGGAGTATTGCCTCCTCTCCCGTTCTCGCGTATGCCTCTTTCTCCCTCTGGCAGGGCCATCTGGGCCCTCATCAGAGGGGCTTCGAGGTTCCATGTGCTGCTCCTCCACACCACCACCAACAGCAGCAGCAACAACAACAGTAGCAGCACCAGCAGCACCAGCAGCACCAGCAGCACCAGCAGCACCAGCAGCATCAGCAGCACCAGCAGGACAAGCAGGACAAGCAGGACAAGCAGGACCAGCAGGACCAGCAGGACCAGCAGGACCTGGATCAGCAGCAGCAGAGTAAGCACCAGCAGGACCAGCAGGACCAGGATCAGCAGCAGCAGAGTAAGCACCAGCAGGACGAGCAGGACCAGGAGCACCAGCAGGACCAGCAGCACCAGCAGGACCAGCAGGACCAGCAGGACCAGCAGGACCAGCAGGACCAGCAGGACCAGGAGCACCAGCAGGACCAAGAGCAGCACCAGCAGAGTAAGCACCAGCAGAAGCACCAGCACCAGGAGCAGCGCCAGCAGAGTAACCACGAGCAGAAGCACCAGCACCAGGAGCAGTGCCAGCAGAGTAAGCACCAGCAGAAGCCCCAGCACCAGAAGAATCAGTCCAAGCAGCAGAAGCCCCAGCAGAAGCAGAGTCAGGGCCAAGGGGTGGGATGGTGGCCCTGTCCTTCTTGCCAGGGCTGGCAGCAGATGGCACAGGCTTCCTCTTTTTCCCCATGGTTGTTGGGTGGAGATGTGTCTGGCAGCCGGTCTTTCCTCTGAATGGTGACCTGCTTGCGAGCTGCATCCTTTTATATCCCCGGGGCTGACGCAATGCATCCTCCCCGCATGTGCAGTGAACGCTTTGCATCCGCTAGGCATCTGCTAGGCTTCCGTGATGCATCTGCTTCATCCGCTAGGCATCTGCTCTGCATCCGTTCCTTCCATTGCGTGTCCGCTTCACTGTGCTCCCCCGGAAGCCCTGCGGATGTGCCATCTGCTTCCATCCACTTCCATCTGCTAGGTTTCCGTGGAGCATCCGCTTTACATCCTCGCTACATCCTCTCCCCGTCCATTCCTTTTCGTTGTTGTCTGCTCTGCTTATGCAAATTCGGGGCACTTTTGAGAGCGGATAACAACGGATGGAAAATTTTCTCGTCCGCTGTGTCTTTTTTACATCCGTTTTGCATCCATCGGCCAATGTGACAGGCCCTTTATATCAGATACGTAATGTGGGTTCCAGACTGATAAGCTGTATTCGAGTATTGGTCTAGCAAATGTTTTGTATGTTCTAGTTAGTCATGTGATATTACCAGAGAAAAAGTTATGTCAGATAAGGTTAACAACTCTTGCAGTTACAGTGGGCTCCAGCACTTAGATCATTAGAGATGAGTATGCCAAGGCCTTGACAGAGTTTGGATCATCGACAAGGTCTTGACTATTCAGCTTGTATTTTATCTTTTTTTTTTTTCCCAATATGTAAGACAGAGCATTTATTGTTGAGATTTGAAGTTGCCATTCGTTTTACCATTCTGATACATAGTCGAGGTCTATTTGAAGGGAAGCAGTATTGTCGGTGGTATTGAATAGCTTTACATCTTCGGCAAAGAGAACACAGTTGCTCTTAATATGATTACAGAGATCATTTATGTAGAGTATGAAGAGAGTTGGGCCTAGAACACTGCCTTGGGGAACACCACTATTGACAGGTACAGAATTTGATAAGACACTTCCACTTTTGACCATTTGTTGTCTGTTTGACAAAAATGCCTCTATCCAGTTATGCAGGTGTCCAGCGATACCATAAGATTTTAGTTTTAGGAGTAGTTTGTCATATACCACTGAATCAAAGGCTTTACAGAAGTCTTTGTAGATTGCTTTGCCCTGATTGAGTTGTGTAGTCCATATGTTTTTACAGTGTAAGAGTTGCAAATTACAGGATAGTTTTTTTCTGAAACCAAATTGTTTTTTAGAGAGTAGGTTGTTTCTAAGTGGAGGATAATGGATTGGTTCCATGACTTTCCAGGTGATGCAGCATAAAGAGATTGGTCTGTAATTTTCAACGAGGCTGGAGTCTCCGTTTTTGAAGATGGGGATGACTGTGGCTTGTGACCATAGTTTTGGCAAGGAGCTGGTCCTGAAAGATTTTTCAAAGATTATGCTTAGAGTTTCGACTAGGACAGTAGATAGCTTTTTTAAGAAGTAGGCACATATTCCATCCGGTCCAATAGGTAGAGATGGTTTTAGATTGCGTAATGCTTTTTCAACAGTAAAATCAATATGTATTAGATCATTGTAGTTGTCTGTGGTTTGACCAGGAATTACTGGGCATGATCCATTGCTGTTTACAAATACTGAGCCAAAGAATCTGTTAAAGAGGTTGGCTTTAATGGTGTCATCATTGCAGTCTTTACCATTAGGTCCTCTCAGGGGTGGGATGAACCTTGAGTCTTTTAGTTTGTTGTTTACAAAATTGTAGAAAGTGAGGGTAGAATTGGTATGTATAAGGTTTTCCTCTTGTTTAATGTGATAATTGGTGCATTCAGTCTTTATCTGGTGGCATAATTTTTGTATCAGCTTTTGAAGTTGGCAACGTGACCAGATTTGTTTTTCCACCAAAGTGATTTCTTTTTGGATTGAAGCTTCCTTATTGTTATGGGTAATCTGTTTTTCCTGGTTTTGGGAATTGTTATTGGTACATATAGTTTGATTATTCTTTTGACTTCAAGTAAAACTATCTTGCAGTGGTCTTCAACAGTACTGCATCCAGTGAATAGAAATTGCCAATCAAGAGATGAGAGATCATTGTCTATAATATCATAGTTGCTTTTTCTGAAGTTATAATTGGGGATTTTGTCATTGTGATGATTTTTGTGTGGACGTATGTTGAGACAAAAGTCAATCATGTTGTGATCACTGTTGGAAAAGGGTTCTTTAATTTGTATTCCATAAATTGAATTCAAATTATTGCAGAAGATGAGATCGAGGCAGTTGTTCAGTCTAGTATTGTTGGTTACTAGTTGTTCCAGTCCTAGTCTGGTAATGGCATTGTACAGGGTTGTATGAATGGGTTCAGATGTACGTTCACTTAGTGTCCAATTTTTAAGAGGTAAGTTTAGGTCACCAAGAAAAATGAGAGGGTGTGGGCAGGAGGCAGCCCATGTCAGGAGTGAAGTTAGCTTGTTTGCATGAATTATATCATAGTCAGGGGCTCGATAGCAAAGTAAGAAGAGGATTGAGGTGTTTAAGGACAGTTCACAGACGATAGTCTTGGGAAGAGCAAGTTCTTGTATAATTTGGATCTTTTTTAGATTTAGAGACTTTTTATAGAATATAGCAACTCCACCACTTCTACGAATTTTGTGATCTGACCGAAAAACTTGATATTCTCTTGTAGTGGTAATGGAGTCTGGGAAAGATGCATTTAACCACTTCTCACAGATAAATATAATGTCAAATGTGGCTGAGCTTAGAAGGATGAGGAATTCATGCATTTTATTTGTGAGGTTTCTTGCATTGAGTAGTTTGCATTTAAGATATGACGTAATGGGTCTGGAGGAAGTAAAGGGCGTACATCCCTAACATTGGATGTTTGGGTGATGGATATTGTGACATGGGTTGTGGCTCTTGCTTTTGATACAGTCAGCACGGTAATCAATGTATAGATTTATATTACCTAATTTATGTAATCTTTTGAGCGCAGAACGTAGCTCCTGGGATCGTACACGTTGCTGTAAGGTTAGATCAGGGCAAGAACAAAGGTTCTTATGGTTGTTGTTGCTCTTTGTGAGTGAAAATTTATTGAAAAAATGAGTTTGCGTTTGCTTGTTTCTTTTTGCAAACAACCCTGCAGAGGCGTGGGATCATCAAGCCGTCTTTGTTTTTAAGTTTACGACCAACACAGGAAATATCAAGTATTTCTTCAGGGGAGACGCTTGATGCTTGATTTTCTCTGATGATGTTTTGAACATTAGAGATGTCATCATTGTCATTGACCCCTAAACCAAATAAGATGGCATTTGGTCGCTTCTGTTCACGCTCAACGGCTTCTTTGATGAGGATGGGGATATCACTATTTGTAGGATTTGTTGTTTTTGTGGATTGGGTTTTGATTGCGGTTGTTGAGTAGAGATATGGTTTGTAGATGTTTGATATTCATTTTTTAGTGCTGTCTCTTTTTTTTCAAGGTTTGCCAATCTAGTTTGTTTTGTGTCCAGGGATGCTACAATGGTGTCAAGGGATGTTATACATGTTTCAATGGTATTGACTCTTTCAATTAGGGTAATGTATTTTTCTAGTTTGGGTCTGCATGATGGACAGAAATATGGAAAAGTATTGGTGGATGTTTTTAGGAATAGAGCTATTTGCATGGGTAATCCTAAGTAATTATGGTGAGCATAGTTACAAAGAGAACATTCGATGTAATCTTCATTCTCCTTTAAAGATTCCTTACAAATAAGACAATAGCAAGAGTCTTGTGGTTCTTTAGTAGGGGTTTCTTTCTTTTTAGGTTGAAGTGTGACATTGCATTGTTTTCCTGGCATGGTGGGCTTGTTGAGATGGTTTGTTGATTAGGTTGTTCATTCAAACAAGGTATTATGGTAATCAATAAAGAAATATCATACCAAACAGTCTATTATACTAATCACACCAGTCAATTAATTTAACTAATCAATAATTACCCTAATAATTAATTACACTAATCAATAAACACACTAATCCTAATTGTCCTAATCATTAATTTGCACTAAACTTACTAATCATACTAATATTCAAAATAGTTAACCAAACTAATCAATAACCACTAGTCTATGATCATCTATAATAATATATTACTCACTAATGATAAATAATTGTAAAAATTAATTAATCATTTAGTAAGATCAGTTAATCAATTAAACAGAGTTATATTGGGAAAAATTAGGGCAGGAAGAGAATAATGGGAGGAAGAGGAAAAGATTTGGTTTGGATAATCCTGGGGGGTATAGGAAGAGGGCATATATTAGGTTGGAAGTATAGATGAAAATTTTTTAGCAGAAGGTTACTCTTTACTCATTTCTTCAGATCTTTAGTCAGTGATTTTTGGGAATCAGATCCGTCTTCACACGGATCTTCTTGTCTTCGGGCATATATTAGGCTGAAAGTAAAGATAAAAGTCTTTTGGCAGAAGGTTAATCTTCACTTGTTACTTCAGATCATCAGCTAGCGATCTTAGGGATTAGGTCTGTCTTCTCACAGATCCCCTTGTCTTTGGTCAGCAATCTTAGAAATTAGGCTACTGCATAAATCAGCAAGGCTGCGCTCTGAGATCAGGACCTCCAATGTGGGATTTGACGGTCACCTTAAAAACTCTTCTTAAAAACCTCCAGTGATGGAGCACCCACAACGTCTGAAGGCAACCTGTTCCATTGCTTAATTGTCCTCACTGTTAGAAAAATCCTCCTTAATTACAGGTTGCTTCTGTCTTTGATTAATTTCCATCCATTGCGTTGTGGCCCATCATCTGCCAGCAGAACTAGCTGCAGAGTCAGATGAGGAGGAGGTCAAGGGAGGGCGGGAGGCAGCTTTGGGGCCTTTGGAAGGCTCTGATAGGGAACCAGCATCACAGGCAGAGGCAGACACGGGTCCTGTCGTCCCCCAGGTGGAGAGGCAGCTGTCTTCGGTGGCTGAGCTGAGTGAGGGGGAGGAACAGATGGGGGCCATCCCAGATGTGCGTATGTGCAGAGAGGAGAGGAGAGCAAAGGAAAGCAATACGCTAGCTCTCAGGTGAAAGTCAGCCCCTCCCTGGCTGGGAAATAAATAGTAGAAATTTGGGAGTGGCCGGTTGTTTGTAGTATACAGCAAGCAATTTGGATTTCTTGGCTAAACTCAGGTTTACTAATGTTTGACTTTTTTTGTTTATCCATGTTAATAAAAGACTTTGCTTGGGAAGGCTGGGTCGCAGCACATTGTGTCTTGTCCTGCCCTTTAGTGCTTTGGAGAATAATCTTCTTTGTGGCAGCTCCTGAAATACTGGAAGACTGAAATACTGAAATCATGTCCCCGCTCGTCCATCTTTTCTAGAGACTGGCCAAACCCATATCCTGCGACCATTCTACATATGTTTTAGTCTCCAGGTCTTTATATCAGATATCAGCTTGTATAAGATTATATCATTACATATTAAACCATTTTTGCCAAAGATGCACTCTGGAGCAGCTCCATCCCAGCAACATCCTCTCCCCAGGCAAAGCCTGAATTCTCCTGGGTTCTAATGGGTTGGGAATACGTCTCGTTACCCACCTCATCCCTTCTCAGCTGGGTTCTTGCTATTCCCACAGCTTAATGAGCCTCAGTGGTGCAGTGGTTAGAGTGCAGTACTGCAGGCGACTTCTGCTGCCCGCCAGCTACCTGCAATTTGGCAGTTCAAATCCCACCAGGCTGAAGATCGACTCAACCTTCCATCCTTTCTGAGTTAGGTAAAATGAGGACCCAGATTGTTGGGAGCAAATAGGCTGACTCTAAACCACTCAGAGAGGGCTGTAAATGTCTAAGGGCTATTGCTAGTGTTATTGTTTTCCTTCCTGCCTTCCTTCCTTCCCCACTGCCAGCAGTTTGATTCTGACTGGTTCAATGTTGACTCAGCTTTCCATTCTTTCAAGGTGGGTAAAATGAGAACCCAGATTGTTGGGGGCAAATCGGCTGATTCTGTAAACCGCTTAGAGAGGGCGGTAAAGCACCATGAAGCAGTATATAAGTTTAAAGGCTATTGCCCTTCCTTCCTTCCTTTCACCCTCCCTCCCTCCCTTCCTTCTTTCCTTGCCATGGTGGCTCAGTGATTAGAATGAAGTACTGCAGGCCAACTCTGCCCACTGAGTTAAATCCTGACTAGCTCAAGATTGACTCAACCTTCCATCCTTCCAAGGTGGGTAAAATGAGGAGCCAAATTGTTGGGGGCATATAAGCCTGTCCTAAGTCCTACTAAATAGACTGTATTTAATTTGGGGTGGAATTCACTCCACTCAAATGTTCTGCATTTTCAAGAAAAAATACAGCCTGAGAAGATGGTGCTGGGGGGGGGGGGGTTTGGGAGGGGCTTGGTGACAAGGAAATCAATATCATGACTCCCTCCCACCTCTGCCCCACCCAGAGAGCCCCCTGGATGCATTGTTGGGAGAAGGTATATATTCATATCTGTTGGAAGGACAGAAAGAGACTTGTATAAAAACAAAATATATTTTTCTGGCAAAATACCGAACAAAAATATTTCTGGCTTGAAGTCTACACGTTGCTTTATCATTTTCTCTAACTATGTATATATTTTCATCCAATTTTTTTTTCTTTTTGCCTTTGTGCCAGTCCACCACATATGCTAATATGAAACCAGTATCTGGTTGCATTTCTAACATTTGGGAGATGTTTTTAAACATCTTTAAACTAATCTAATCTAAATATAACAAAGGGACTGTATATTTAATACGACATGTTTTGATGGCAGCGATAATTGTATTTGTACAACTTTTTTGCACACCTCCTTCACATGAAAATATAATTTAAAAAATATTAGGCTGTGCAGAAAGGGATACGTTAACATTCAAAATAAAGGATAAAAAAGATATAGAATATTTTTTTAATTTGGGATTTGTTTTACCAATGGTTAGATAATAAAAATAGAAATTAGAAGTTGGAAGGATATTATTATATACCAGTAAAGAATATTATATATTATTATAATGTTATAATATAATATTATTAGAAATTATAGAATATCCTAAGGTTCCTTTTTATTCGTATCCATTGCATGTATTCATAATCATGTTTATACTTATACATGCAAAGCTGGCTGGGGATTTCTGGGAGTTGAAGTCCGTTAGGCTTAAAGTTGCCAAAGTTGGAGACCCCTGATCTAATACATGCTTGACAAAATAAATCAATAAAGCAATAAATTATTACTATTCATATATATAAACAGCATATATATATATATATTCTGAGGTTCTCGTGGGTATTTGTATGTGGATCTTTGGTTATTCGGGTTTTCTCCTGCGTAAAATTGGAAGTATCTAGGCGACGTTTCGATGAAGTCTCATTCATCATCTTCAGGCTTGTTTCTTCAGCTCTGTGCTTCTCGGAGTAATGTGAGCTTGCAGCTGCTTCTTCCTTTTAACTGCTAGTGGGGGTTTGACTTGATTGAGTGGGGGCTTGGCTGTGTTCTGATTGGGTGGGGGGGTGTTCTCATTGGTTGGGGGTTTTGCTGTGTTTTGATTGGCTGGGGGTGTGTTCTGTTCAGGTGGGGGCTTGGTTGTGCTCAGGTTAGTCTTAGTTGCTGGGGGATTTGAGCTGGTGAGCTGTGATCCTGTTGTTTGGCTTCGCATTCGTGGTCGTGCCACATCTTCATGATGCTTGTCAGTTCGCTTCTTGTATGGGTCAGAGGGGTTTGAAGCAGGTAGTGGTGCAGCTGCAGTACGGCTTCTGGTCCGTGGTCATGTCTCATCTTCTGTGTGGGTGTGAGTCTTTTTTCTATGTGGAAGTGTGGTGGTAGCATCTTGTGTGGCACTCGTGGGTGTGGGTCTGGTGTCATTCTTCATGTTAGGTACTCGTTTATTAATGAGGGCGGGTTTCCAAATGGTTGGTAGGTGGGAGGTATCATCTCGTTTATTCATGCTGTGTGGGCATTTTTCCCTAGCCATAGAGGGAAATGTTTTGGCAACGTTTAGACGAAATCTCATTCGTAACCCCCACTGGCAGTTAAAAGGAAAAAACAGCTGCAAGCACACATTACTCTGAGAAGCACAAAACCGAAGACACAAGCCTGAAGATGACGAATGAGATTTCGTCGAAACATCACCAAAATACTTCCAATAGATAGACAGACAGAGTTGGAAGGGACCTTGGAGGTCATATAGTGCAACCCCTGCTTGAGCAGCTCCAAATATTCGCCTCTACCTAGGATCGAACTTACAGTCTCCTGATTATGAGGAAAGAGCTCTATCTCTAGGACACTGCAGATAGATAGATGGATGGATGGATAGATAGATAGATAGATAGATAGATAGATAGATAGATAGATAGATAGATAGATAG
>BLBF01000060.1:11025612-11041216 GCA_015471245.1 Laticauda colubrina | reverse complement strand
ATAGAATAGAATAGAATAGAATAGAATAGAATAGAATAGAATAGAATCTGGAAAGGAGCTTGGAGGCGGGGTGGGATTCTACCTGGTCTATAAAACCAGTTGTTACACTTCTATTCTGTTCAGAGAACCAGCAAATAACGCCACTGGCTGGCTCTTCCTCCTTCCTTCCTTCTTTCCTCCCTTCCTTTTCTTTTTCCTTCCTTACTTCTCTTTCTCCCTTCCTTCCTTTTTTTCTTCCTTCCTTCCCTTTCTCCTTCCTTCCTTTCTTCTCTTTGTCTTTCTCTTTCCTTCCTTCTTTCCCCTTTTCCTTCCCTTTTTCCTTCTCTATCTCCCTCCCTCCCTTCCTTCTTTCCTTTCTTCCTTCTCTTTCTCCCTTTCTCCTTCCCTCCCTCCCTCCTTCCTTCTTT
Organism: Laticauda colubrina; assembly: GCA_015471245.1. Classification (NCBI taxonomy): domain Eukaryota; kingdom Metazoa; phylum Chordata; class Lepidosauria; order Squamata; family Elapidae; genus Laticauda; species Laticauda colubrina. The sequence goes on along the minus strand of BLBF01000060.1, from coordinate 11,040,809 downwards.
CTTTCCTTTCTTCTTTGCACTCTTTTCAGAGTCTCAACATTTTTTTACATTGGGGTGACCAAAACTAGATGCAATGATCTCAACTGCAGTGAAGTTGTGGGTGTCTAATACAACTTCCTCCCTACTGAGGCCCACAGGATCCGGACTAGAAAGATCTGAAAGGTGACTGGATGGCAAGCAAGGAGCTGCAAGGAACTCTTACAGCAGCTGTGCAGATTTTTGCAGCCCAGATCGCATAGAGGGGCAATAGCTTTTTGCTAGAAGGACTTGGCAAAGCCTGCCAGGGCTTGAATGCAAGTGCAATCAGCCCTAGTTAGTGCATGGATGGGGTACCACCAGGAAATCCCAGGGCTAGATGGAAAGTCAGGAAAAAAAGCAAGAAAGCATCAACAGCTTGAAACAGGGGCCCCCAAACTTGGCAACATTAAGACTTGTGGGCTTCTTGGTTCAATAAGGAAATAGAAAAATGAAAGACATTATAATATAAATATAACATAATAGTAAAGATAATACAATGAAATCATATATTACAACTGATTACTATGGAAAGAATTAAAATTTTCTCAAAAACGATGAAGTAAATTTGTAATTAAAGTCTTATGAAGATTTAATAATAAGATAACATATGGATAAATTTTTTACTATATGAATTTTAATCTAAACTTAAGAGGAAAAGACTGTTATTATGCACAAGAGATATGTACCAATGGACACACTGTACAATTGAAAGAAAGTTTCATTTGTTATTTGTGTTTGTTTATGTTTGTTGTCAAAAATAAAAAAGTTTTTATTCACAAAAAAAGACTTGTGGACTTCAACACCTAGAATTCTGGTGGGAGAATTCTGGGAGTTGAAGTCCACAAGTCTTAAAGTTGCCAAGTTTGGTGACCTCTGACTTAAGCCCCTGTCACACTGCACCAACGGATGGAAAGAGGATGTAAAATGGAGAGAAACACTTGCCATCCGTTGGTTAACGCAATGCTTCCGTTCTGTACTCACTGCCTCCGTTTTTCTTCTTCTCTATCCGTCCAGCATCCGTCGACTGACATTTCATCCGCTCAGAAGGTTTTGAGCTGCTCAAAACTTTTGAGCGGAAAATGTATCCAACGCGTCCGTTCTGCATCCGCAATGCATACGGGGAACATCCGTTCTACATCCGTCGGCATCCGTTACGCATCCGCTATATCCGTTAGGCATCCACTGTGCATCCGCGCAACTCGCATCCGCTCCAGCGAAAAACAGACGCAGGGAGGAAGCGAAACGGACGCGGAACGGATGCACAGCGTTAGTATCACGGACGGAGAAAGGATGAAAGCGGATGCAGCTTGCAAAGGAAGCATTTAAAATGGAAAAAACGTTCGCAGAGGGGACCTATCTCGGATATTAAGGATGTCCAGAGGATGCCTAGAGGATGCAGAAGGACACATACTGGAAAACCTATATTGCCTATAAAAAGGGGGAGCAAGTCACCTGGATCTCACTTTCAGACCAGCAGCCCTGCTGTGCAGACCTCTGCAGCCTTCATCTGGCTCTTGCTCTTCCACAGCATCCAGTCATGTCCACCATGGATTGTCACACGCTCCTTTTGGTAGCCACCAGAAGCCTTGCAGATGTGCCATCCGCTTCCATCCGCTTCCATCCGCTAGGCTTCCGTGGAGCATCCGCTTTCCATCCGCCCTACGTCCTCCCCCCATCCATTCCTTTCCATGTTGTCCGCTCTGGTTATGCAAATTCGGGGCACTTTTGAGAGCAGATAACAATGGATGGAACATTTTGCTCGTCCTCTGTGTCCTTTTTACAAATGTTTTGTATCCATCAGCCAGTGTGACAGGGCCTTTAAAAAGTGCATGCATATGTCCATCCAGGCTGAAAGAGAAGCTTGCATACGTAGTGTGTGCTTCTGGACATTGCTCCTTCTTTCTACGATGCTACATTGCCCCCTTTGAAGCTGGCCAGATAGCCACACTGCAGCCTTTCACTTCTCAGGAAGCAAAGGGTGCTGGGATTTTTTTGGGGGGGGCAAGGGAATTCCTCCTTCCTCCTTGAGCTGAGCTGGACTTTCAACAGAAGTGGGGCCCACCACAGCAGGGCAACAGCTGGACTAGTGATGGGATTCAAAAAAATTTACTACTGGTTCTGTGGGCGTGGCTTGGCTTGGTGGCCACAGCAGGGGAAGGATACTGCAAAATCCCCCTTCCCTCCCCACCTCACTAACCTGCTTTCCAGCTTCGTTCTCCTGTGCAAGGCAACCAAAGGAGACCTAGCTAATCAGCTGGGCCACCAGAGGCAGAGAAGAGATGGGGTTGGTGGGGCCAGTCAGAGGTGGGATTTGCCGGTTCTCTGAATGACTCAAAAATTCCACTACCAGTTTTCCAGAACTGGGCAGAACCTGCTGAATACAACCTTTATCTCAGGTGCTTTGGAAAATAAGTTGACCCCTCTCTTTTTTTGTGGCAGCCCCTCAAATACTGGAACACTGCTATCATGTCACCCCTAGTCCTTCTTTTCATGAAACTTAGACATATCATGCAACAATTTTCCCCTTTTTTGAAGATGGGAACTTCATCTCGGGCTATAAATACAATGGCAAATGCAACCAAGGAGTTAGTCGTCCAATGCTTCCCTTCTCCCACTGGACAAACTCTCAGTTCTCTTCAACTCATTGTGAACTACACCTCCCTGCAACCTCTGGGGCTATGCAAATACAATGCAGATGCAACCAAGGTGTGATGACCTGGGGTGTGACACAAAAATAACCAAGTCAAAAAAATAGAACAAAGTTCCTTTAATGCCCCCAACTTGGCACCAATGTCCAATTATCCTCGGCTGGAAATCAAACTCTTAAAATAGTTTACGGAGGGAATAAATACAGTCCGCACCCAAAGTAAAGTTAATTCAAAATTTAAAAAACCCAACACAAACCACACTGAAGGAATTACTACAGCAGGCAAGGATGATTAATTGCAGATTTCTACGCAGCCACCACAGTTGGGAGGAAGCCAAAACACAGATAATGCACGCTTTGCTTCCAGCAGTTTGCCATGTGCAGTTTGTCCTTTTAACCAGTCTTCTCAGCTGCAGCCCATGAAGGAGATCAGGGCCCCTTCCTCCCCCGTAGACCATGCCACTCACATTTCTCCCTTATCCGTTCCTCCCTGTGTGCCCTAGGATGAAGAGGGGATGGGCCTGGGTCTTCCTCTGAATGCCAATCCGGCCTGTGCCCTTCCCCAGTTTCCTCCACAACCACCGGAACCACACTCCCATTCCCTGTTGGCTGTTCCATCTTTCCTTCGGAATCAGATTCAAACAGGGACATGACAGGGACTTGCATTCTGAACCAGCTGAAGATTCCAAGGGATTTCAAGAGTGATCCTATGGACAGCACTTTTTGCAGTAGTCCATACACAATATGACAGGGATGAGGGATGGTGAGCAATCTCCCCATTGCCAAGACAGGGGGCACCAAGGCCCTCAGCCAGGGCTGCCATCTGTTTTTCCAGCAACGGCTTTGACTCCTGGAGGATGCCCAGATTATAAGGCATTCTGCCCAGAAATCATAAACTGTCTTTTCCTCCAGTGACTCTAACTCAGCTTGCCATAAAGTGGGGTTCAATGGCAACAGAAGGGCCTGCCTTTTTTTTTTTTTTAAAGGACACAGCTTTGGCTCCTGCTGAAAACATGAATACCTTGTGCTGCCCAGAATTCCCTCCTTCTGCATGGCTCCCAGAGAGTTTGGCTCCAATTCCCATTTCTACGGCTTCTCTTGACTCAGGTTGGCTGCTGGTTATGAGCAGCGGGTTGGGAATTGCCCTAAATTGGTCCAGTTCACATACTAAACCAGGATTGATTTAAAGGGCATGTTCTGATAAAATTGCAGCTTCCTACGAGATGCTGATGGCTGCGTTTGCCAGATCGTGCAAAGCCAGAGATGAGGTGAGATGAGATTCTCATTTACCGGATGTGTGAACTAGAGCAGCTTTTTAATGATAGGAATTTAACAGGGATGAGTTCTTGAAATGGGATTGAGGACCAGCAGTCCTGATAAGCCAAGAGAACTTGCAAGAAAGGTCCTTGCCTTCAAGCAGGCATTAATAAAATATCTCAAAAATCTCTTGTAATTTGCATAACGGGCAGAGATATTGGAAATAAAAAAAAACAGTACAGATAGTCCTTGACTAACCACGATAATTGGGACCAGATTTTGCTGAACGAGACAGTTGTTAAGTGAATCACATCTAATTTTAGGATCATTTTTGGCCACAGGTATTAAGATAATCACTAGAGTTGATGCATGGATCACATAGTTGTAAAGGAAGGCTGCTCCATCCCTGGAGGTTTTTAAGTAGAAATGGGAGAGCCTGTCTAAGCAGGGGGCTGGACTAGAAGATCTCCAAGGCCCTTCCAATTCTGTTGTTATTTAGCAGATTTAACAGATTAACAGAGTTGAAGGGACCTTGGAGGTCCGTTCAACCACCCTAGTTCAACCACCCCACCCAAGCAGGAGACCCTACACTATTTCTGACAGATGGCCAGTCTCTTCTTGAAAGCTTCCAGGGATGAAGCTTCCACAACTTCTGAAGGCAAATTCTGTTCCATCCATTAATTGTTCTCACTATCTGAAAATGTCTCCTTTTTTCCAGGTTGAATCTCTCCTTGTTCAGTTCCCATCCATTGTTCCTTCTCTGGCCTTTGGGTGCCTTGGAAAATAGCTTGACCCTTTTCCTCTTTGTGGCAGCCCCTCACATATTGGAAGACTGCTATTCTGTCTCCCCTGGTCCTTCTCTTCACAAGACTAGTCAAGCCAGTTCCTGTAACTGTTCATCAAATGTTTTAGCCTCCGTCCCCTCATCATCCTGGTTGCTCTTCTCCTCACTTCTTCTAGAGTCTCAACATATTTTTTATCGTGTGGAGACCAAAACTGGATGCAGTACTCCGGGTGTGGTCTTACTGAGGCTTTATAGAGTGGTGTTAGTGCCTCCTTTGATCTTGATTGTATCCCTCTGTTAATGCAATTTAGGATTGCTTTTTTAGCTGCCACTGTACTGTTAGTTCATATTTAACTGGTTGTTCTGAATCCAGCTTCCCCTACCGACTTTGCTTGTCAGAAACCGTTTGGGAAAGTACAAGTGGTAATCAGGTGACTCTGGGAAGCTGCTGGTTGCCAAATGCCCAACTTTTGATCCTGTGACTGGGGAGGCAGTGAGGGCCATAAATGCCACACCAGTACTTTTTTTTCAGTCATCATCCTCTTTTAATGACACCATAATCCCTTGCAGGGTGGAGTCTGGAAACTGAATGGAGCTGAGTTTTTTCCTGGCCGGATGCCCTTCCTGTTGGCAATGCAGAGTTTTGTTCAGCATATACATATACTCATTGTGTGCCCAAAGAGAGAAATATCTTCCTCTGTGTAGGTTCAAACCTACAGCCTCCTGATTTTAAGGCGACAGCTCTGCCTCTAGGCCACCGCACCACTTCTTTCAGTGTTGTTGTAAAATTTCAAATAGCCACTTGTAACTTGATGATTACCTGTACAGGTAGTCCTCACTTTACAACAGTTCATTCAGCAACCATTTTTCAGATTTATGACCAAGTAGCATCCCAACAGTCACGTGATCAAAATTCACCATTTCATACTTATGACTGTTGCAGCATCCTGGGATCACATGATCCCCTTTTGATGAGCAAAGTCAATGGAGAAAACCAGATTCACTTAACAACTGTGTTACTAACTTAACAAGTGCAGGGATCCACTAAAGAACTGCAGCCAGAAATGTCACAAAGGGGGAGCCAAACTCACTTAACAAATTTGTCACTTAGCAACATAAATGTCGGGCTCAATTGTCATCGAAAGTCAAGGACTACCTGTACACAAAACCTTTGGTTGATGAATGGGTTGCACAAATGATGTCAGCCTCCATGCCAAGCTCATTTCCCTGCCACTTTCATGAGCAACCCAAAAAAGAATACCCACCTTTTTGACATGTTTCCCACCTGAACCTCTACCCCACCCCTTATGCCCTGCCCCCTCCTGAAAAGCCCCCTTTCTGAGCCTACATTGTTTCTGACAGATGGCATCCCAGTCTCTTCTTGAAAGCTTCCAGTGGATGATGAAGCTCCCACAACTTCTGAAGGCAACATCTGTTCCTTTGGTTGATTGTTCTCACTGCCAGAAAATTCCCCCTAATTTCCAGACTGAATCTCTCCTTGATCAGTTTCCATCCATTATTCCATGTCTGGCTTTGGGGGGGCTTTGGAAAATAGCTTGACCCCCTCCTCCTCCTCTCTATGGCAGCCCCTCGAATATTGGAAGATGCTCTCCTGTCTCTCCTGGTCCTTCTCTTCCCTAGACTAGCCAGGCCCGGTTCCTGCAACTGTTCATCGTATGTTTGAACCTCCAGTCCCCTCATCATCCGGGTTGCTCTTCTCTGCCCTCTTTCTGGAGATTCAAAATCTTTTTTATAGTGTGTTTGCCTTTTCAGGACAGTTTTGCTTTCCAGCCTGGAATCTCCCATATTCCCCCTTTTTATGCAGTTCTTTTTACCTTCTGAGTCAAGGCCAGGCCAACTGGTTTTCCCACAAGCTGGAGCGGGGGTGGGGTGGGGGGTTAGGCATTGAGTACACCCACCTGTCTAAAACATAACCTTTCAAATAAGGGTTTATTTACTAGAAACTCATTAAATCCCTTGGCTGCCACTTGCTCTCTTTTAACAGACCCGATATTGCCCCCTGCTGGTGAAATCCTAAACTGGGCTGCCATATTAACATTTCAGAGCGATGCCGGGGAGCTCCAGATCCCATTTGAACAGCGGTCGCCTCACCGAGTCATATAAAGTTATTACATCACTGTCAGTTTTATTTTCCATGTCTTTCCTAATGGCCTCCCCACCCGTAAACTAAGGGAGCACGAATCTGCTCGCTCGCTGGGTGCATGTAAAGTAGATCAGCGAAGCTCAGCGTCACAAAAAAAAAAAAAAACAGATCAGGCTGTGAATTGTCTGTTGCACAGGTCAACACACACCTACCTGTGTGGAAAATGTATGCTATTAGCCCTCAGTGCTTGTCGTGCAGGAGAGAGTACACCAGTTGTGGGAGCTTCGTCCCTGGAAGCTTTCAAGAAGAGACTGGGCTGCCATCTCTCAGAAATGGTGTAAGGTCTCCTGCTTGGGCAGGGGGTTGGACTAGATCAGTGGTTGCCCCATTGGGCCGGGGACCACTAGAGGTCCATGAGAAAATTTTGGTGGTCTGGAGAGAAATGTCACCCCCAAAGCATTTAAACATGGCCCGCGGGAACACAAGGCTTGCATCGCTTGCATTGTAAACCACAGAAGGTAGTGAGGGGAGGGGGGAAAGGGCAGAGGGGGGAAACTTGCCCCACTCACCCCACATGCCTGGCCTGTCCACCAAGCTGCTTCTTTCCACTTCTTTCTTCTTCTGCTTTTGGCTGAATGCAAGGAAAGTAGCAAAAGTCTTTCTTTTTCTCTCCCAAACTCCGCCAGAAATGAGTCTTTGGGACCCTGCAAGGCCTTCTGTTCCAAAAGGCTGCACCAGTGCGACAAGTCTCAAAAGAGTCCTTTCTGGTGGAGTTTGGGGAAGAGAAAGAAAGACTTCTGCTGCTTTCTTTGCATGAAGCAAAAAGTCTCTCCCTCCCTCTCTCTCCCCCTGAGAACGGAGCTGGAGACAGTATCCTGCGATCCCAAATAAAGAATGATCAATCGGTAAGAAAACGTGATGGAGAATTTTCCTGCAGACTTTTTGGGGGATTTTCCCAGGATCTCTGGTCTGCAGGATTTAAAATTATGAATTTTGTGGTCCCTGAGGTCCAAAAGATTGGCAACCCCTTGACTAGATGACCTTCAAGGTCCCTTCCAACTCTGTTAATCTGTATCTGTATCCTTCTCCGGCCTGCTTATGAAGGCTGATGTAGCCTTTTGCTTTTGGCTCAGTTCCTTGATGCAAACCTATTTTCCCACATCAGTGCCCTTTTCAAAAAGTGTTCGTATTTCGCAGGATTTTTGCACTGAGAGTCTGTGTGGGTTGCCAATCGAGGGGGCTCCTTTCCTGCCATTTGCACCTGCAGCCCCAAAGTTTTCAAAGTAACTCTTTGGGAAGAGTTCTCCTAGAAGAATGAAATATTTTGAAGAATATTTAAAAAGGGGGCAGATTATATTTCCCAAAGAGAGAAATGGAGAAACATGTTTTTTACAGGTAGAAAGCAACCCCCACTTTCTTTAATAGCCCACAGCAGATCTCAGCGCTTAAAAGATAAAGAACTTATTGAAAGAAGACAAGTATCTAGATAGCTCTATTCATCAGCAAATATCCTCAACCAAGAATCAAAACAGAACAAAGCCATTAACAAGCCCCTTCACTGCATCATTCCAGAGTAGTCCAAACTTCAACCAAACTTAGCTCAGACAAGCACCTAGGATTTGTTTTGCATTTCCTCTTTTGCCTATAGAGCCAGCTATGAGCCCTACATAACCCCTACATGACCCCCTAGGAATCTGACAACAGCCAATAGAACAGCATATTCTTGCACAGGAACAGGAAGCTCAAGGGCAAAACCCAAGAGAAGGTATAAATACCCTCCACTCTCAACTCCCTGTTGTCAGCTGCCCAGAACCATGCAGGGATGGGATTCTATTAGTTTGGATCGGTTTGGCTAAACCCCTTGCTCCAAAAATCAGCTGGCAGTGAACCAGTTCACTGCAACTATCATGTGGGCCCGCCTGCCCACCTGCCCCTGCATTTTACCTACCTATATCATCTCAGCTGATTAGCATGGCACAGTGGATTGCCTGCTTCTCAGCTGTGTTACTCTGTGTTATTGTGCACACATGCACCCTGCATGTCAGGTGCAGGTGCACGCAAAGCACACAATCATGGAACCGGTTGTTAAACCTGGAGAATCCTAACCCTGGAATCATATCCTTGGTGGTTCTGTTTCACCATTAAACCCCCTTTCCAATCAGTCTCCATGTTTCCAGTGTCTTTCTCCCAGCTTGGAACCGAGCCAGATGGATATTTCTCCCAGCACCTCAAAGAGTCCCTTTCAGCCACAGCTCCTTGGGCCTTTCCCACACTGGAAGAGTTAGTTGCACATTTTAAAATGGGGAGACATAGTGGGTCAAAAAAGGCAGGATGGTGGAATATTTGCCAAGCCTTTGAATTCTGCATGACCCTGGGGAAGCTGCAATGGTCATAAGGGTGAAAAATGGTCATAAGTCACTTTTTTCAGTGCCATTCTAACTTTGAACAGTCACTAGAGGAACTATTGTAAGTCAAAGACTACCTGTATCTGGGAAGGTGTTGTAAACCAAATCAAGGTCAAAGCCATGCCTATAATCACTACTGAATCTTTCTGGTGTGTCCTTCCTCCTGGCTTCAGTGGTGTGGTGTTTTTTTCTGAACATGCAGATTTACCAGGTCCACAACAGGATTGTGAAGCCCAGTTGTGAGGAATCAGGCACAGTTCAGGACACCTTCTCCAGTTTGCCAGGGATAATCACTACTTGAGCCAAGGGGCTACAATCAGGGGCTGGGATTCAGCTGGTTCAGGCCAGTTCAAGCAAACCGGATGTTAAACTTATATTTGGTTCACCAAAGCAGTAATTGAACCAACCAGCTGGCCCTGCCCACCCCACCCCTCCCCTCCCAGGAGTCTCCACGTGCCCCATTTTGGGTGCAGGTAAGTGCAGGGTTTGTGTGGAGGGGAAAAATGGCCCTCTCGGAAGTTCTGGAAGTCCAGAAATGGGCCTATTTCTGGCTTCCGGAGGGCCTCCAGAGTCTGGGGAAGGCGAAAAATGGCTCTCCCAGAAGTTCCAGTAGGCCACGGCCACGGCCACCCAGCAACCAGGTTGTTGGAATTTTTGAATCCCACCCCTGGCTACAATCCATCGCAGTGGGGGGCACTTTTGAAAGTTTTGTGCAAGAAGGAAGAATGAGGAAAAAGCTTTATCCGCTCTGGGGAAGGAATTAAAGTCCGGGTGAGACTGCTTCAATCCTGCTTTAAGTCAGGAGGCAAAAGTAGCTCCTTCCAGTTTCTGCAACTTTGACACCTGAAAATATTTCTTTGGTGAGCTGACATTTCTTAACTGTGAAATGCCAAGAGTCACAAGGAGAATGGGAACTATTTCATCCCATTCTTCATTTCATGTTAGGAAGTTTCTTCTTAATTCCAGGTTGCTTCTCTCTTTGATTAGTTTCCATCTGTTGTTTCTTGTCTTGCCTTCTGATGTTTTGGAGAATAATTTGATCCCGTCCTCTTTGTGGCAGCCCCTCAAATACTGGAACACTGTTATCATGTCATCCCTAATTCTTCTTTACTTTAGACTGGCCATACATAAATCCTGCAGCCTTTCTTCATATGTTTTAGTCTCCAGGCCTTTGATCATATTAGTTGCTCCTCTCTGAACTTTTTCCAAAGTTTCTCAACATCTTTTTTGTAGCGTGGTGACTAAAATTGGTTGCAGTATTCCAGGTGTGAGCTTACTAGGGTTTTATAAAGCGATACTAATATTTCACGTGATCTTGTCTCTTTGCCTCTGTTTTTACAACCCAGGATTGTATTAGCTTGATATGGTTCTATATGCAGCACTGCAAGTTGCAGGGATTTGGATGAAGAAGCAAAGAATTACAGGTAGATTTATAGATGCATTATCTCCACCGCATTCTAGTGACTTCTTGCAGCCCATATCTAGAAAAACTGTTTTCTCTAACCCTGAAGTTTAAATTATGCTCATTCTGCCTAACAGGGGATTCCTCTGTATTGCTTGGGATTGATTTTCACAGTATATTTTTATGCACACATACATATCTGTTTCTGTGAGAGAGTGAAGGCATCTTAAAATATGGGAAAGGGCACACCTGCCCGATTTTACCCTTAATGTAATCAATGGATTCACTGAAGTTTGGGTTAATGTATGTGCCTAGAAGCTAATTATCTGATCTGAACAGACACAACCTCTTGAAGTTTGTGAATCAAATTCATTATTTCTGTGGTTTCTGTGCTGAGCTGCTTCCTGATTGCTTTCTATTTTCAGAAACAACTGAATATTTTTAGAGTTCCCTTTCTGAATACTGTTTGCTGTTTTGAAGGCCTCCCTAATCAAATCATCCATTTGAAATGCCTCCCTAATGAAATCATATATTCTGCCTTTTGATGAGCATTTTAAAACACAAAAATGGTAACTACAATCCCAAGCTAATTTAGGAGAATAAAAGTTTGGATCCAATGGCTGCAGGATTTGGGTTTGGCTAGTCTAGAGAAAAGAAGGACTAGGAGAGACAAGATAGCAGTCTTCCAGTATTTTGTTTATTTGATTGATTTGATTTATCAATCACTTACAAGATAATAGGTATAAGTATAAACATGAGTAAGAATACAGAAAATAGGTACAATTAAATGGGGACAATAGGACAGGGACGGGAGGCATGCTGGTGTGCTTATGCATGCCCCTTACAGACCTCTTAGGAATGGGGTGAGGTCAAAGTGGATAGTTTAAGGGTAAAGGAGTGGGGGGGGGGGGTTTAGAGGATTTAACAACAGAGTCAGGGAGTGCATTCCAAGCCTTGACCACTCTATGGCTGAAGTTATACTTTCTGCAATCAAGTTTGGAGTGATTTAAGTTTGTATCTGTTGTGTGCTCTTGTGTTATTGCGGTTGAAGCTGAAGTCATCATTGACGGTAGGACGTTGTAGCAGATAATTTTGTGTACTACTCAGCATAGTTCAAGGTTGTCCAAGCCCAAAATTTCAAATATTTTGAAGGGCTGCCACAGAGAGGATCAGGTCAAGTTATTCTCTTACATCCCAGGCTCAGGAGGAGGAGGAGTCCCAAGAAGACCAAGAGGCAGTCCTGATTTACAGCTGGGAGGATAGACGTTGTAAACAGTTGCCAGCTGGAACGTGGCTTTTCCAGATTCCTGCCTCTCGGACCTTTACCGGTCGATCCCTGCCCCCCAGCTTTGGCCACACACACATCAAGCAGATTTGTCAGTTATGGAAGTCCTTCTTCCACTATTTTGGCCTTGGTCCATCCTTCAGATGCTAGTGGGATTTCAATGGGTTTAGGAAAGGGTGACTTTGAAAAAAGCCTTTTGCCTCTAAGAATCAATTTAAGTTATTACACCATTTCTCTCTCTTCTCCAGTGCAAAAAAAAAAAAAAAAAAACAGTCCCAGCAGAGAAGTCATCCCTCTTCTTGATCTGCATTCATAAGGAGACAGGAAAGCAGTTGGAAAGAAGAGGTGGAGGTTGCCCATTGAGGGCATGGTGGGGTTGGCATCTCTTCTCTGCTCAGGTTGCCCTCTGTTTCTGCCAGAGGGACAGTTCTAGTCCCCAGGTACTCAGCATTCCTTCTCCTTCTGGACATCATCAGGTGCCCTGCAATCCCAATACTTACTTCTGTGAGTCTTCCTGTTGAGAATAAGTATCATTCTGAGATTTAACAGATCAGCTGAGTTGGAAGGGATCTTATAGGTCATCTAATCCAACCCCCCCACCCCGCCCATGCAGGAGACCCTACACCCTTTCTGCCAAATGGCAGTCCAGTCTACTTCTTGAAAGCTTTCAGTGATGAAGCTTTCACAACTTCCGAAGGCAACTTCTGTTCCATAAAGGCCCTGTCACATTGGCCGACGGATGCAAAACATTTGTAAAAAGGACACAGCGGACAAGAAAATGTTCCATCCGTTGTTATCCGCTCTCAAAAGTGCCCCGAATTTGCATAACCAGAGCGGACAACAACGGAAAGGAACGGATGGGGGGAGGATGTAGGGGGGATGGAAAGCGGATACTCCACGGAAGCCTAGCGGATGGAAGTGGATGGGAGCGGATGGCACATCTGCAGGGCTTCCGGGGGAGTACAGCGAAGCGGACGCGCAGTGGAAAGAGCGGGTGCAGAGCGAATGCCGAGCGGATGAAGCGGATGCAGAGCGGAAGCCTAGCGGAAGCCTAGCGGAAGCCTAGTGGATGCACAGTGTTCACTGCGCATGCGGGGAGGGTGCATTGCATCAGCCCCGCAGATATAAAGGGAAGCAGCTCGCAAGCAGGTCACCATTCAGAGAAAAGACCTGCTTCCAGACACAGCTCCAGCCAGCCAGCCAGCAAGCCAACAACCCAACAACCATGGGGAAGAAGAGAAAGCCTATGCCATCTGCTGCCAGCCCTGGCAAGAGGGACAGAGCCACCATCCCACCCCCTGGCCCTGACTCTGCTTCTGCTGGGGCTTCTGCTGCTAGGGCTGACTCTTCTGGTGCTGGAGCTTCTGCTGGCGCTGCTCCTGGAGCTGGGCTTCTGCTGGTGCTTACTCTGCTGGCGCTGTTCCTGGTCCTGCTGGTGCTGCTGGTGCTGCTGGTGCTGCTGGTGCTGCTGGTCCTGCTGGTGTTCCTGGTCCTGCTGGTGCTGCTGCTGCTCCTGGTCCTGCTGGTGCTGCTGGTGCTGGTGCTGGTGCTGGTGCTGCTGGTGCTGCTGCTGCTGGTGGTCCTGCTGGTCCTGCTTTTGCTGCTACTGTTGTTGTTGCTGCTGCTGTGCTGGTGGTGTGGAGAAGCCCCTACAACCTCGAAGCCCCTCTGATGAGCACCCATATGGCCCTGCCAGAGGGAGGAAGAGGCAGACATGTGAATGGGAGAGGAGGCAATACTCCATTGAAGAGGAACATGAGGATGAGGTGCTGGAATGGCTGAGGGAGAATGAGTATCTATGGCGGAAGGGACACAGGCTCTATCGAGACACCAAAAGGAAGCAGGCTGCTTGGAGAGAGAAGGCGGGGAGCCTGGGCTACACTTCGGAGGTGCTCCTTGGCTGGTGGAACCACATGCACACGTGGTACGGGAAGGTGCACCTCAAGAAATCTGGCCAGGCCGCGGTCAAGCTGACGGACTGGGAGACCTACATGATGGCCAAGTGCAGCTTCTTGGAGGGTGAGATCCACCACCAAGGAGCAGCCCCTCTCACAACCCTCTCTCTCAGGCAGCCCGCTGAGAGCCAGTCCTCTTCTGACAAAGAGTCAGCTCCTGTGTCCAGGCAGGTATCTGTGGAGTGTCCCACGACGGAGAACCCCCCCGACAGCTGCACTACCCGTGGTGGAGCGCGTGGAGGACCCCTTGACACAGTGGGAGCAAGGAGAGGGCACTTCCACCACAGGCCAACCCACATCCACCCCCAGCTCCACCTCCACAGAAAGGCAGAGAGGCAGACCCGAGGGGCAGAGCCACACTGTCCTGCTGGAGATCAGGGACACCATCAGAAGCAGTGTAGATCTCCTCTCTCAGCTGGTACACACCAACGTCCCATCCTCCAACCGCAAGCCCTTCCTCACTTATGTCAACCAGACCCTCCTGGACATGTCGGAATCACAGTACCAGGTGATAAAGGACAGGATCACCAGTCTTCTTCACAACCCTCCAGACCCAGTTGAACCTGCTCCCACCCAGTCCAGGCGTGCTCCTCCACCCCAGGTGATGTCACTGCCCTTCCAAGGCTTTCCACAGGCCCTCACCTACCAAGGCTACGGCTACCAGGAGGTCCAGCAGCACAGGCAGCCCTTCCCAGTCCAGGCACAGGTACATCGTATGCCACCGGTGCCACCAATGCCACTGATGCCACCCACGCCACAGATGCCACTGATGCCACAGATGCCACCTTCACCTCACCTCGCTCAGCTGCAGACCAGACATCCCCACTACACTGCTCCTTCCTCCACCCCACAGCCAAGCCCAGCCTCAGAACATCTGTCATCGGTATTGGGGCTGACACCCCATGTCATGGAGGAAGGGGCTCTCAACATCACCGGGCTGAGCCAGCTGTCTGAGAGCTTCCTCAACACACCGTCCCGTTGTCCTCTCGGGGCCAGGCACCCCAAAGATACCTCAGACCAGCACTCCAGCAGCAGCCACCTCCACAGCACCTGGACCCTTCACCCCTGAGATGATGGGAATGCCTCAGACTGACTGAGGAGAGTGCCAGAGACTGGGTGGCTACCTGTTGACTTTATCTTTGCTTTGGACACTTTTCTTGGGTCATTTTGCTTTTACAGCTTGTAAAGATTATCTTTGCTTCACACACTTGCTTCATTTATTTTATTAAATAAAGTATTGGTGGAAACTTTTAGAAATGGTTTAAGCCTTTGCACACTTGTGGTAGCAGTGGGATGGGCAGGGATACCTTTGGGATGGGTAATAGCTGTGGGATGGGCAG
>BLBF01000060.1:10975908-11021108 GCA_015471245.1 Laticauda colubrina | reverse complement strand
GGAAGGAAGGAAGGAAGGAAGGAAGGAAGGAAGGAAGGAAGGAAGGACAATGGCCTTATAAGGGACTTATATCGCGCTTCACAGTGCTTTCCAGCCCCCTCGAAGCAGTTTGCAGAGTCAGCCTCGTGCCCCAACATCGACCTTCATCGCTGAAAATCAAACTGCTGGCCGTGAGCCCAAGTCGCCTGCAATCCCGCATCCCAACCCCTGCGCCCGAAGGAAGCTCTTTCCAAGAGGGGAGCAGCCGCCACCCCCACCCCCCCCCGCGCCTCTTTCGCCAACTCTCCCACTGGGGCTGCCCGTCGGGGGCTTCCATGCGGAGGGGGGGGGGGGGAGATGTCTGGCTGAGCCACTCCCTCGCGGGGATGCCTCTTTTCCCGCGGCAAGCGGCCAGAGGTCCGCGGTTCTCGGCCAACCCAGGCCGGTCCGGAGGGCGCCAAATCGGGCCAAGCCGCCCTGCGAGGCGTCGCCGCCCGAGGGGCGCGACCCCGGTGGCTCGGGGGCGGGGCAGCAGGGGGGCGGGGCTTGGGGTGGGTGTGCCTGGGGGAAGCGGAGGACAATCGTCAAGCTCCGCGGTGGGCGTGGCCCGGGCCACCAATCAAAGGCTCCCACCGGCTCGTGGGCGCGGCTCGCCGGACGCGGCGCCGCTATAAAGCGCCCCCGCCCGCCCGCCCGCCCTTCCATCGTTGTCGGACATGGCCCGTGGCGGCGGCGGCGGCGGCGGCCTCTTCTCTCGCGGGTCTCTGCGCGCTGCCCGGCGGCTCGTCGCTTCGAGCCGTTCGCGGTCCGCTCCGGCCGCGGCTCCGGCGGCTCCGGCGGCCCCGGACCAGGATGCCGTCCCGCCGGACGAGGCCCCCGCGCACGGGACGCATCTCTGCCAGCGCCCGCCGCCGCCCCAGCCTCGGGCGGTGAATTTCTCCGACGCCCGGGAGGCTTTCCGGAGCAAGAGCAGCGGCGAGCTCTTTCGCGGGCTGCTCGTGCTCCGCCTCTGCGCCCTGGAGCCGCTGGTGCAGCGCGCCGAGCAGGTGAGGCGAGGATCCCGGAAAGGAGGGGAAGGGGAAGAGGGACCGGAGGCGCTTTCGGAGCCTCCCTCTTCAGAGGCAGTCTCTCTCTCTCTCTCTCTCTCTCTCTCCCTCCGCCGGGAAAGACAAGTCTGCCTTTGGCTTAAAATTAGGCTGACGAATCTCCCAAAGGATGAGAAAGAGATCGGGATGCCCGTTGTCAGAAATGGGGTCGGGTCTCCTGCTTGGGCGCGGGGTGGGCCTAGATGACCTTACAGGGTCCCTTCCAACTCACCTGTTAATCTGTACCCCGGGCTGTTTAGTGCTCCGCGTTCGTGTAACGGAGGCGCTTGGGAGACTTCTAAGATCGGGGGCAAGGCTCCCCTTTTCCTTGTAGGGGGCATCCGCGGGGGGGTGTTGGGCTTTCAAAGCGGGGTTGGCCCCCCCCCCGAGGTTTCTCCCGGTTTGAAAGTTCCCCAGAATTACAGCAGGTCGGTGAACTGCAGTCTTTGCAAGCAACCCGAAGGAGGGTGAGAAGTTTGGAAGAAGCAACTTTACGGTGGAGTTTCAAAAGGCCAAGCTTGAAATCTTACCTTTATTAGCACAGTGACAGCTCTGGAAATTATTCTTCCTCAGAAACTGGGGGGGGGGGGGGGGGGGTGTTTTGCAGAAGAATTGATGTTCTTTGGGGGGTTCCAACCATTCCAAATCTGTTAATCTGTCATCCCAGATGAACTCAATCTGGTGACTCCCAGGTCCTTTCTGGCTGCTTAAGGCCTCCTGAGAAATGACATGCTCCTGCGTCAGAGATGACAAGTTCTTCCTTGCAGGAGGCACATTTCCACCACTTCAAGTGTTCATCCCTTGATCCAGCAATCCCAGATATAATTTGTCCAGACGCCAGTCTTCCCTTTATGGGAAAAGGCAGGGCTCTTCAAACTTTCCCCCCCCAAAAAAAAAAATTTATTCAATACAATATTTAAAAAACATTGAACGTGGTGGACTTCTTTGAGATACATTTTTGTCATCCATCTTATGTTATATACTCTAAATATTTTGAACATTTGTATATATTAAGTCTTTATACATTTTAATTCCTTTCAGTTGCATTTCAGTTAAGGCATATAATCTGTCATATCCTTCCTACCAATCCTTTGTTCCTTTTCTATTTTGCAAACTCCCTTTCATTTCCCTCCAATAGAATTTGTCCCATATTATGTAATATTCTGATTCATCCTTGTCTTTCAGTTCCAGTGTCAATCCATTTCAGCGCATACCAAGATCTTCTCTATCACCTCATCTTCACTAGGAATTTCTCTAGCCTTCCATTTCTGGGCAAATATTATCCTTGCTGTTGTAATTACATGGATGATGATGATTCTCATTTATCTTCTGGCCCTAATAGGATTTTATCTAATATCAAATCCTGCATGTTAATTCCCGACTCTTTCTCTTTTTCATACCGTGATTAGGGCTCTTCAAACTTGGCAGCTTGAAGACTTGTGGGCTTCAACTCCCAGAATTCCTCTTCCAGTCACGTTAGCTCAGGAATTCTGAGAATTGAAGTCCACAAGTCTCAAACTTCCCAAGTTTGAAGAGTCTTGGGAAAAGGGGTAATTGGATCAGAGTGGACTTGAGGCTCCTCTTGGAGTTTTCAGTGAGAAAGCAGCCCTGTGACTTCCCCTTCCTTTCCATAGCTGATGCACCTTGGCCAGAAGTTGCTGGGCCAGCAGCTCTTCGAGAAGCTGATGAAACTGACCTTCTATGGGCAGTTTGTGGCTGGAGAAGACCAGGAAGCCATCAAGCCTCTCATCCAGCATAACCGTGCCTATGGTGTGGGCTCCGTGCTGGACTACAGTGTGGAGGAAGACCTGACCAGCGAGGAGGCCAAGAAGAAGGAACTAGAGTAAGAAACTCTTTTGGTGTGGCAACCAACAGCAGGGAAGGGGAGGGCTGGTCTATGTGCCAAGTGGTGGCCGTCTCTCTGTAGCAATCACTTGGGGAAGTTGAGGTCATTGCCCATTACATATGAAAGGAGGTATGGCAGAGGAGGTGTTGGCTTAGGGAGAAGGGCTGGTTTTGGGAAGGATTGGGAAAATAGGGATAATGGAAGGAGTTGTTTCCATGCTCTATGCCAGTGGTGGCTAACCTTTTTGGGCTCCTGGGTGAAAAATTGTGCGCATGCACTTGTGTGCCAGCACCCAGAAGGCAATGTGCATCCCCACGCCCCCTGCGCATGCACGCACAATCCCCTGCCACCTCCTTACCTGCACTTTGCTACACAGTTAATATTTCAGTTGGTTTGAGGCCTTTTTCGGCCTCCCAGAGGCTTGGAAAAAGCCTCTGCAAGGCTTTTCAGGATGAATTATAGGCCCATTTTGTCACTTCCAGTATTACAGGAAGTGATGATAATTCAAAAAAATCAGCTGTGAGGCGCATGCATGCACAATGAGGTAAGTTTGCCTGTAGCTTGCGTGCCAGCACAAATGGCTCTGCATGCCACTTGAGGCACATGTTACCATAGGTTTGCCATCACAGCTCTGTACAAAGCTGGAGTTTCCGCTCCAGAGCACGAGGCCTGGGGAATTTAATATGGAGGATAAACTGTTGCCCAAGCAGCAGATCTCTCTCCCCCCCCCCCCCCCCATCACTGAAATAGTCTAGTGGAACGGCAGAGCATCGCAGGAGTTACCAGAACGTGATTGTACACAGTCACAAACTGCTTCTGGGACTCCAGCTCCGGATTTTGCCTCGAGGTTGAACTCCTGAAGCCTTTTCCAAGAATAGATAGAGCGACAAGGCAGTGGAGTTTGAAACCAGGGTTTTCCTTCTCCTAGAAGATGCTTCTACTGTTTATCTGCCATTGGGGCATCGAGCCCTCTTCCGCCTTCAGAACTGTTAACCATCTTCTCCTATAACCCTGGAAAGGGGCCCTGACAAGGTGCTACCAACCAGGCCAGCTGACCAAGGTCTTTTTAAGGAGGTATTACTCCTCCGGCACTCCTCACTCCAGAACTGTAAGGAGTGTCCCAGCAATTAATCTGCAGGGACTATTCCAATGATGTGTAACAGTCGAGTTTTCCGGGGCCTTATCTCTCCTGCAAAGAGAGCTTTGGGTTTCAGTGATGAGTCAGAGGGACCGTCACTTATGTCGGGGGCGCCTATGGCAGCCCTAGTGCTTTGCCAGAAAAAATGGCCCCAAGCTCCATTTCTGGCTGGGATGGCCTCCTGTAACCCATTGCCAGTGAAAACGGAGCTCGGGAGGGCCGCAGATGTGGAATTCAATTTTTTTTTTACTATCAGTTCTGTGGGTGTGGCTTGGTGGGTGTGGCAGGGAAAGCTTACTGCAAAATCTCCATTCCCTCCCCTCCCCACTCCACTAGCCTGCTTTCCAGCTCCTTTCTCCTGGGCAGGGCAACCAAAGGAGACCCAGCCAATCAGCTGGGACTCAATGGGAGGCAGAGAAGAGATGAGATTGGTGGGGCCAGTCAGAGGTGGGATTGGCCAGTTCTCCGAACAACTCAAAACTTCCACTACCAGTTCTCCAGAACCGGTCAGAATTGGCTGAATACCACTTCTGCGCAGGCGACCCTCCTGAGGTTTATTTTCACTGGCAGAGGCACCGCAGGATGCTCCCTCGCAGTTTCCAGGGTAGCCCTGCGAGCCAGATCTAAGCAACCCACAGGCTGGATCCGGCTGGTGGGCCTTGAATTTGACACCCCTGGGTTAGACCATTGTGTCTACAAGACGGATCTTCATTGGGGCCTCTATCACAACTAACGTGGAGGGAGAGCTTCTGCGCACGCCATGGGTGTGGTGCCCGTTTTCCTCTCTCTCTGCCTTTTTCTCAGAATCTCCGAGATTTCTTCTGCATCATTTGCAAACTGGTCTCAGGCTGTTCTACAAATGATGCTTGTATTTTTTAAAACAAATGCATCTGTTGTACTGGCAGCAAGTGCTACCTTTGCCCAGAGCAATGCTTGTGAGATTTAAAACAGGAGCACATGTTAGTCTGTTGCATTGCAAGTTTGAGGAAAGCAGGACAGGTGGTCCCAAAGGCGATGTGGAAGGGAAGGAGTTCCTGCAGATTTTATTCCACTAGCTGAGGGATTCCCAACCAGGGTGTGTGAGACAATATTCCAGGGGGTGCGAAAACTTGCGTTTAGAAGTTTCAAAAGTATAATGTATATGCATGATTATATGCATATATAATTATTTACTTTTGTAAAGTGTGCAAGAATATATCAGAGGCGTTTTAGGTGTGCAGGGTATAGAAAAGGTTGGGAGCCCCTGCACTAGCTGATGCTGACTGTAGGGGGCAGCACTTATCTCCCATATCAGTGGTCATCAACAGGTGGGCTGGGGACCACTGGTGGTCTGTGAGAAAATTTTGGTGGTCTACAGAGAAATGTAACCCCCAAAGCATTTAATCCAGGCTGCGCAGGAACACAAGGCTGCACCGCCCACATGGCCCGCGGGAACACAAGGCTTGCATCACTTGCATTACAAACCACACAAGGTAGTGAGGGGAGGGGGGAAAGGGCAGAGGGGAGGAACTTGCCCCACACACTTGGCCTGGCCACTGGGCTGCTGCTTTCTTCTTCTGCTTTTGGCTGCATGCAAGGAAAGCAGCAAAAGTTTCTTTCTCCCCCCAAACTCCACCAGAAATGAGTCTATGGGACCGTGCAAGGGCTCCTGTTCCAAGAGGCAAAGACTCATTTCTGGTGGAGTTTGGGGAAGAGAAAGAAAGGCTTCTGCTGCTTTTGTAGCATGAAGCCAAAAGTCTCTCTCTCTCTCCCTCCCTCCCTGAGAACGCAGCTGGAGATGGTATCCTGTGCTCCCAAATAAAGAATGATCGATCAGTAGGAAAACGGGGTGGGGAATTTTCCTGCAGATGTTTTTTGGGGATTTTCCCAGGGTCTCTGGTCCACGGAATTTAAAATTATGAGTTTCGTGATCCTTGAGGTCCAAAAGGTTGGCAACCCTTGTCCCATACTGAGGCCATGAGCCAGCGCTTTCAAGACATCTCCATGATCATGTGGCCAGCATGATTTCATAGCTGTTACCTTCCCGCTGAAGTGGTACCTATTTATCTACTCACATTTGTGTGTTTTCAAACTGTTAGGTGGGCAGGAGCTGGGCAAAGACGTGTGACGCTTGGTCTTAAACCTGGGCTGTCGACTTGCCACCTGACAAGCCAGGCATCTTAACCACTGAGATATTGCATTGCCCTATATGCGATTTGAGGGGAAGGAGTTGATGTTTTTCTGCCCAATAGCTTCTTAGAATGAAATTATGTTGGAGGGAGCTGGACTTGGTTGGTAAAGTTTGACTGCAGGATAATTCTCTAAAACAGAAACAGAAGGAGAGACCAGCAATAGAAAGATCAAGTTTGAAAACAGGTCAAAGTTAGAACAGAGAGAAAAGCACCAGGATATCCCCCATAGCCCCAGGACATTCCTGTCATTGGGAGGGACAGTTGGGCCATAGCTCTTGAAGTGGTTGGAAAGAAGTGCAGAAACCAAGGTTATGAAGAGAGAAGGACTTGGGTGACATGATAGCTTCTTTCAGTGTTCTGTCTCAGACAAGGAGGAAGTCAACCTGTTTTCCAAAACACCTGAGGGCAAGACAAGAGATAAGGGATGGAAACTTATCAAGGAGAGATCCAACCTAGTGCTCCATTACATTTAAGAACAGTGGAACAGCAGGGAGTTGGACTATAGAAGCGTTCCTTCCAATTATATTATTGTGTAATTATGAGCTGTGTAACTTCCTGTAACCTGCCTTCTTCCCCTCCCAGCCTCATGCGGGGAAAAGAATTACATAAAGGAATCAGGGTTTCATGTTTCCAGCAACATGGCACTTCTCCAGGAATGCTGCCAATGTGGGCTGGGTGAGAGAAAACACCCCTCCCCTTGTCACAGAAGGTCCTTGGGGACTCTGGGTCACTCCTACCTCTCAACAAGAGCTGATTGGGTAGTGGGAGATTTGGATCCTGTTTCCTCCTCGGACTTCACTCTCCCCAGTCCATGGTACGGCCCCACTCAGTGGGCCCGACCAGGAAATCCACCCAACAGGAAAGGTTAGGGAAGACGAAGAAGACTTGACTGTAGAAGGGCTGTAATGATGGAATTGTCAGCATTCCAGCAAACCTCCATTCCAATCAGTAACTCCAAGACAAGCATAATCTCAAAAGTACCTTCATTGGAATAGCACCTGGCACATTTGTGGAATCTTGAAACTAAAAGTTTCCCGGATTTCCCACAATGTCTCAACCTACAAACCATTCCCTTTTCACCCATCATCACATCACCTGGACCAATCACACTCCGTCCCAGTGTAAGATCCTTTTTTCCATGGTGCACCACACTTAAGAACCTTGAACTAAGAAGATAATTTTATTTTGTCTACTTAGAATGACTTAATTGAAATAATCCCCTCCCGCTTTCTCAGGCTATGTGGCAGCGTGGAATATGGCTTCCAAAGCTGACAGGAATCTTGCCAGTCTTGATTCTGCTGGGTCTCCTTCTCACTTTCCTTGTACTCCAGTGAATTAGTGTGTCAGTGTTCCAGAAAACCTCCTCTCCAGGGGTGGGATTCAACTAGTTCACACCTATTCGGTTGTTAGCATTCTAAGCAGTTCGGAGAACCGGTTGTTAGAAGAAATTACTGGCCTAATCCTGTAAGAAAAGCAGGAAGGAAACATTCTGGTGTTGCTTTCAGAAAGTGCCTCTCCATTAACCCTTATTACATTCTTGGCAGGACGAGACTTCCTGTCTAAGGAACTTCTCTAGAGCTTTTTTCCCCTCCTTTGCTGGTTCTTTGCTTGTGTGGAGTGACCATTCAAAGTTACAATGGCACTGAAAAAAGTGACTTATGACCATTTTTCACACTTATAACTGTTGCAGCATCCTCACAGTCATGAGAGGCCAGGCAAGTGAATGCATGCCTCGATGTGAGTGATATTGAGTTGGTCACATCCAGCCAATAACCTGACCACCAAGACACGCCCACCAACTTAGCCACGCCCACAGAACCAGTTGTTAAAAAATTGAATCCCACCCCTGCTCCACTCTAACAAATAACAACTCCGAGACAGACATCTTCTCAAAAGTTCTGTATTATTTGGAAAGTAAACTGGCACATCTGGGGAATCCCGAATCTGAAAGTTTCAGGCTTCCTGGCAATAAGTAAACCTACAAATCCACCCCTGCACCCATCACCACATCACATGCCCCAAATCACCATTCGTCCCAACTTGAGACATCCTCTCACCCAGATCCAGAAATAACATGACCTTGACTTAGAAAAAGAATGTTATGTCTAACTACATACGCTGCAAGAAATTCCTCTCTCCCATTTTTCCAGGCTCAAAATGTGGTAGTGTGGAAGCATCTGGTCTCAATATGGCTTCCAAAGCTGACATAGTGTCTACCTGAGCCACCCCTAAATTTTTTTTAAAAAAAACTTTACTCCCTTTTGCCTAGGAACCAATTCCTGCATGTCTCGGTCAAGGTTGTCTTCCTTACTCTCTCTCCTACCTTACAGGATGGTTGTGAGCCAATGGGGGTGGGAGGAGTAGAAAGCACAGGTGCACATTCCATTTTTATGACTGGCTCACTTTGTGCCTTGCTGAGTCCTGAAAGACATGAAAGATTGCACAGTCGGTAATATACTGAAAGCCGCCAACAGAAGAGGCCAGTTTGAAGAGTGTGATTGACCTCTGCCCCCCCACCCCAGAAATAGCAGGCACAAGAGGCTCACCCACTCAACACCCGAGTAATCCAAGGCCAAGCTATCGTATTTGGTAGCCCAGTTAGCAGAATAGAGTTGAAAGGAACCTTGGAGGTCTTCTAATCCAACCCCCTGTTCACACCTTACACCAGAGATCTCAAAACTTGGCAGACTGGTGGACTTCAGCTCCCAGAATTCCTCAGGGTCTGGCTTCTCTAGAGAACAGACTATGGTTGCTGGAGCTCAGTGGGTTGGTTGAACCAATGCTTTAAGCCAGGGGTCCCCAATCTTGGCAACTTTAAGTCTTTTGGACTTCAACTCCCAGAATTCCTCATAGCTGGCTGAGGAATTCTGGGAGTTGAAGTCCACAAGTCTTAAAAGTCCCAAGGTTGGGGACCGCCTGCCCTATACCATTTCAGACAATGGCTGTCTAGTCTTTTCTTTAAACCTCCAGTGATGAAGCAACCACAACTTCTGGTGGCCAGCTGTTCCACTGGTTCACTGTCCTCACTGTTAGGAAGTTTCTCCTTAATTCCAGGTTGCTTCTCTCCTTGATTAACTTCCATCCATTGTTTCTTGTCCTG
Organism: Laticauda colubrina; assembly: GCA_015471245.1. Taxonomy (NCBI): domain Eukaryota; kingdom Metazoa; phylum Chordata; class Lepidosauria; order Squamata; family Elapidae; genus Laticauda; species Laticauda colubrina. The sequence continues at coordinate 11,011,789 of BLBF01000060.1, read as the reverse complement.
CCTTTGGGGGCTTTGGAGAATAAGTTGACTCTCCTCTCCTTTGTGGAAGTCCCTCAAATAGTGGAAGAATTGCTGTCATGTTCCTTCTAGTCCTTTTTTCTAGACTGGCCATGCCCAGTTCCTGCAACCATTCTTCACTTTTTAGCCTCCAGTCCCCTAATCATCTTTGTTGTTCTTCTCCGTATATTTTTCCAAAGTTCAACATCTTTTTTTTCTAATGTGGGGATCAAATGTGCAGTATTCCAGGTGTGGCCTTACTGAGGATTTATAAAGCGACTGGACTGCCATCTGTCAGAAATGGTGTTCTGGGGGAGGGGGGTTGGACTAAATGACCTACAAGGTCCTTTCCAGCTCTGTTAATCTGTTAATACTTCGTATGGTCTTAAAAAGCACCTTGGGTTGACAAATGCAGCTGCTCCGAGGAGCTTACCAAGGTCACCCCTGGACTTTGCTCGGTGCCCTCAGCTGCCCCTCCCTTTGGTCCCTTGGGAACGGCTTGTTCTGCGCACTTGTGCTTCCTGTTTGCATTCTCCCCCTGGAGACGGGCTGGTTTGCATTGGAATCTGGAAGCAGGAACTGATTAAGGAGGGAGGGAGTCCCCCCCCCTTGGGAATTTGCTTGCGCCCTGCTCAGGAGGAAAGCCGAGAGTCCTCGCCGCCTTTGCGTCACAAGATGAATGTTTTTTTTCTTCTTGGGACATGGGGTGTTCCTTGTGCCTTGCCAAACAAGCAGCCTTCCCGCTCTGCGATTGGCCGAGGGGCGGCATGCCCCCTCGCCCCAATTGGCTGCGGGGGAGGCAGATCCCTTATGCAAACGAGGCAGCTGCCAGAAGCATGTGCAAAGCGGGAATCCTTCTTCACCCGGCTCCTCTTTCTGCCTGGCCTGGTGAGATCAGTTAATCCGTCTCTTGGCAAGCCTGGTGCTCTATGCCACCTGATCTCCAGAGAGGCATTTCGGCATTCCTTTTGCAAGATCCCATTCATTTCAGCGCGGGAGGAATTACCCTGGGCCTTGAGGGTTACAATCTGGTGATCTTCCTACCAATAAAGGAGAGTATTTGTAGCTGAAATGAGGTGGCCTTGGTGCTCTCCAAGCTGGGCTGTTTTCTTGCAGACATTTCATGTGCTGCTGATGTTACCTAGTTAGGGTAGTGGTACTCGTCTAGTGAAAAGAAGAAGTTGGGATAACGTGATAGCAAAGTTTCAGTGTTTGAGGGGCTGCTACAGAGAGGAGGAAAGGGTCAAGCTATTTTCCAAAGGTAAGACAAGAAAGACAATGGATGGGAACTAATCCAAGAGAGAAGCAACCTAGAATTAAGGAGAAACTTCCAAACAGTGAGGACAATTAACCAGTGGAACAGAAGTTGCCTCCAGAAATCGTGGGTGCTCCATCCCTGGAGGTTTCTAAGAAGAGACAAGAGAAACACTTGTCTGAAATGGTAGAAGGTCTCCTGCTTGAACAGGGGCTGGACTAGATGACCTCCAAGGTCCCTTCCAACTCTTATTCTGCTATCCTTTCTTCCTCCCTCCCTTCCTCCTTGTCTTTCCTTCCTTCCTTCCTTCTCCATCACTGGAAGTTTTTAAGAAGCAACTGGACAGCCATTTGTCTGAAATGGTATAATGTCCCCTACTTGAACCAGGGGTTGGACTAGAGGACCTCCAAGGTCCCTTCCAGCTCCATTCTGATTGATTTGTCAAACATCTGCAAAAAAAAAACCAACCAAGTTCAGAGAGCACCAACGACCCTTCAACCTTGTCTGAGCTGGAAATGCACTGAATTAAGGGGCCCTTCTGGAACAGGAATTTTTTTTCCCCCTGATGGGATACAAAGGGACGCTTTCCAAAGATTTTTCTCTTCTACCTTGCTAACTTTGGGATAGTTTTGTCTTTGAAATAAGTTCGCCTAAAGCCTCTATTGTTTGTTTAGCTCACTAAACCTCCTGGGAAGTTTGCATTTTTAGATATTAAGTTCTTGATTAACTGAATCAGAGCTTTCCCTGTCACTTTTCCAGGCAGTTTTTCCTGCCCCAGAGTAAATACAGGCACACCCTGACACTGACAGCTCCTGGGCTGGCCCATCAGCTGGCATTTGCTGCCAAGTTGCTGGGAAACCCACAACCTTTAGTTACCTTGAAAAGTAGGCAGAGCTGTGGGGAAAAATGTGCAAAGCACAGCTATATGTCATATTTTATTAGAACCGAAAATGATGGGCACACTTTGGGATTCTTGGAATTGGTTCAATAAGGTGTCACTGAAAAAAAACCAGGACATTGCGAAAAAGAGAAGCTCATGCTCAAAATAGCTATTCAAACCATGAAGCCTGTAGTTCCCAGTCAGTCCAGGCTCTCAAATGTGGGGTTAGTTCAGTGCTGAGCTGTCCTGACCTGGCCCAACCTTCAAGAGCGCAGGAACCGTTGCCTCCACAGCTCAGGAATCAAATCAGAACACAGCTGGAAGGGACCTTGGAGGTTACCTAATCCAGGGGCCGCCAACCTTTTGGACCTCAGGGACCACCAAACTCATAATTTTAAGTCCTGTGGACCACTAATATGAACTTTGATTGACGGTGGCTTGCTGATGTTGGTCAGAGACAGAGACAGAGACTTTTGGCTTCATGCAAGAGAAGCAGCAGAAGTCTTTCTTTCTCTCCCCCAAACTCCGCCAGAAATGAGTCTTTGCCGACACAGCCTCTTGGAGCAGGAGGCCACGCAGGGTCCCAAACATTCCTTTCTGGCGGAGTTTGGGGGAGAAGAAGAAAGACTTCTGCTGCTTTCTTTGTGTGCAGCCAAAAGTAGAAGAAGAAAGAAGCAGCCTGGTGGGCAGGCGAGGTGCGTGAGGCAAGTTCCCGCCCTCCGCCCTTCCCCTCCTCCCCACCTCAGGTTGTTCTCAATGCAAGTGACACAAGCCTTATGTTCCCGTGGGCCATGTGGGTGGTACAGCCTTGTGTTCCCGCACAGCCTGGATTTATTGCTTTGGGAGTACATTTCTCTGTGGACCACCAAAATTTGCTCACGGACCACCAGTGGTCACCATCGCACTGGTTGGTGACCACTGTTCTAGTCCAACCCCCTACTCAAGCAGGAGACCCTCTACAATTTGAAACAGGTGGATATCCAGTCTTTTCTTTAAAATCTTCAGGGTTGGAGCATCCATAACTTCTGGAGGCAAGTTCTGTTCTTCTGGTTAATTGTCCTCACTGCTAGGAAGTTTCTCCCTAGTTCCAAGTTGCTTCTCTCTTTGGTTACTTTCCATCCCTTGTTTCTTGTCCTGCCCTCTGATGCTTTGGAGAATAATTTCACCCCCTCTTCTTTGTGGCAGCCCCTCAAATACTGGAATACTTCTATTTAGACCTTTTTTCTGAAACTACCTGGCCAGCCAAGATCCTTTCTTGGACCTCACTGAAAACATTGTGGAATAGACATGGGGATGGGGGGGGGGGGGTTTGCAACACAGATGCTCCGTCATGCAGCAGCTGCCCTTGGAAGTGGAATTGGAGGAGGGACAGCCAACTCCCTCGCTTACACACACACACACACACACACACACACATACACCTTAATCTGCCTTAGGCAAAGCATTGCAAAGTCCAACAGCAGTCCCTCTGAGTCACAAGACTTCTGGTTAGTTCGAGGGAATGAACCGCCCAAGTTTCTTGCAACTCCTCTGGTTTCAAATTCCCCCAAAAAGCTCCCTGGAGCTTTTTTGCTTTGGCCTTATAGGCTTCACTTGAGGAAAGTCTCCATCGGTGGCTGTAGCTTTGGCTACTGCCCTCTCCTTGCCCCCTTCTTCCATCCGCCATCCCTCTTCTTGTACATTCCACTCTGTTTTCTGCTTTTCAATGTGAAGACTACAGTCCAACTAAATCTCAGATTCCTCCCAGAAGACCTCTGGGGCCTTAAGGTAAAGGTTCCCCTGACAGATATGTGCTAATCGTTTCCAGCTCTAGGGGCGGTGCTCATCTCTGTTACAAAGCTGAAGAGCCAGTGCTGTCCAAAGACATCTCTGTGGTCATGTGGCCAGCAGGACTAAATGCCTTTGAAGTGCATGGAACGCTGTGACCTTCCCACCAAAATGTCAGCTTCCAGAAAACCTCCACTCCAACAAATAACTCCGAGACAGACATCCTCTCCAGGGTTCTTTTTATTAGAGTAGTAAACTGGCACATCTGGGAAATCCCGAATATGAAAGTTCCAGGTTTCCTTGCAATAAGTAAAAAATTACAAATTCACCCCCTGCACCCATCATTGCATCACATGCCCCAATCACCATCCATCCCAACTTGAGATGTCCTCTCACCCAGGTGCAGAAATGACATGACCTTGACTTAGAAGAAGAATGCTATTATGTCTAACCACATATGTTCCAAGAAATTCTCCCCCCTCCCATTTTCCCAGGCTCAAGAAAATGGCAGCATGGAAGCATTCAAAGCTGACAAAAAGTAGTCCCTATTTTTTTACTTGTATTTTTACAGCTGTGCTGGCTGGAGAATTCTGGGAGTTGAAGTCCACAAGTCTTAAAGTTGCAAAGTTTGGAGACTTCTGCCATAACCCTTTCCTTGTTAAGCCCTGGCGAATTTGACCACAAATCCCACAAATTCTGATTTTGCCAAATTTACATGTAACATGTAGTAGACTCCAGTCCTAACTTGTTATGCCTGTCAGAGTCTGATTCCGAGGAGGAAGTTGAACAGCTGACAGGGAGTGGGAATGTGGCTCCATTGGCTGTGGAGGAGGCTGGGGAAAGGCAAAGTCCATCTGGCCAGAGCAGGGGAGAGGAACTTCAGAGGAAGACCCAGGCCCACCCCCTCTTCATCCTAGGGCACGCAGGGAGGAATGGAGAAGGGAGCAATGTGGGTTGCATGGCTTAAGGGAGAGGAAAGGGCCCTGATTCCCTTCATTAGCCACAGCTGGGAAGACAGTTGATAAGAAAGGCAGGCTGTGTGTGGCAGGCTGCTGGGAGCAAACGTGACTTTATCCTGTATTGTCATGGCTTATCTGTGTTCCTGACGTCTTTCCACCCATATGAGTTTTGCCATGCCTTCAAGCCTGAAATTCTTGTTACTGTCCTTCCAAACTAATTACTTCAGTTTGGCTTATTTGGACTTTAAGTTACAGTTTGTGTTGCTCATGTTTTAGACTTAATTCTCTGCAATCAAAGGCTGTTCCTGGGAGAATTTTTCTCCAGCCCGAAGGTAACCTGGCCACTGGGGGCAAAGTTGGAACTAATAAAGGGACTCTTATTGTTTATCTGACTGTGTTGCCTTTGTGCCACGCCCCTTTGGATCATCACATAACTCTTCCGGTTGCCTCTGGCCTGCTGTGGTCTCCTTGTCTGGGCTGCGTTTAGTGTTTGCAAAGTGAGTGGCTTGGAATGCATTATCCCAGAGACACATGGCAGAAAGTAAAAAAGTTTTCTTTCTTTCTTCCTTCCTTCCTTCCTTCCCAGCTCCTGCATCTCTGCATTTGAGAAGGAGACAGGCAGTAAGTAAAGTTGCTGCAGAACACCCCGCCCTCTTTTAACATCCCACCACTTGTTCAGGGGTCTCCAGTCTGTCCTGTTGGGGGTGCAGGTGGGAGCTAGCAAGATTTGGGCCTTGTTGCTTTTTTGCCCCTGCAGCCAAGAGGCAACATTTTCTCTCTGGTTGCTTTTGATCAAGGGTCACAAAGGTGTTTTTTTTTTCCGAGAGGCAACTGGACTTTCTGGGGTTTTTTTCTCTCACTTCTCATCCAAGAAGCTTCTTCTGCTCTGACTGGATAGTGAGGAATGGAAGGGTTTATACTCCTTGCAGACAGCTGGTAATTTGCATCCTTTTAGAGGGTCACTGAGGCGACTTGGATATTTATCTGTATAGTCAGGGTCACCTGACACATCTCTCAACAGATGGGGAGGGATATGACATCTATCTCCAATCTACAACACAATCCTTTCAGCTGTTTCAAGAAGGCTCCACACCCATTTTCACTACTCAGGTGATCCTGAGGACACAGACAAACCTCCAAGTGGCCTCAATGACTCTCTAAAAAGGATGCAAATGACCAGCTGTCTGCAAGGAATTTAAATCCTTCCATTCCTCACCATCCAGTCAGAGCTGAAGAAGCTTCTTGGATGAGAAGCAAAACTTCTTCAAAGAAAACCCAAAAAGTCCAGTTATGCCTCTTGAAAAAAAAGCACCTTTGGGGTCAACATGACCTGGATGATGGAGAATCTACATAGACATTTTGACCAAGGGCTGCTGACCAGGGAGCCCTCAGGGAGCCCCAGAAGAAGCTGTGGGGACAGAGGCCAATGAAACACATTCACGGGCTGGGTGTCATCCATCACACTCTCCAATGAAGGATTTTCGCAGGCAGAAGATCCAGTAGCCAGGCTACAACCTCCACAAGATAAGCATGGAATGTGCTTCTGGTCTTCATCTACCACATAGCTCCCTTGGGCCTTTCTTCCCCCCTCCTTCTTATGGCTACTCGGAAACAGGCCTAGGAATGATTTACGAGTTGACCAGCTGCCGTATTTGTTTCTTCAGCTTCCCAAATGTGCTCAGAGAAAAACTGACTCGAAGGGCTAACAGGTTGGCCCTGGTTCCTTGCGAGAGACTCTGAAGGCCCCAGATGGATGCCTCTGGTCCAGGCATGGTCACCCTTTGGCTTGGCTGAGTTTGCTCCATCTCAGGAGTGTAAGCAGATTTAGCCCATGTGGGAAACACCCCCCAAAAAGCAACCAATTTAAATCATTATAATTGTCAACTCATAAAATATTTCTATGGTCTTTTTAAGAGTTGCCAACAGAAAGGGAGGGGGGAGCAGTGGAGCAGTTTGTAAACCGAAAGTGTATTCCATAAATGTTCTCAAAGATAGTAACTAAGTGACTGAAGATTCTGCCGTGCAAAATTCTAACTAGAGCATGATTGATGACTCCTGGCTATGGATGTGTCCATATTGGAGAATATGAATTATGATACACCCAGGGGGTGGAGGGAAAACAGGGTCATGGGTGACAATGAATCATGTGTCTCAGAATTGGCTACAACCAGGCAGTGCCGGACATGTTCACTCCCAATAAATCCTTTTTAAGTTTTGGAAATTTGGCTCAAGACTCAAGATTTAAATGGGGGTAACTGCCGGAATCCTGACAATAACTAGCAAGGATGGTCATCCACATTTCTCGGTTGAGCATTTCATGAAATTGCTTGGAGGGGAGGGGGTTCGGCATGGCTTTGGGGTCCAAAAGGGCTGGAGCTTCTGGGGCTAAGAGGGTTTCCCTCCCTGCTGTCTGTCCTTCCCAGAGCAGAGAGAGAAGCGCTATAGTGTCCATCACAAGTTTGGGGATCGGCGGGATGGTGTCACTGGCGCCCGGACCTACTTCTACGCTGATGAAGCCAAATGCGACCGGCACATGGAGACATTCCTGAAATGCATCGAGGCCTCAGGTGAGAAGCCTTCGGCAGGGGGCAGGTCAGCCTTCCCCACAAATCAAAGGTGCTTCTTCTCACACGAAGGGCAAAAGGACACAGGAAACACACACACACACCCATAGAACCAGCCTTCCAAGCTGGGATGAGCAAACGTGTGGCCCTGAATCAGGGGTCTTCAACCTTGACAGCTTTTAAGACCTGTGGGCTTCAACTCCCCAGAATTCTGTTCAGAGTTTTGCAGCATCAATTCAGCACCAGAAAAATAAACATAGATGGTTGATGCTTCATTTAACATCTTTATAAACATAATAAGTAAATTTTACAATACCAGTTGTAGATTTCTCCAACATAGAGCAAACTCAGACAGAAACATGTTGCAGGTAACTTCAGCAGCACAGAGAACAGAGAGAGAACTTCCAGTTTCACTTTAGTTCTGCAGGTGAGCAATAGGAGAGAAACAGTTTCATTTTCAACAGACAGACTCAGAGCTTAACATAGCTTCAGAGCTGCAGAGTTTAATATAGAGCCATGCCTTGGCTACTTCAAGTTTCAGTTTCCAAACAGTCCTCATTGGCTGACTTAGTTGCTATGCCTATTCATTTGCTGACCTTGTTACCAAGCTCTACTGGAATTCATGAATATACTCTGACAAATTCCTTGTTCCAGTCATGTTAGCTCAGGAATTCTGGGAGTTGAAGTCCACAAGTCTTAAACTTGCCAAGTTTGAAGACCCTTGACCTAGATGATGACCAAGGACAGGGGTTTCCCAACTGGGGGTGCAAGATGATATTCCAGAGGGTGCAAAAGTTTTCAATAGTTTGGGTTTAGAAGTTTCAAAATGATAGCGTATGTGCATAATTATATTCATACAATTATTTTTGTAAGGGGTGAAAGAATATATTGGAAGCATTCTACGGGTGCAACGTATAGAAAAGGTTGGGACCCCCAAAAAACCTAGGGTCAAGCCAATGGGAGGAGAGATGAGGGGAGCTGGAATCCAAGCAGACCTGGGAACCATCTCCACTTTGGCTGCCTCCAAATTTGTTGCTGGTTTTCTTGGCAACTTCCCTACTCAGTTCTGCTCGTGGAAGCCGATGTGCTCAGAGGAGATCTAGATCAGGGATCTCCAACCTTGGCAACTTGAAGACTTGTGGATTTCAACTCCCAGCTTTGCTGGCTGAGGAACTCTGGGAGTTGAAGTCCACAAGTCTTTAAGTTGCTAAGGTTGGAGACCCCAGTCTAGATTGAGGGAGTTCCTACTCTGGGGTCATCTGTCCCAAAGCTTCCAGAAAGCCAGGAGTGGCTCCTAACCTCCCCAGTCTTCAGGACAGGGTGGCTAAAGTGCTCCTGGGGAGAAGTTGCTCAGAAGCCCCTTTGGCTGATAGTCTTTCTGCACCCCAAAGGCCCTGAGCCCTAACTTTGTTGTTGTTTTTTAGGAGGAAGCTCAGAAGACGGTTTCTCTGCCATCAAACTCACAGCCCTGGGGAGGCCACAGTTCCTGGTATGTGATCGCCTAGTCCGGATAGGTAGTGTTTGGTTTCTTGGCTCCCTGTTGTCCCATCACCATTTAGCTTGTCTCAGGCCCTCAAGGTTAAGAAAAAGCTGCAGACTTCCAGGTGTTGCTCAAGTCCAGTGCCTCCCACTCCTGGCAAAGCCGCAAGTGGGGTCCCCTCAATAAAACAAGGTCAACATCAACCATCTCAGTTGGCACATTCTAAAAAAAAGTGTAAAACTTTATCAAAATCTACATCTAGGTACAGCAGAAGCAAAGTCAGTTCTGAGCAGAGGTGGGATTCTACCAAAATGGTAGCTCTGAAGTTCAGCTGAGAGGGAACCTGTTCGCTCCGACGATCTTCTGTTCTTGTCTTTCGCCCACCCACCTGCCCGGGCCCTAGGCTGTCCTTTATTTCCTGCTTTTTCAAGCTCAGCTGCTTCACGCGACACAGTTGTGTTACACACAGGGCTTACAGGAGAAGATGGTTTTCAAACGGCGCGCACACATGCAAAGGGCACACTCACCAAACTGGTTGAGCCCCACCACTGGTTCTGAGGCTAAATAGAATAGGTTAAAAAAACCAACCTTTTCTGACCTGGGCCACCCACGGTTTATTCTCCACCAATTACATGCCATGCTTTTGTTTTGGGAAAACTTTCTGTGCTGTTTGAGCAGTTCTCGGAGTTTGGCCTTGAGGGGTATCATTTCTCAGGTGACAGAAGACTCTCGCGCATTCCTTACCCCTCCCACTTCCCTTAGGAATTCTTCAAAATAAACCCCTCCCGTTTCTGTTTGGCAAACTGTGAGCCAAAATCAGGTGCAGGCAACGAGGGAGTCATTTTGGCAGCCAGCTTTGAGGGCCCAGAAAATGTGCCCTTCTCGGTCATGGCACCTAACAGCTGGAATGAGTCCTTGGGGTCATCCCAAAAGCCCCAGAGCTGATTTCCCAGGCCTGGGATATGTTGCCTGGAGCCTCCTGGTTAGATTATGTGTGTCCTTGTGTTACACACTGTACAGTCTGATGTACTTTGTGGCTTTGCCATTTTGTTTAGTTCCTCATTCTCTTTATTTTGTTATATTTGAGTTATTTTTATATTGTGAGCCATCCAAATTCAATCAGCACGAAAGCTTTCATAAACTTCATAAATACTTTGTAGCTTCGCAACATCTGGAGAACTATGCACAACACAGTCCATTGCAGGGATTGGATGCAATTTAAAATCTTGTAATTATCTAAAGCAGCAGGAACATTAAATCTTTGCGGTGAAAATAATCAGAAGTCTTGCAACACGTTGGACAGTGACTGAGGTGTAGTTCCAGAAGTATTTGTTGGTCACAATCCACCATGTCCGGTTTATACCTGGCAGAAAGCCGACTCTGATACCCTAAGACACATATGCTTGTTCAAGTGGTGAAATTTCATGCATCCAGCTGTTGTTGTTTTTTTTTTACAAGAGTCATGTAAAGTATAAGAAATAGTGCTGGTTTGAAAAGCTGAATGCAAATCACCTTTTGGTAATGAACCCTTCCAAATATATGTCCTTACCCACTTCGGTTTTCTGGTTTCATTTTGAACAGAAGTCTTGTTGCATATGCAAGGAAGGGATAGCACATGCTCACAAATTGTCTTGAAAATGTTTAACTCACCTGTCTCTGCTTGGAACCAGTTTCCCCTTTGGGAGCTGCCAGAAGGTTCTAGTGCTCACTGTTGTGACTGAATCCTAAATCCCCTGGGGAATCCTTTGAAGACCCTCCTCAGGAAAGCATCTCTGGCCAAGCCCCTCACATCTTGAAATAGATGGCCAACCAGCAGGCACTTCCTTCCTGTGAAGAGGCTGGGCTTCCTTGAGGTTTAATTGTTTTAAACAATTTTCCACTGTTGTTTTTTTTAATGGTTACTTTACTCAAGGATCTGATTTGCTTTTAAAAGTTGGTCGGGGTGGGAGGGGAAATACCTGCTGCCTCTAATTTTGATGCATGACTTGGGTTTTTAGCAGATGGGATTAAACCGCGGTGGATCATAATGGAGTCTCTGAATTTAGAAGGAACATTTTAAAAAAAAATTATTTTGAGTGTCACAGGGGCCTAGAACAGGGCTGGGATTCTACCAGTTTGGACCAGTTCTACAGAACTGGTTGTTATGATTCTGCACAGTTCGGAGTACTGGCAAATCATGCCTCTGGCTGACCCCACCCCTCTCCACCCACCCCTCCCTTCCTTGCGCAGTCAGCCCTTGGCGCGCATGTCTGACATCACTGACTGCATTCTCCCCCACCCAGTCACTGTTTAAGGTATTTCTTGTTTTTTCCCCTCCGACAATCAGCTGTTCCTAGGATCAGCTGTGCCGGGATTCCCCTCACTGCTTCACCCACGAGGCTCCCTGAGGCCCCCCATGCTCCATTTTTTTCCTTCCTGAGCCCCAGGGAAGCCTTCTGGGAGCAAAAACATCACACACACCCCAGGGGCCCAGAAAAAATGGGGGGGGGGGCCTGCAAAAAAACAGAGCCACACCCATCCAGTCACATGGCCATGCCCACCTACCCACACCCACAGAACTGCTGGTTAAAAAATTCGAATCCCACCCCTGGCCTATGAGGAGGCTGTGAGTTCCATCCGAGGAGAGGCAGATATTTCTCTGGGCACAATGAGAATAAAAGTATCTGCCAAACAAAACTCCACATTAGCAACAGGAAGGGCATCAGCCAGTAAACACTGTGCTCTATTCAGTTTCCCAGACTCCACCCCATAAGAGATTATGGGATCGTTAAATGATGATGATTTCAAAAATTTCTTTGCTACTCCAGAACTACACTTTGCAAAGGCTACTGCCTTTCCTTTGTTGATTAGCTAAACACTTATCCAAGAGGCCTGATCCACCAAGGCCCATCCAAGGTTCCTGGTCAATGCAGGGGAGCAAGGGGACGCTCCCAGGACCGACCAGGCCTCTCAGGGATGCTGTATGGATGTTTTAACTCAATGCAAGGATGCTCACTCAGTCTCTGCTTGCCTCCAGCTGCAATTCTCAGAGGTTCTGGTGAAATGGAGAAGCTTCTTCCACCAACTGGCTGCTGAACAGGGCAAGGTGGGCTTGGCAGCTCTGGAAACCAAGCTGGAGGTAGAGAAGCTGCAGGTGAGAGTTGCTGATGGTGATGGGGGGGGGGGGGTAGCAAAACTGAGTTGGCTAAAGGAGACCCGATTTCTGCATTGAGAGAAAACATCTGTTGGAAAACAGACGCTGGGAGCAAAAGTAGGGTTGCCTCCTTTTGATTTGGCTTTAGGAGGGCTTTTCCTGCCCTAAGCCAGGGGACCACAGACCACTACTGCACAGTGGCCTGTTCTGAACCGGGCCACATGAGTAGCAGACCAGCATATCTGCAAACCTGCATGCAGCTCAATTTGCACAAATTGCTGCTTGCACATGCATGCATGTGTGGGGCCTCCTGTTCTGACGCAAGCCTTGTTCAAATAAAACAAACACAAAGTATGTATAAAACCAAATCTTTTTAATGTGGCGCTGTGAATTCTGTTCGTTCACAGCCAAAAGTCATTCAAAATTTATTGTCCCAGATAAGAGCAAGTCCTTTCAAGGTTGCAAAAGGCTGCCAAGAACAAAAGACTGATTGCAGATAAATATCCAAAGCCATAAGTTTCAAAAAACAAACCAGAGTAAGCAGGGCTTCAACGAGGATTCTGAGCAGAAAGAACTTCTTTACTTTCTGCAAAGAAGCCAACCCCAAAGGCTGGCTTTTATCCCTTATGGGAGGGGCCATAACTTTCCAGCCTTACTTACTTACTGTTTCAGCTGCTGTTTCTTTCGAGCGGCCCTGCACGCGCAAGCACTGAGCACAGGCACCCCGGGATCCTCTGCATCACTGCTGCTAGGCGCCACAAGCTCCAAAGGCAGCACCGCACTCTCCGATAGTCCTGGCCCCCTCCCTGCATCACTGGCCCACAGTGCCTCTGTCAGGGAAAACAGGGTCCAGGGGGTGCACGCAGCCCACCCCCCCACGAGTTCCATTTTTGCTAACAAAGGGCTGCGGTAGGCCGTTGCAGCCATAAAAGGGGCCAGGGGGCTGTGTGTGGCCCCGACCTCCATTTTTGGTGGCAGAGGGCTGCAGGAGGCCATTGCAGCCGAAAACAGGGCCTGGAGGGGCCACATGTACCCGTCCATGGTTCCGTTTTCACTGGCAGAGGGTGAGCAAAACAAACTAAAACCAAAACAAAAGGAGAAATATTTCCCCTTTTGCATTTGAGCATGGAAGAAGGGATAGGAAAGGAGATAGGGAAAAGAGAAAAGGCAAAGAAGAAGAATGGAAGATGGGAAGAGAGCAAGCAAGGAAAAATAAGGAAAGGGGAAGGAAGAAGAAAAGAGAATGAAGAGGGAAAGAAAAAGAAAAGAAAGGGAAGGGGAGGGGAGGGAGGAAAGGAACGAAAGGAAGGTGGAAGTGAGGGAGGAAAGATGAAGGAAGGAAGAAAGAAGGATGAAAGGAAGGAGGGAAGGAAAGATGGGAAGGAAGGAAGGTGGAAGGGAGGGGAGGGAGGAAAGATGAAGGAAGGGAAGGAAAGAAGGAAGCAAGGAAGGAAAGATGGAAAGGAAGGAATGTGGAAGAAAAGGAGGGAGGGAAAGAAGGAAGGAAGTGTTTCCCCTTTTGCATTTGAGCGCATCCAAGAAGGGACAGGAAAGGAGAAAGAGAAAAGAGGAAAGACAAAGAAAAAGAAGATGGGAAGAGATCAAGGAAGGAAAAATAAGGAAAGGGGAAGGAAGGAAGGAAGGAAGGAAGGAAGGGAAGGAAGGAAGGAAGGAAGGAAGGAAGGAAGGAAGGAAGGAAGGAAGGAGATTATAATGTGAGGAAGGGTCTGAGGAAAGTCCTGCCTTAGCTCTTGGCCACCACAGTGACATCGAACTGGTCATGACCACACCCCTGTCCCTCTGAGGTCAAACCCAACCCTGATGCCGCCCTCAGTGAAATCGAGTTTGACAACCCTTTTCTACAGGGTTCACCAGAGGTCAGAAAGCTGCATTCCCAGGCACAAAATCTGCCCACTGATAAAGTCCGAACGGCTCATTCCAAACATTGAGATGCTTCTGCTGATGAGATCGGGACAAGGGGTGTCAATATTGGGAAACCTTCCTCTCCAATGCTGGGCTGTTTCCAAACCTGATTCGTGCTTGGCCCAAGACCCACTTATCAGGATGAGACCTGACTGGGCAGTGCAGGACTGAAGGGGCTCTTTTTTGGTTCTGGCAGGAGGCCCTGGACAACCTGGGGATTGCCACCAAAGCTGAGAGCCAGCAGTGGTTCGCGGGCGAGAAATTGGGCCTGACGGGGTAAGTGCTGTCTCGGCTGGCTGGTTCTGGCTTTCCCTGGGGAAATGAGTTGTATTCTTGGGGAGAGGTGGAAGGCAGGATGTTTACGCACTTAGGTCCTCCTTGGCTTCTTCAAAGATACAGTTGTGTTTGAAAACTATTATGGAGATTCTCAGTTGTGCCAAAGGTGTTTTTTCAAGAGGCAACTGGACCAGTGGTGGGATTCATATGTTTTTCACTACCAGTACTGTGAGTGTGGCTTGGTGAGCATGGCAGGGGAAGGATATACTGCAAAATCTCCATTCCCTCCCCACCCTACTAACCTGCTTTCCAGCTCCGTTCTCCTGTGCAGGTCAACCAAAAAGACCCAGCCAATCAGCTGAGACTCAATAAGAGGCAGAGAAGAGATGGGATTGGTGAGGCCGGTCAGAGGTGGGATTGGCCGGTTTTCCGAACTTCTCAAAATTTCCACTACTGGTTCTCCAGAACCGGCCAGAACCAGCTGAATCCCACCTCTGCTGCTGTGGGTTATTCCAGGTCCCTTGCTCAATATGCCTGCATTCTCCTGTGGGCACTGAAGGCTGAGATGTGCAGAGAAGAACAACAAAGATAATTAAGAGGACTGGAAGCTAAAATATATGAAGAATACCGTATATACTCGCATATAAGCCAACCCTTTAAAAAACTGCCCCAAAATGAGGCATTTTGCAAAAACTCGCATATAGAGGGAAAAATACAGAGGGAAAAGTCGGCAGGGCAAAAGTTGCGGCTCATCGTCCATCCAGGGAGAAAGGCTGCAAAGGGCCAGCTGACAGGGAGTGCGAGAGCCAAGACTCTCATTGCGCGAAGCCACCACGCTAAGTCGCTGCTCCAGCGCAAATTGAGGCACGGCCACCTATAAATCAGATTTATGCGCGTATAAGCCGACCCCCAAATTTGGGGGGGGGGGGGAAAGCGTTCTAAAGTCGGCTTATATGCGAGTATATACGGTAGTTGCAGGAATTGGATATGTCTAGTCTAGTGAAAAGAAGGACCAAGAAGTTCCAATATTTGAGGAGCTGCCACAAAGAAGAGGGAGCCAACCTATTTTCCAAGGAAGGAAGACAAAAATCAATGGATGGAAACTAATCAAGGACAGAAGCAACGTAGAACTAAGGAGAAATTTCCTAACAGTAAGAACAATTAACCAGTGAAACGACTTGCCTTCAGAAGGCCTGGGTGCTCCATCACAGGAGGTTTTCAACAAGAGATTGGACAGCCGTTTGTCCTCGATGAAATAAGGTCTCCTGCCCTGGGGGTGGACTAGAAGACCTCCAAGGGTCCCTTTCAGCCCTGTGAAACTATGATTCTATTGCTTGTTAATGCAGTTTCCAGGATATTCTTACTTTCTCTTCTTATTCCATGAGATAAATACTCTTCAGATATTTTCCTGTAGAAATGGAAGTTTGGGCAAAACATTAGACAGGTTAACCTGGGTGGCTTTTGTGAAAGAATGCTCAGTGGTGTTGCAGAAAGCAGAGGTGGGAGGCAGGAAGCTTAATCTTATGAAATACATACCTAATCTTAACATGTGGTCACAGCAGTGAGAATTGTATGTGCACAAAATTGGAAAAATGAAAATATACCTCTAGAGGAAAATGTCATAAAGAAAATATGAGAATATGCTGAAATGGATAGATTAACATTGAAAATTAAGGATAAGGGAGAAGCTGAATACTTTTTAACTTGGGAAGTATTTTATCAATGATTAGAAAATAGAAGCAGAAGTTAGAAACTTAGAATGGAGGAGAGTATCTAAACAAAGATGAAATAAATGTGTAACTAAATAAAGAAATATTGAATACACCATGATTAACAGAACTGGAGGATAATGGTTATAAATGGTTGTTCATATGTTTATAATGTTTGATATTAACCAATTATGGATAAAGCCAAATAAGAGTGTTTAATTAAATAATGAGAAATGTTTCATAAGGATAAGTGAAGATCATGTCGAATAGATTTTGAGAATAATAGTTATAGGTATAGTGTGTATAAGGTTTGCTATTTGTATTTAAAAGAGACTGTATTCAAGTACACTGCCATTGTAGATATGGACATTTTATATATAACAAAGAAAATTGCATAATAAAAAATAGTGATAATAATTTTAAAAAAATATTATGGGGGCTGCAAAATTGAGCATTTATTCCTAAAATCTCTTGACAGATCTAGACAACCCCAGTTCCTCCAGATAAAAATTGGGCGGTAGTGGGAGGAAGGTGCTGTTCTCCACTTCCTCCAACTCACCAGAGCTTGACTTCAATATCTTTTCATAGAACGGTGGACTTGCTGGACTGGAATAGTTTGATCGATGCCCGGATGGAGATTTCCAAACTCCTGCTTGTTCCAAACCTGAAGGTAAACTCCCAGACCTGCAAGGAATTTCTTGGCTGTGATGGAGAGGTGGGGAATGTGGTAGTTTTAGGGGACTTCTAGATGGACAGTTGGACCATAATGTTCTGACCAAGGTTTCCTGAGACTGTAATTAAACACATGCTTAGTCAAAATAACTCTGGTTTTATTATGTTCATAATTCCCAGCCCATAATGAGTCCCAAATAGTCCCTCGAGAGAAGCACCCACCTTTCTCTCCTTTGAAGTGCTGCCAGTGACTAAAGTGCCAAATGAACTGTAAAAAGCCAACCAAAGTACAAAGTCCACACAGAGCTTCAAGGTTTAATCTGAACAGAACAAACGACGTTACTTCCTGCAAAGGTTTCTCTACTTTTGCACCTCCTTTATACCTTAAGGGAGGGGCAATCACCTCCAAGCCTTAACCTCGAGTCGCCCCTTTTGTCTTAGCTGCTCTTGTCTTCGAGCAGTTCTGCGCACACACATACTGGAAACAGGCTCCTCTTGTTCCTCTGCCTTGTTGCTGCCAGACTCCGAAAGCTCCAGAGTCAGCACACAACTCCCAGATGGTCCTGGCCCCATCCCTGCATTGGACGCAGGACCCTCATCCGAATCCTCCCTGGACTCCCTGACTGGTCCCTGTTCTTCCCCACTGTCCGATTCTGCTGCCATCTGCACAGGCTGCCAACGAACCATAACAGTTCCAACTAGCCATCTCCAAACCAATAAACTCCAAGACAAACTATGCTTCAAAGTTCTGTTTTATTAGACTTGTCATATTGGCACATCTGGGAAAACCCGAATCTGAGAGTTCCAAGTTTTCCCTTTCCAAAAGAGAAATCAAGAGATCCATTCCCTGCACCCACCAGTCCATCACATGGTCCAATCCAATCTTCGTCCCAAGTGGAGACATCTCTCCAGTCACTCCCTTCCAGGTGCAGGGCAATTGTCCTTAACTCTCTGAGAAAGGAATGTTGTTGTGGTTAATCTCCTACTTTACTATGAAATCCCCTTTCCCAAATTCCCAGGCACTGAATGTGGCAGCCTCGAAGCTTCCAAGAAAAAAAATAGCTTCCAAGGCAAACACACAGACTTCTTGGTTTAGGGCAGTAGCAACTTTAAGGGATGTTGACTTCAACTCCCAGAATTCTCCAGCCAGCATAGCCTTAAAGTTGCCCTGGTTGAGAAACACTAGTTTTAGGGAGCTGCAGTTTTAAAATTCTCCCAAATACAGAAAGGCTGCACGTGCCCCCCACCCCCGATCACTTTCAGTTCAAGGATTCAGAGTGGGAGAATGATGTGCTGTTTGTCTAAATATG
Source organism: Laticauda colubrina (assembly GCA_015471245.1). Taxonomy (NCBI): domain Eukaryota; kingdom Metazoa; phylum Chordata; class Lepidosauria; order Squamata; family Elapidae; genus Laticauda; species Laticauda colubrina. The sequence continues at coordinate 10,993,864 of BLBF01000060.1, read as the reverse complement.
CTAGTCCTCAATGAGTTGTCTGCCCTCCCCCCCCCCCCCTTGGTAAATGTCAGGACTGCAAAGTCTGTAGAGGAACATCCATTCATTTCACAAGATCTGTGAGGCACGTTCTCAGCATTTAAGGAGCGGTGGTTTATTTATTTTTTAAATTTCATTCACTAAATTGATACGCCACCCATCTCGTATCAAGCAACTCTTGGCCTGAGTGTAATCTCTCCCCTGCAGCTGAATAAGGAGCAGGGTGGGGCCTTCCCTTCCTCTATTCTGAACCGGCTGCAGAAAAACCATCCTTTGGCTAGACTGCCAGCTTTTAAATAAGTGGGGAATGGCTCCTTGAACTTCTGCTGGGAGAAGATAATGGGCAGAAAAATGATAAAGGGCCAGGATGCACTTTCGCTGGTAGTTGGGAGCCTCTATGGCTCCCTCCTCGCCTTCCTCCCCCCAGAGCCATCCTTACAATGACAAGCCTATTTTATTAGGAGACAAGCCACATTTGCTGACCTTTCAGTGGCTTGCACATCAGATACAATGTGAGATAGGTGTCCCTGTCCATTGAGGTAGGACAGGGACCGCAGAGTTTCCTGGGGAGTCAGCCTACCATCCATCTCTGGGCTAAAAGGTCATGGCAGGCTCTTTAAGGCTAAGCTTGGCTTTCCTTATATCTGTACATTAATTAGACCTGGAGACTAGATTTGAGCAAATTCAGGTGGAGCCATTAAAGTAGTTCCAGGCATCTGATGTTTGCACAGAGGGTGTGCTGTCCCACTCACTCGTGTGCACACTCAATGGTGGTGTCAGCATTCCAGAAAATTTCCACTCCAAAAAATAACTCCGAGACAGACATTGTCTCCAAAGTTCCCTTTTATTTGAGTAGTAAACTGGCACATCTGGGGAATCTGAAAGTTCCAGGCTTCTTTGCACTAAGTAAAAAATGACAAATCCACTCCCTGCACCCATTATTGCATCACATGCCCCAATTTCCATCTGTCCCAACTTGAGATGTCCTCTCACCCAGGTGCAGAAATGACATGACCTTGACTTAGAAGAAGAATGCTATTATGTTTAACCACATACGTTCCATGAAATTCCCCCTCCCATTTTCCCAGGCTCAAGAATGTGGCAGTGTGGAAGCGTCCGGTGCTAATATGGCTTCCAAAGCTGACAGGTGGTTTAGTAAATTTATTAAGGTATTAAGGTTAGCTCAGCCTTCCATCCTTCCAAGGTGGGTATAATGAGGACCCAGATTGTTGGGACCAAAGAGGCTGACTCTGTAAACTGCTTAGAGAGGGCTGTAAAAGCACTGTGAAGCAGTACAGTCTAAGGGCTATCGCTATTATTAATATTCCCCAATAAATCCCTTCACCAAAACCCCAGAACTGTCCGAACGAAGAATGCCCTCAAGCTTCATTTTGATGTCTGGAAATACTTTCTAATCTCCTCTCTCAACTGTCTCAGACCGGCCAGCTGGAGCCGCTTCTCTCTCACTTCACCCAGGAAGAGGAGAGGCAAATGAAGCGTATGTTGCAGCGCATGGACGTCCTGGCCAAGGTGAGACACCCCTCCCACTTTTTGCTTTCGGGATCAAGGGCAGCAGCAGCAGCAGAAGGCAAGCTGCCTACAGCATCTCTTAAAAAAAAATTCTAGAAAAAAACATTTATTTGACATACATTTAAAACAGACAAATCAACATATATATATTTGTTTTCTTAAATTTTTGCAGGTACTTCCATGTGTGGTATTCAGCTTTGTTCGGGTATTATCCTACGTCATCATAGTTGTGCTTTTAAAGTTGTAGCAACGTTTCGGCAGAATCTCATCTGCCATCATCAGGCTTCTGTATTGTGTTCGTCTGTGAGTCAGGCTTTTACAGTTGTTTCAACACACCACAAGCCAGGCAAACACCTGGGCACAAACAGATCCTCCCTGATACCTCCAGCTCAAACACACCCCAACCAGGCACGCAGATGAAACCTAGCTTCCTAACAAATGATAGCCATCCATTTACTCGGAGCCAAGCTGCACTAAAAGCCTCCAATACAGGAACACAATGTTGCCAGACAATCAAGACACCCTCCCAAAAAAAGCCACAAAACAGACAGAAGATATTAGAAACACCAATCAAGCAGAACACAGCAAACTCCAAGACCAATAAACACAGACCAAGACTCCCAACCAATCAGGATGAAGAAAAACCATTCTGGCACAGCAGTAGGCTAGCCCCAAATTTAAAACAGAAATGGCTTTGAAAGTCTGACTCACAGATGAACACAATACAGAAGCCTGATGATGGCAGATGAGATTCTACCAAAATGTTGCTACAACTTTAAAAACACAACTATAATGACGTGGGAAAATACCCGAACAAAACTGAATACCATATGTGTGTGTGTGTGTGTGTGTGTGTGTGTATTTGCTTTCTGATATATATATATATACTGTTAGGGATAACATTGTTTACCCTAACTGGTTTAGGTGAAATAATAACTATGAATCATAGTTAGTGTATGCAGCTTTAACTGTGAAATAGCAATTGTGGGAGTGGTTATGAAAACCATTTAAAAGTAGCAAGTCTACAGCTTGCTCTCTCTCTCTCTGGCTTTGATGATCCTTGATTACTGCTTGGAATCAAGACTGCATTGCTCAAACGGGAGAGACAACAAAGGACTGATTTGTAAGTGAACTGACACAGGATATTCTACATGGACTTTGCTAACTGAATACCCCTGAATGGACTGACTACATGGTAAATGAATATTGGACTGTTATTTGACTATGCAATAAACTTATACTGGAATAAAATATATTCTTGATAGCACAAGCGTATCTGTTATTTTTACTGTATGTTAATAAACATACAAGCTTAGCTCACGCATTTATCTGTGTGCCTATCTGACTAACGCTGCACATTCTGTTTAGCTTGTCTACCTAACCCTGGTTGGGGAACCCAGGCATAACAATGGTTATGGGCCCAGAGGCTGCAAAGTCAGTTTAACTAGGTTAAACAGATTTATGTAAAAAGTGAGAGTTTGTGTTGTTATACATTACAGTAAACAGACAGCTGTGTTTTATTAATTATATTTTTATATCCATATAAGAAAACATGGCACAAGTCAATCTACAATGTTTGTCCCTTATATCCAAGCTGGATGGAACAAACTATGTATCATGGTCTACAAAATGTAGTCTACTTCTACGAACAGAAGGTCTGTGGAACATAATTGAAAATCCACCAAACGTAGAAGAATGGGATCCAGAGGATGAGGAAGACAGACTAAAGATAGAAGAATTTAAGCATAAAAATCAACAAGCCATTTGCATAATTGCGTTAACCTTAACTGATCAACAGCTTGTGTATATCCACGGAGAGAAAACGGCTTTTGGGTGTTGGCAGAAGCTGAAGAGAATTTATGTTCGAGATAATATTGGTGCTCACATAAATCTAACACGGAAGCTTTTCAGGACACATCTCCAAACAAATGGTGATATGCAGAGTCATTTAAAAACTATGCAAAGCATTTTCCAAGAATTACACGAGAAAGAACTTATTTTCTCTGAACAACATCAAATTTACATAACTCTATCTTCCCTTGATGAAAGTTATGATAACTACGTAACTTCACTTGAAATTTTGCCAAAGGACAATTTAACTTTAACTGATATAACTGGCAGATTGATCGAAGAGGCCAGAAGAAGGCATGAAAGAGATGAATTAAGGAGGAAGCAACCTCAAAAAGAAGATAATAAACCTACTGCATACGCAATTAAAAAGTGCTTTAATTGTGGAGGAAGAGGACATTTGGCAAGATTTTGTAAAAAGGCAAAGCGCCAGAACACTGGCCAGAATACTAAATATCATCAAAAGATAAATAAAAATTTAGAGTTAGCCATGTATACTAACGGAGCTGTAAAAAATAATTTATGGGTCGTTGACAGTGGGGCATCCCATTGTATAACAAATGATAACAAAAATTTTATTAAAATGTCCCAGAGTAAACAGCAGATATCGTTAGCCAATGGCTGGAAACTGAAAGCTAAAGGTGAAGGTATAGCATATTGTTCTTTTATAAAAGAGAATGTAAAAATGTTATATGTACCACAACTTAAGTTTAATTTAATTTCAGTTAGAATTTTGGTTAAACTAGGATATGTAGTTACATTTAAGGGAGATAACTGCATACTTGAAAAAGAAGATAAGAGAATTACTGCATCTTTAAGAGGTGGATTATATGTGTTAAATGATGATGGTTTAAAGGTGGCTAACACAATTTATGAAAATAAGAAACCTCATGACGAATGTATTCACTTGTTACATCGAAGGCTAGGGCATTTAAATTTTAAAATGCTTAAGAAAACTGTTGAATTGTCTAAGGGAATAAGTTTGAAATCTTGTAATAAGTATTTGCAATGTAATGCCTGTAATCAAAATAAGAGCAGGGTCATACCGGCTAATAGAGTTGATGGATTTACTACTAAAGAGCCATTAGAAGTAGTATTTGCTGATTTAATAGGTCCGAAAAAACCAAGTGTAGGAGGAGCTCGCTACATACTAAGTATAATGGACCACTATTCTAGATATGGGTTTTGCTATTTAATGAAGAGCAAAACTGAAACATATCAAAATCTATTTAATTGGCTAAAATTCGCTGAAAGAAAAACTAAAAAGAAATTAGTAACTCTCATCACAGATAATGGTACAGAATTTACAAATCATAAATTTAAAAACAGACTTAGACAGTTAGGTATTCAACATAAAATGTCTGCACCATATAGGCCACAACATAATGCCTTTATAGAGAGAAGAGGCCAAACATTACAATCAATGGCACGAACTATGATGTCTGATTCAGGATTACCTGACAATTTTTGGGGAGAAGCAATAATGTGTGGTAATCATATATTAAATAATGTTGTTAATTCAACAACAGGTGAATTACCATTCACACTGTGGCATGGCACAAAACCTGATTTAAGTTACATGCACATATTTGGAGCACCAGCATGGGTGCATATCCCTACACAACTTAGATACAAAGGACAGCATAGAGCTAAAAGATTGATTTTTGTAGGTTATACATCTAATCATAGATCTTATAGATTCTGGGAACCAGGTACATCTAGAGTTTACACCAGTGCTAGTGCAAAATTCCTAGAACATGTACGATGGAACAGATTAGAGCAAGATTTAAATAATGAAGTATTTATTGAATCCTACAAAAGGCAGAAAGATGAGATTAGCTATAAGAAGAGTCCAATTAAAGAAGAAGTCCACGAAGAGCAAATAGGACCAGAACAAGAGGAAATAGTTGATCAGGAAGAGTTACATGATCAAGAACAATTAATAGAGGAAAGTCCACCTGTAAGTCCTATAATACCTAGACGTACTACACGTGTAACTAGACCACCTGATAGGTATCAAGCAAGTATAGTTTGCCAAGTAACTAAAGTTCCAACTAGTGTAGATGAACTTAGGATGTATTCTGCTAAGGATCAGGAGAATTGGCAAAAGGCAATGGAAAAAGAACTAAATTCATTAAAGGTAATGAAAGTGTATGAAGATGCCAAATTACCTCCAGGAGAAAAATCCATTGGGTGCAAATGGATATTTAAAGTAAAAACTGGAAATGATGGGACTGTTACCCATAAAGCTAGGTTAGTAGCTCAAGGATTTAATCAAACTGCATCTGATTATGATGAAGTTTTTGCACCAAGCCTTAAAGCTACATCTTTAAGAGCAGCATTAGTGTGGGCAGCTAAGAAAAACTATGTCATTAACCATTTAGATGTAGAAACTGCTTATCTACATGCACCATTGCAGCACACTATATATTTAAGAAAACCAATTGGTATAAAATAAAATAAAATAAATAGTAATGATTGTTGGAAACTCAAAAACAGTCTTTACGGGTTGAAACAATCAGGGTTTGAGTGGAACCAATATATTGTGAAAGAGTTAAACAATATAGGTTTTAAATCTGGATTAGCAGATCCGTGTGTGTTTAAAAGAGAAAATAATGGAACGGTATCATTATTATTATTATTTACTGATGATATTGCTTTAATAACTAAGACTAATAATGAAGCTAATGAGATATCATTATTAGCCAAAAAGATAAAAATAAAGCATTTAGGTGAAATTAAAAGGTATCTAGGATTGACAATTAATAAAACAAATAATGGTTTTAAGATATCTCAAGAAGATAAAATTTGCCAATTAATTAAAACTTATAAGATGGAACTTTGTAAACCAGCAAAGACTCCAATGAGTCAAGAAGTTTGCCAACCTAATGATCAAAGTCCCAAATTTGATAAGTCCATATATCAATCTTTGATTGGTAGCTTATCATATATAAGCAATTGGTCAAGGCCAGATATTGCTTATAGTGTAAATCAGCTGGCACGTTTTAATTCAGATCCAAAAGAATGTCATTGGAAATCTTTAAAAAGAATATTGAGATATCTTAAGGGAACAATAAACCATGCATTATATATAGAACCAAAGGGTGATTTGAGTCTTAGTGTTTATGCAGATGCAAGTTTTGCAATTGATATAAACACTAGAAAATCAACATCTGGTATGGCTATATTATTTGGTAAGACACTAATAGGATGGAGGTCAATCAGACAACAGCATATTAGCTTATCTACGATGGAAGCTGAATTTTCATGTCTGTCATTATTATGCACTGATTTGATTTTCTACAAACAGTTGTTGTTGGACATGGGTATAACTGTAAAAGATTTCATTATGGTATATGAGGATAACCAAGCAGCTATAAAGTTAGCTACTAGTATTGCTGTAAAAACTAGATCAAAACATACTGACTTAAGATATTTGAATGTAAGAGAATCAGTGAAAAATGGATTAGTAAAATTGGAATACTGCATGTCAGAAGAAAACATTGCAGACCAATTTACAAAAGCTCAAGGAGCAACTAAGTTTAAAGAAAGTTGCGAAAAATATTTTCTAAAGATGTAAATGATTCATAGTTATTATGTAACCTAAAAGGGGAGAATGTTAGGGATAACATTGTTTACCCTAACTGGTTTAGGTGAAATAATAACTGTGAATCATAGTTAGTGTATGCAGCTTTAACTGTGAAATAGCAATTGTGGGAGTGGTTATGAAAACCATTTAAAAATAGCAAGTCTACAGCTTGCTCTCTCTCTCTCTGGATTTGATGATCCCTGATTACTGCTTGGAATCAAGACTGCATTGCTCGAACAGGAGAGACAACAAAGGACTGATTTTGTAGGTGAACTGACATAGGATATTCTACATGGACTTTGCTAACTGAATACCCCTGAATGGACTGACTACATGGTAAATGAATATTGGACTGTTATTTGACTATGCCATAAACTTATACTGGAATAAAATATATTATTGATAGCACAAGCGTATCTGTTATTTTTACTGTATGTTAATAAACATACAAGCTTAGCTCACTCATTTATCTGTGTGCCTATCTGACTAACGCTGCACATTCTGTTTAGCTTGTCTACCTAACCCTGGTTGGGGAACCCAGGCATAACATATACATTTTACAGTGTATATTGAGAAATGGTTAAATTTTTTGTTCTTTATCATTGACGTGATCTGCCTTGTTACAATAACTCCTTCGTTCTTTTAATGTTTTAATTTCTCTATATAGTTTATAATTAAATGCACATCTTCTGTCATTTCCATAACTTATCCAAATATCAAATATTACCTTTTCTTTAACCTATCATACCAAATGTTCCATATTTTATAATAGTCACTATCTTGTTTATTTTTTAATAATTTGGTTAGGCTATCCATCTCAGCACATTCATGCATTTTTTTAATTACCATATCCCCTGAAGGAATGAAAGACAGTTTCCAGTTTTGTGCGTAGGTTATTCTGGCCGCAGTTATAATGTGCAAAATTAAACATTGATATTTTTTCTCCATGTTTAAATCTATCATACTTAGCAGAAAGGTTTCGGGTTCAAGTTTTAAATTTTGTTTTGTTATATTTAAAATCCAATTTCTAATATTCCTCGAAAACTTCTGAGCACATGGGCAAGTCCACCACATGTGAAAATATGTTCCTTGTGCATAGTTACATTTCCAACAGTTGGGTGGTAGGTTGGGGAACATCTTAGCCAGTCTCGCAGGAGGTAGGTGCCAGCGATGAACCATTTTGTATAAGGTTTCTTTATACAAGACTGACATAGTTAATTTGTAATTTTTGCCAGATGTGTTCCCACTTATCTAATTCAATACTATGACCCACGTTTGTAGCCCAAATTATCATAGATTCTGTGACTATTTCTTCTTTTAATTTGTAATCCAAAAGATATTTATAAGTTTTACTAATTGTTTTCTTTTCCTCGCCTAGCCATATTTTATCTAATTCTTGTAGGGTCATATTAAAGCCAAATTGTTCTCTATCTTTTTTATAATGGGTTTGTATTTGTGCCAAGGGCCATCGTACTATCTCCTTTCCTTGAATTTGTATTTGGTTCCTATTTTTAAGCTCTCCAGTATCATATAGTAAATCTTTATATCTGACAATATTTTCATAATCCAATAGATTTGGATATGTGACTGCTTCCAATGTAGATAGCCACAGTGGAACCTTTGGGTAGTGTTTTTTTTTTAATCTTTTCCCCAGATATTGAATAACACATTTCTGACATGGTGCCTTTGGAAATATGAATGTTGTTTAGATTTTCCATCCCACATGAAGGCGTGCCAGCCAAGTTGGAGATCAAAACCTTAAAACTAATAACTTTCTATTTTCTAATTTAACCCAATCCTTGAGCCAGTTTACAATAGCAGCATCATAATATAGTTCAAAATCTGGAAGGCCAAATCCTCCTTTTTTCTTGGCATCTGTAACAACTTATATTTCACTCTGGGTTTTTACCTCTGCCATATAAATTTAGAAATACATTTGTTTAATTCTACAAAAAAATTCTTTTCCAACTTGACTGGCACTGTCTAAAACAGGAACAACAGTTTTGGCAAAATATTCATTTTTTCTATCGAAATACGTCCCAATAGCGATAACTGCAATGTGGCCCAATTATTTAAATCTTTAATTATTTGTGTTATTAACTTATCATAGTTGTCTTTTTTAATCGACGAACATCTAGCAGTCAACCAGATCCCTAAGTATTTTACTTTATTTACCACCTGCATACCTAATTTATTTGCTAGTTCTTCCTTCTGCCCCTTTGTACAGTTTTTTGTGAACACTTTTGTTTTCTCCCATGAGCTGTGAAGAGCATCCAGTAGTGGGATGTGCTTCAGTCTCTGCATGTCTAGGCTGGGCTTAATTTGTGGAACGCTCCTCCCCAGTGTTCCCCAGTTTTGGCTCAGCCTCGTTGTGGATAGGCAGTGCTTTTTGTTCTTCCTTGGCCGAAACAGGAGTATTTACTCAGCAGGCTTGGATATAGTCCAGTTCGTTGTTGTTTTTTTCAGGTTTTTAGCCTCCAAATCACTTTACGATCTCCCAAGTTAGCTCTCTCCATCTGGTCGTCGGAGATCATTTGCATTTTTGGGCAGCGCTGTTTTGCGCCCGAAACAGCGGGTGGCTTCGGTATTGCTCCGAGCCCCCCCCCCCCATTTGCTTGTTGTACCCCCTGCCATTGTGATTCCACATTGCCTTTCTCTATATTGGCAATAGCGGGGTGGGCATTTTCACTCTCATCCAAGTCGCATCATTGAGTTTTCCCCTCAGAACGCCGTCTTGGTGTGGAAAGCAGTAAGAATTCTTTTCACACCTTCCCCTGCTGTTCCTTTTAGCCACAAGGAGAAGCCATCGGAGGCATTTCCCCACGTGGCGGGAGTTTGTTGCTGGGAAGAGCACATGCGCCAAAAATAACAGCCATTATATTTGCCTTTACTTAAAAAAAAAAAAAAACTGCGTGGCCACACTATTTGTAACTTGAACTATGTGAGGTAGTTTTCCTTCCCGATCAGAGGTTTTTCCTTCTGATAACCTAAGAAATTATTACACCTCGTTTTCTTATTAGATTCAAGGCCATCCTTGAATCATTGTTGGCTTAACCCTCACAGCCTTACCCAGCGGCACAACAGCGAGCACCCAGGCCCATGTCCGCCTGTGCAGGGAAGCTGTTAAAGGCCTCTCTTTATTATCTTGGCCTTTCAGGAGTTCTTAATTTGGCTGTTTGGATATTCACTCTATCAAGCAGTTTCTCTATTAATTTATTTATTTATATATATATATAATGTGCTGTTTAGCTTCCTTCGGGTATTATCCCCCGTTGTTGTAGTGCTATTAAAGTTGTAGCAACGTTTCAGCAGAATCTCATCTGCCATCCTCAGGCTTCTGTATGGATGTGGGTCTCACAGCTTCTGGTTTCAAATTCGAGGCTGGTCTATTCTGATTGGCTAGGAGCCTGGGTCTGTGTTCATTGGACTTGGAGTTTGATTGATTGGTGTTCCTGGTTTCTTCTGTCTGTTTTGTGGCTTTGATTGGCTGGCAACACTCTGTTCTTGTGTTGGAGGCTTTCAGTGCAGCTTGGCTTCGTGTGAAAGGATGGCTGCTATCCATTAGGAAGCTAGGTTTCACCTGGGTGCCTGGTGGGGGGGTGTTTGAGTTGGAGGCATCAGAGGGAGTCTGTTTGTGCTCAGGTGTTTGTCTGTTTTGTGGTGTGGAGATCTTTCTATTTGAGAGTGCAGGCTTCCAAATGATTGACAGTCTGCTGGAATCATCTCCTCTATTCATGCTTTCAGGTCTTTTTTCAATCTCTATGGCTTCTCTGATGATTCTGTGATTGGGGTTTTCTATAGTGGCTAGAGTTTTAGTGCCATTGAAGTTGATGTTGTGACCTGTGGTTTTCATGTGTTGGACTAGTGAGGAGGTGTGTTCCAGCTTTTTTACTGCATTTTTGTGTTCATCTAGGCGGGTACTTATTCTTCTATTGGTCTGTCCAATGTATGTGGCCGGGTATGATGCGCAGGGAACTTTGTATATGCCTTGGTTTTCCAGGTCAATTTTGTCTTTGGGGTTCCTCAGGATGGCTGCTATTTTTTTGTCTGTTTTGAAGGCAGTCTTGATGTGATGCCTGTGTAGTATCTTACTAATTTTCTCTGTAGGACCTCTTATGTAGGGCAGGACAGCTGTTCCATAGGTCTGTTGATCTTCTAGGTCTCTGTTATGTCTTGGTGTGTTTTTGTGGATCAAGTTGGTGATTTTGTTTTTTTGGAAGCCGTTGGCTGTCAATACTTCAGTCAGGGTGCATAGTTCAGTCTTTATATGTGTCTTGTCTGCCAGGCATTTGGTTCTGGTAATTAGTGTTTTCGCCACAGAATTTATCTGTGCTGGGGGGTGGTGGGATTGGGCGTTGAGGTAGCGGTTGGTGTGTGTTTTCTTCTGGTATATGGTGTGTCCCAGTGTGCCATCTGTTCTTTTGTAGATTAGTACATCTAGGAATGGTAGTTGTTTGTTTATTTCCATTTCCATGGTGAACTTGATTTTGGGGTGTGTGCTGTTTAGGTGTGTTAGGAAATTGTTTAGGTTTTCTTTTCCATGGGGCCAAATCACAAATGTGTCATCGATGTATCTTAGCCATAGTTTGGGTTTGTGAGTGGCATTAGCCAGGGCTCTGGATTCGAAAAGAAAAGAAAACCTAAACAATTTCCCTTTCAAAATGACGGACAGACAGGAAGAAAAACGATTACCGTATATACTTGCATATAAGCCTACCCCAAATTTTTTTTAAAAAAAAAAGTGTTTTAAATTCGGCGTGAGATTGAGGAGTCTTGTCGTGAGACCGTGAGAAATGACAAAAAATCGTGAGACTCACGGTAGAACCGTGAGAGTTGGCAGGGTTGCTTATTTATCTTTATGGTATCTGTATTTTCCCCATTTATTAATATTTTTTGCGGTTTGCATGTCATAAATTGTCTTAATAAATCCTATAAAATTTTCACCAAATTTCATGCCTCTCAATTGTTTAATAAGGAAGTTCCAATTCAGGTTGTCAAAAGCCTTCTGGGCATCTAAAAATATCAATGTCATTGTCTTAGTTGAGTATACTTCATAATATTCTAATATATCCATAATGGTTCTTGTATTTGTTTTTATTTGCCTATGGGGAAGGAAGCCATTCTGATCAACATGGATAATTCTACTTAATACTCTCTTTAATCTTTCCGCCAATATTGTAGCCATTATTTTGTAATCTACATTTAAAAGTGATATTGGTCTGTAGTTTTGAATTTTTTGTGGGTCTGATTGTTCTTCATAAATAAGGGTAATATATGCTTCCAACCATGATTTTGGCATGTTAGCATTCTCCAGGGCTTCATTGTACAAGTCCACCAATATCTCCTTTATTGTTTCTTGAAATTCCTTATAGAATTCCAAAGGAATTCCATCTGGGCCAGGGGTCTTATTTGCTTATTGTATTCCAATTGCCTTCCTAATTTCTTCTATAGATATTTTATTATTCAAAATTTGTTCCTCTTCATCAGTAATTTCGGGTAAGTTCTTTTCATTCAAATAGATTCTTCTGGTATTTCTTCCTGTTTATACAATTTCATAAAAAAACTCCTTAGCAATTTCTTTCTTTTCTTGGGTCTGCGTACATAATTTCCCTTCCTGATCTTGGAGAGCTACGATCGTTCTCTTTTCTTGTTCTTTTTTAATTTTATGGGCTAACCACCTCCCCGGCTTATTTGCGTTTTCAAAATAATTATGTTTTGCTAATTTAATTTTTCGGGCCAAATCTTCCTGTACATTTAAATTTATTTTATATTTTACCAGATCAATTTCTTTCTTAATGTTTGAATTGTTTGGGTCCTTTTGTCTACTTATTTCCAAATCTTTCAGTTTCTCCCTCCATATGTTTTGTTGCTTTCTTTTTTCTTTATTCTTTTTAATACTATAAGCAATAGTTAAACCTCTCACATAGGCTTTGGCCGTATCCCAAAGATTCTGTAGAGAGGTATGTGATCTCTTTTGTTTATTTCAAAAAATATGTTCAATTCTTTATCATTTCAGTATATATAATTTATCTGTTAATATGATACTGTTAAATGTCCATCTTCCAATTTTTCTCTTTCCTTTCCATTTAATTTGAATGGGATTATGGTCAGCCCATAGATTTGGCAAAATCTCGATCCTTTCAATATTCTCCATTAATCCAGGGTCCATCAATTTCTGATCTATTCTGGACCAAGAGTGGTGGTTGTTCAAAAAAAAGGTATATTGTTTTTTATTTGGATTTAATTCTCTCCACGCATCTTTCAAGTTAAGTTCTCTTACCACATTATTAAAAGACAAAGGGAGTATTCTCCTTTCCTTTTTTTTTTTTTTTTTTTTGGGGGGGGGGGGAAGTTCTATAATCTTTATCTTTGTCTGGGACTGCATTATAAGTCTCCTACAATGCATACATTAGCATACTCAAATTCTATTATGGTGAAAGTCTTTTATAAAAAGACTTTAGTCTTTCAAAAAGACTATTATAAAAGTCTTTTTGGTTTGTATTCAGGGCATATATTGTGACTAATAACATCTTTTTCTGATTTACATTTATTTCTATAAAGAGCATTCTCCCTTCTTGATCTTTGTATATTTGTTTATGTTGCAACCAATCCTTTACATATACTACAATACCGCTTTTTTTGTGTTTGCAAGTGCCAAATACATTTTACCCAAATTCATATTCTTTAAGAGGTCTGCTTGATTGTCTGGAATATGCACTTCTTGGATACAAGTTATGTCAGCGTTTTTTTTTTTAAGTTTCTCAAACATCTGTTTTCTTTTTGATGATAGATTTAAACCATTGATATTGGCTGGAAATAAAGTGATTTCTCTATCAGTGTCACTGACTGTGTGAGGCATTTCTCATTTCATTTCTTGTTCTAGGCTCTTTTTCTTAGTCTGTTGCCTTCCCCTTCTTCTCTAAGATTTTGGGGTTCAGAGTGTGAATCAGATTCTTTTTCTCCAGAAAGTTGTTCCTCTTGGCTTCTTGTATTTAGGTCGTCTCTACTTTCTTGTTCTTCCTCGGGTCCTAGACACGTTCACGAAATTCCTGTGCTTTTTCAATTATATCAATGTTGTATTTTTTGTCCTGCCATGAAACTAAAAGGCCCTCTGGAGTGAGCCACCCAAATGGAATACCATTTCTAATAAGCTAAGTTGATAAAAATTGGTAGCTCCTTCTCTGACTCTCCTAGGTATTTGTTTCACTTCATGATCTTTGTATACAAGTGGTTCATCTCTGGTCTGACTATAGAGCAGGTCTCGTGTTATCTTCCTCGCAAATCGAATATGATTTAGACTACTCTCGGGGTAGTCTATGTCTCCTCGCATAGTGTGTATGTACTCTGTAGACCTCATCTACATCATTTTCAATTTCCAGTTTGGGTTTCTGTAAAGCCGCCACTATCAGATTCATCATAATTGCACGTAAATCTTCCTTTTTGTCTTCCACCATATTTTGGAACCTAAAATGAAATAATGCCTTCTCTAATTCCAAGTGTACCATCGAATCCCAGAGTTTGCAGTAGAGCACTTTCCAATTTTGTTCTGAATCCTCTAATTTCTTCTCCGCCATCTCTGTTCTTGCCTCTATTAAATTTAATTTCTGTTCATTTTTTATCACTTTTTCCTGCATCTTTCCAATCTTACTGTTCAAATTTTGTATTTCATTTTTCACTTGTCCTATTTCAGTTCTCATCTCTGTTTTCATATCTTCATGGTTCCTCGCTATCAGTCCGTGGGTTTTTGCCATCATTTCCTGCATCATAGTGGGCATTGCTTGTACTGTCTGCAGGCTTTGAGCTGAACTATTTTTTTCTGCCAACAGCATTGCACCTATAGATCTCTGCCCCATAGGTGAAGACATCGTTGTTGTAGTTTTCTTTCCTGATTTTACATTTGTAACTGATGTTGTCGCCGTTTTAACTATCTGTAGCAGCTCTTTCCAATCTACCATCAACTATCCCTAATAGAGCACTATTTTCCTCTCCTTTTCAGTTCAATAGTAATATTAATACATTAATTATTATATTATTAATTACCAAAATTCTATTATGGAAAATCACAATCAGCTCTTATTTCTATTTTTTCTTACTGAACTGATTCATTAAAATACATAAGATAATTCAATATTAATCAAATACAGATATATTTACTCACAAAATCAACAGTCTTGTGTGCTTAATTAATTAATTTAAAGCAGCCAATTCATTAAAGTAATTAAATTCTTATCTATATATAAATATCAATTAATCTATTTCTTTAGAGTTCTTAATTATATGCTTACCTCAGAATAAAATACCTCAATTTCTTACTGTATGATTATTATTTGAAAGTCTGAGTTCTATATTTATACAACACTCTTTCAATTGTCCAGTTATTCAAAAATTATTAACCAGTATTCTTAACTCAATATTCTAACACATATATATTAATATTATGTTTACCAATATTATTTAGTTACATCTATGATTGACCAGTTGAATTATGTCCATGGATGATCCTCCTGCTCCTGCTCCTGCTCCTGCTCCTCCTCCTGCTCCTCCTCCTGCTCCTGCTGCTCCTCCTCCTCCTCCTCCTCCTCCTCCTCTTCTTCTTCTTCTTCCTCTTCCTCTTCCTCTTCTTCCTCTTCTTATTTTTTTGATAAATACCTTATTACAGTTCTTAGTTGGAGTTCAAAATGTCCTCTAGAGCATCCCTTATGGGGGCGCAGAAGGGAGGCTTGGAACCAAGGACATGGTTCTCCCGGAGCAACTTCTGCGAGCAGCCTGGAAGGGACGGGGTGTCTTCCTCTGCTTTTTCAGCTCCCCCCCCCCCCCCCACACACACAAGCCTCTTGTCCCTGCTGGGTCAGGCTGGTTGCTGCTTTTGCTTTCAATGCAAGCAGCCCAGTGGTTTTGCTTCGGTCCCACTGAAGCAAGGGCTGCAAGGCCACTTGGAGGGTGGATCAAAGAACAAACTGTAGGAGAAACCCCAGAGCCAAATGAGGAAAAGGAATCCACTTTTTCCCAACAGTCCACAATGAAAGTATGTGGCAATCTTTATTGGTACTAAGTGCTTTGTCAAAGTCTTGGCTTTTAGGCAGCACATTCAGTGGGCACGTTTGTTAATCAGGCAATAGCTGGAAAGGACCTTGGAGGTCTTCCAGTCCAGCCCACTGCTCAAGCAGGAGACCCTATGCCATTTAAGACAAGTGGCTGTTCAATATTTTCTTTAGAAAACCCAGTGCTGAAGCACCAACAACTTCTGAAGGCAAGCTGTTCCACTGGTTAATTGTTCTCACTATCAGGGAGTTTCTCCTTCATTCCAGATTGATTCTCTCCTTGATTAATTTCCATCCATTGTTTCTTGTCCTGCCTTTGGTGCTTTGAAGAATAAGTTGACCCTCTCTTCTTTGTGGCAGCCCCTCAAATACGAGAAGACTGCTATTATGTCACCTCTACTTCTTCTTTTCTCTAGACTAAGCAGACCCAAATCCTGCAGCCATTCTTCATATATTTTAGTCTCCAGGCCTTTGTTCATCTTAGTGCTCTTTTCTGCACTTTTCCCAAAGTCTCAACATACTTTTTTTTAATGTGGTGACCAAAACTGGCTGCAGTATTCCAGGTGTGGCTTTACTAAGCATTTATAAAGCAGAACAAATACTTCACCTGATTTGGATTATATGCCTCTGTTTATATAATCAAGGATTGTATTAGCTTTGTTGGCTGCTGCTGCACATGGCTGGCTCATATTCAAGTGATTTAAGTGTTAATCAATCATCATCTTTTACTTGTCCTTTTTAGAAAGCTGTCAGTGTGGGCGTGAGGTTGATGGTGGATGCAGAACAGACCTACTTCCAGCCAGCCATCAGCCGCCTCACTCTGGAAATGCAGCGTCGATTCAACCAGGAGAAACCGGCCATCTTCAACACATACCAGTGTTACCTGAAGGTGGGATTTCCTGGTGGTCTCCTACCTACCCAAGTATTTATCAGGTCCAACCTGGCTTGCTAATGAGCCCAAAGTGGTCATCGCTGACCCCCGCCCTGGATACATTGGCCAAAACAGCTGAACTAGACAGGTGGCACTAACGGGTGACAGGAATACTGGAGCAAAAAAGATTCAAGATATATTGATGATTGCATTTATTTCTAAGGAATTCTAACTGGTATTTCTTACTAAACAATCCTAAATTGGAATAGAATGAATAATAGAATAGAATAATAACTTTATTGTCACTGCATGCACACTAATTGGCATGCATTAAAGTGAACTTTCATTGCATACAGCTCTCAAAGGGTCTCCACCTCCAATATACACTACATAGTATAGCAGAATAAATTAATACAGAGTGTAGTTCAGATGTACTAGACAGATGTGTAGTTATGCACATGGTGAGAAAAACCAGTCTTGCAAGTTTACCAGATGGATAGCCTAGGAAACAAAGCTGTTACAAAATCTGGTAGTCCTGCTTGAAATAATCTAATCTAAATCAGGTTATGTTGAAATGTTCATTGGGATATGCAGAATATAAAGATCATCCATCCTTTATTATCTTCTAGAAGGTATTTCCTGATTACTCCTTACCACCAACTATTTGGCTAAGTAGATGATGCTGGAATAGAGCAGCATAAAGAAGATCTTCATATAGTAATATCAAATGTAGTAATTCTTACAAAGGAACAGATATCAAGGTTTTTGGATTATAGCAATAGCACTAGCAAACTAGATTTATATACCACTTCACAGTGCTTCCCAGCCCTCTCTAAGTGGTTTTACAGAGTCAGCCTCTTGCCCTCAACAATCTGGGTCCTCATTTTATCCACCTCGGAATGATGGAAGGCTGAGTCGACCTTGAGCCTGGTGAGGATTGAACTCCTGGCAGTGGGCAGAATCTGTATTCAGTACTTCATTCTAACCACTGAGCAGGCAGGAAAAGGAAGGAAAGGAAGGAAGGAAGGAAGGAAGGAAGGAAGGAAGGAAGGAAGGAAG
>BLBF01000060.1:10962550-10975898 GCA_015471245.1 Laticauda colubrina | reverse complement strand
AGGAAGGAAGGAAGGAAGGAAGGAAGGAAGGAAGGAAGGAAGGAAGGGCAATAGCACTTAAGACTTATATACTGCTTCACAGTACTTTATAGCCCTCTTTAAGCAGTGTACAGAGTCAGGCTCTTGCCCCCAACTATCTGGGTCCTCATTTTACCCACCTCAGAAGGATGGAAGGGTGAGTCAACCTTGAGCCAGTCAGAATCGAACTGCTGGCAGTTGGCAGAGTTAGCCTGCAATAGTGCATTCTAACCACTGTGCATAATGGATGAATAGAAGGAAGGAAAAGAAGGAAGGAAAAGAAGGAAGGAAAAGAAGGAAGGAAGGAAGAAAGGAATACTAGCAATCGCCCTTAGACTTATATACCACTTCATAGGGCGAGATAGAGAGATACCACTTCATAGAGAGATTCAGCATCTTGTCCCCAACAAATTGGCTACTTGACCTCGGAAGGATGGAAGGCTGAGTCAGCCTTGAACCATTATAAATGCCAGAAGAATCCTGTTTTGCCTTGGAAACTTTCAAAGTACAAGGCACATTCCTGGCCCAGCAGATTCTCAGATGCTTCCTTCTCATCCTCCTCCTCCCACTTCTCTCCCTCCAAACAGGAGGCCTACGACAATGTGACCATCGATGTGGAGCTCTCGCGTCGGGAAGGCTGGCATTTTGGAGCCAAGCTAGTAAGAGGCGCCTACATGGAGCAGGAACGAAGTCGGGCAGCCGAAGTGGGCTATGAGGACCCCATCAACCCAACCTTTGAAAAGACGAGCGAGATGTACCACAGGTGGGGGACAAGGTGGTGGTCCTAGGTTCTAAAAAGGAAAGGGACACCTAGGAGGTGATTTGACACTTCATCCACCTTTTCTGCAGATGCCTGGACTTCATCTTGGAGGAGATCCGGCACAACCGGAAAGCCAATGTGATGGTCGCTTCTCACAATAAAGACACAGTCAAGTTCACCCTTGGCAGGTACTGGTCAATGTGAGGCCCACCAACCCATCTTTTTAAAAAATAATTTTATTTATGATTTTTTCTTCAACATCCATGTTGTCAAGATTCTGGCAGTTCCCCCAATTAAATCATGAGTCTCAACAAACAGTCTGATAATCCAGAAGGTCCTCGACTGTGTGGAAATGGACATACTTACCCAAAAACTAAAGGATGAGGCAGATTCAAAATATAGTACCGCTTGGGAAGAATGGTGCAGTTGGATTAAGGATAAAAACCAGGGAATAAAAAGATAAGGAAAGGAAAAAATAAAGGGGTTAGCTTCAGAGTATTTACCAGAAACAAGAAATGAATATTAGAAAAATGGTTTTTGAGAAAAGAACACACCATCTAGTTGATTAGAAACACATTTGTTTCACGTGTATTGGTTTTGTTTATTACAATGGTTTCGTTTTTAATGAAATGTGTTGTATTATGTATTGTATATACATTTTTTAATCTTTAATAATGTTAATTTTTTAAATTTAATAAATAAATAAATAAATCATGAGTCTCGAGCCAAACTATCAAAACTTCAAAAGGATTTATTGGGAGTTAACATGTCCGGCACTGCCTGGGTATAGCCGACTCTGAGGCACATCATTCATTTTCACCCTTGACCCTGGTTTTCCCTCCATCCCCTGGGTGTATCATAATTCATATCCTCCAATGGGGCACATCCATAGCCCAGAGTCATCAATCATGCTCTCAGTTTGAATTTTGCCCCGCAGGAACTTCAGTCACCTAGTTACTATCTTTGAAAACATTCATGGAATGCACTTTCAGTTTGCAAGCTGCCGCACTGCTGCCCCCTCCTTTTCTGTTAGCAACTCTAAAAAGACCATATAAATATTTTATGAGTTGACATAAGTGCTTAGTGAACAGTATATTCAGGGGTGGGTTGCTGGGGGTTCGCAAGGGTTCAGGAGATCCTTTAAGTTTCTGTGCAGTTTGGAGAACCTCCAAATCCCACTCCTCCTAGGAGTCCCCATGTGGTCCATTTTGGATGCAGGGCACACACGGAGGCTTTGGGGGGCAGAAAACGGGCCTCCCGGAGGTTTGGGAAGGCCAGAAATGAGCCCGTTTCCAGCTTCCAGAGACCCTCCAGTTTTCACCCTCCCAGAGGCTCAAGGAAAGCCTCAGGAGCCCGGGGAGGGCAAAATTCCCCCGCCCTCAGCATGGTGCAGGAGACCGACTAGGCCATGCCCCCCATTGCCACGGCCACCCAGCAACTGGGCAGAGAACCTTTTGCTAAAAATTTTGAAGCCCACCCAGGTATATTATCTGGGTCAATATACTTTGCATACAATTATGATATTACCATTTAAGTATACTTAAACCACAATTTTTCAACTTCTAGCATTTGCGTATGGATAGCAATTATAATATGCTCTGTTATATTTCAGTATACGTTAATAATATTTTCCCAATTTCTATTTTCTAAGTCTTTTTTCTAACAATTCATAAAATAACCACCATTTAAAAAAAATATTCTGTATCTATCCAACATCTCTTGTTCTTTTTAGAATTTCAACTCAAATTAACTTTGTGGGTTTTTTGCAACTCCTTTTATCATGTTTATTTAATCTAAATATTTCCTCTGCCACAGCATCTGTCTCTTGCTGTTGGATCTCCAGAGCATCCATCCACAGTTCCTCCATCTAATGAAGCCTGAACTCAGGGGTGGGTTTCTCCCAGTTCTGTCCACCTCTGTAGAACTGGTAGCTCTGAAGAACATCAGACATAGAACCAGTTCTATGTCTGCTGATGTTTTTGCCCACCCGCCCACCTGGGTTCTTACCTGATCTTTATTTCCTGATTTTTCAACTTCAGCTGCCGAATGAGGCACAGCTGCAGTTAAAAAAGCAGGAAAAGAGGGCTGTTTCAAAGGCTGCTACTCTGCATGACAGGTGCTGATGACGATTTACAGGTGTGTGGCTCCAGTGTGCAGGGAAGCTCATAAATCCCGAACCGATAGTTAATCCTGTCATATTCCACCCCGCCTGAATTCTCTTCCTAGAATTCTCAAGCAAGGCCCATCTTGCCCTGTCATGCCCCTGTCGAAATCTGATTCCAAGGGGGAGGCCAAGCAGCTGACAGGGAGTGGGAGTGTGGCTCTGTTGGCTGTGGAAGAAACTGGGGAAGGGCAAAGTCCGGCTTGGGAGAGCAGGAGAGAGGAAGAGCAAGGCAGAGGGAGTTCAGAGGAAGATCCAGGCCCACCCCTTCATCCTAGGGCACACAGGGAGGAATGGAGAAGGGAGCAACGTGAGTTGCATGGCTTACAGGGGAGGAAAGGGCCCTGATTCCCTTCATTAGCTGCAGCTGGGAACACAGTGTTTAAAAAGAGTTTGTGCACAGCAACTTGTTGAAAGCAAATCATGTATTATCTTGTTTGGTCAAGGCTTAAAGACTGTTCTTGGGAGAGGTTTTTTTTCTCCAGCTGAAGGTACTGGGCACTGGGGACAAAGTATTAAAGGGACTTTTCTTACTTATGTGACTGTGTTGCCTTCGTGCCATGCCCTTTTGGGTCATCACATGCCCTGGACATTGTTCAAGATGGTGTCTGCACACCTGGAAGGAGGGTTGGGGAAGGCTATTCTAGACCCAGGTGGAAGAGCACATCTGGAGCCCCTGTGGTTGTCATCTGAAATCCTTTCTTCTTTTTCTTCTGCAGGATGGCAGACCTTGGCATCCATCCCTCAGAGAACAAGATCTACTTTGGGCAGCTCCTGGGCATGTGTGATCAAATCACCTTCCCTCTTGGTAAGGCAATGATGCAATAAGAGTGATGTGACTCTTGACCAATGAGGAGGGAGGGGGCTGAGTTGAGAAAGTACAATCAACTGGCTTCTGGTGTCAGGATTCCGGCACTTACCCCCATTTAAATCATGAGTCTAGAGCCAAACTTCCAAAACTTCAAAAGAATTTATTGGGAGTTAACATGTCTGGCACTGTCTGGGTGTAGCTGACTCTGAGACACAACATTCATTATCACCCTTGACCCTGGTTTTCTCCCCCACCCCTCTGGGTATATTGTAATGCATATTCTCCAATGGGACACATCCATAGCCAAGAGTAATCATACTCTCCAGTTAGAATTTTGCACAGCAGAAACTTCAGTTACCTAGTTACTGTTAAAGCTTTGGAATCCTTATCCATTGCTGCCACATAGCTTGAGAAAGTGGGAGGGGTGATTTTAGTTGAGTAGCTTTTAGTATACAAAATAGAATTCTTTTGTTAGTTCAAGGTCAAAGAGTGTGGCACAGGAAGAAATAGAACTTACTTTGGGATTGGTTTATGTGATGTGATGATGAGTAAAAAGGGGAAAGTTTGTAGGTTGAGACATTGTGGGAAGTCTGGGAAACTTTTAGTTTCGAGATTCCATAGATGTGCCAGGTGCTATTCTAATGAAGTATTTTTGAGATTATGCTTGTCTCCGAGTTACTGATTGGAATGGAGGTTCCCTGGAACACTGACATATGTATGGAATGCACTTTCGATTTCCAAGTTGCCACACTGCTCTTTCAAACCCCTTTCCCCCCTCCCTTTCTGTTGGCAACTCTAAAAAGACCATAGAAATACTTTATGAGTTGACATCTGGATTCCCTCCTCCCTCCAGGTCAAGCCGGGTTCCCAGTGTATAAATACGTCCCCTACGGCCCCGTGAAGGAGGTCCTGCCTTACCTGTCCAGGAGAGCCCAGGAGAACCAAGGCCTCCTGGCACGAGCAGAGGAGGAGCAGCAGTTACTCTGGACTGAGCTGAAGAGGCGTCTGTTTGCAGGGGCCCTCTTCAATGCACCGAGCCCCCCTTAAGTACTTCTCCCCAGCTGGCTTGGACAGAGACCCCAGTCAGGCCAAATCACGGATGCTTCTTTGCTGGCTGACCGGATTCTCTCACGCCTGGTGCCAGGAGGCACAGCTTCTCAGGGTCTGGGGCCCTGGCAACAGAGATCCCAAGTGTAACAGCTACTCTAATATCATGCACCTTTGTGGCACCTGCCCATTGCCATCTCCCAGATTTGACACCAGGTACTCTGGGCTACCGAGTGATGGGGTTCAGAATCTCCAGATGCCCTTTGTCACCTGTTTGCTCTTCTGCTTGTCCTTCTCTGGGATGAAGATAGCTGTATCAATAAAATTCTTTCCAGAAACTGCATGAGTGACAGCCGGGTTGCAGAAGAGCCTTTTCCCAGGACAGCCTTTGAACTTCTGGTTGGTCTCTGGATGAGATCATACCCCTTTCTCTGAGGTTTGCAGCTCTCGCAAAACTGTGGTCTATTTAGCCACAGTTTATTAGTGAATCAAGCAGAGAGGGTTTGCAAGGACTGACCTAGGCTTCCCAAGATCATGAAGCTGACTCCTCGTCCCAATAAAACCCCTTTTATTTAGGTTATAAAGGGAATTCTTCTCCAGCAAAATCCCGGCAAACAGCCTTTCATGAGATTTCACAATTAAAGACTTTTATCAGGCTTGGAGAGTTGCCAGGCCGATATCTTCCTAACACCACACTGTAACAGCAATTACTTGGCAAGAAGTCAGGAACAGATCTTCACCCTAACAAATTGAACTAATTGTCTCCTGCAAACCCCACTCCCCTTTTGCTCCTCTTTTATTCCCTATGGGAGGGGCCATTCACCATCCACCTCTGGCTTTACTCCTGAGTCGACCCTTGTTCCTTAACTGTTCCCTTCTCCTGGCAGTTCTGCACATGCACACACTGGGAAGAGGCTCCAGCTGTTCTTCTGCCTCACTGATCTCTGACTCTGAAGGCAGCTGATAACTGTTGGACAGTCCTGGCCCCATCTCTGCCTTCGAGACAGAGCCCTTGTCAGACCCTTCCCCAAACTCCAGGACTGGCCCATGTTCCTCCCCAACCTCCTCACTGTCCAAGTCTGCCACAAGTGCTGGTGGGCCACAACAAGGACTTAGAAAGGAGTAAGATAATTATCAGGAGCCAGCATGGATTTCTTAAAAACAAGTTGCACCAAATCCTTGTTTGCTTTAACAACCTGGCTAGATTACTGGAGGAAGAGAATGCAGTGTGCCCGACTTTAATAAGGCATTTGAAAAACAGGGACACAGCCTCCTTGAATAACTGGAAGAACGTCGGGATTGGCAATGGGCTGAGCTGCTATAGCCAGCCCCTGGTCCTTAAGGGGTCCATGTCAAAAAGAGGAAGAGATGCAGGTGGTACTTGGGGTTCCAGCCTGGGCCAAGGACTCTTCAACATCTCCACAAATCTCCAAGATGAGGAATAGAGGGGTTGTTATAATGTTTGTAGATGATACAATCATCTAATATGTTAAAATACACACTCAAGATTTGAAAGGTCTAGATCAGGGGTCTCCAACCTTGGCAACTTTAAGACTTGTAGACTTCAACTCCCAGAATTCTGGTTGCCAGAAGTTTGACACTTCAAATCCCACCAGGCTCAAGGTTGACTCAGCCTTCCGGGGTGGGTCAAATGAGGACCCAGATTATTGGGGGCAATAGGCTGACTCTGTAAACCGCTTAGAGAGGGCTATGAAGCACTGTGAAGCAGTATATGTCTTGTTCCTTTTCCCTCTACCTACCTTCCTTCCCTCCTTTCCTTTTCTTCCCTCCATGCATGGTGCACAGTGATTAGAAGACAGTATTGCAGGCTGACTCTGCCAATTGCCAGTAGTTCAATATTAACTGGCTCAAGGTTGACTCAGCCTTCCATCCTTCCAAGGTGGGTAAAATGAGGACCCAGATTGTTGGGGGCAAGAGGCTGACTCTGTAAACCGCTAAGAGAGGGCTGGAAAGCACTGTGAAGCGGTATATAAGTCTAAGGGCCATTGCTATTACGATTGCTTCAGCCTGCAATCCAAAAGACGTCCGCTAGATGGAAGTGTACTACTTACTCCATGAGGGACAGCCCAGCTACAGGAGAAACCAGCATTCATCTGCATGCAACAGAGCCAAGAACCTGAAGGCAGGAGGGGAGCGGAGTCCCTGGCTTGCATTGCCCCAGGTTGTGGGCCCCCACTTTTGGTGCAGAAGAAGACCCCTTTGTTTTATTGCAATGAAAGGCCAGTATATGCATAAAACTTTCTCTCTGAGCAAATCACAAAATGAACTCTGCCTAGCAATCCAGCAGTTGTGCATGTTGCATATGGAAGGCAGAATTCAGCAACATGTTAAAAGTCGTGAATGTGTGAAATTAAAAATAAGAGACTATGAGAAGAACATCTGAAAGTAAAAAACTGCAAGTACAACTGGTCAGAATTTAGGTGAGGAAATTTGCCTAAATGGGATTATCAATTCTGACCATGCCGGCATAAAACAATATAATTAAATGTGTGCAGGGGTTGATAAACCCTTCACTGCATGGCAACTTTGGGGTACTAATGCCAAGAGATGTTGCAAGACTTCTGTCTCTTTTGGAGATGCCTGGGCCACACCTGAATTGTGGGAATGAATAGAATAGAATAGAATAGAATAGAATAGAATAGAATAGAATAGAATAGGAAGGAGAGAATAGAGTAGAATAGGAATGAATAGAATAGAATAGAAAATAGAGATAATAGAATGGAATAGAATAGAATAGAAAACGGAATAATAGAAGATGGAACACAATGGAATGGACCAGACCACACCAGACCAGAGATGGAGACTAGAGCTGAGACTATGCCATCCCAGACAGAAAGCTGTCCATTTTTTTTTTATTGAAGACCTCCAACGATGGAACAACTCGAGGGGAAAAGCTGTTCCACTGATTAATTGTTCTCAGTATCAGGAAATCCCTCCTTAGATCCAGATTGGGTCTCTCTTTAATGATCTTCACCTATTGCTTCTTACCCTGCCCTCAAGTGCTTTGGATAAAAGGTTGATCCTCCTCTCTCTGTGCATGGCCCCTAAAGGAA
This sequence comes from Laticauda colubrina, assembly GCA_015471245.1. Lineage (NCBI taxonomy): Eukaryota > Metazoa > Chordata > Lepidosauria > Squamata > Elapidae > Laticauda > Laticauda colubrina. The sequence goes on along the minus strand of BLBF01000060.1, from coordinate 10,968,027 downwards.
GAAAAGGCAGCCATTATGTCAACTCATCCTTCTCTTTGTCAGGCTGGACTTATTTAGTTCCCTTTGCCATTCACCACACAGTTGAGCCTCCAGATCCTTTATAATCTTCGTCGCTCTTCTCTGCACTTTCTAGGCTCTCAATATCTTTTGTATCCTGGTGATACAAAATTGGACACAATGTCCTCACCAGTACAGTACAGTATTATGCTCTATGTACAGCAAGACCCATAAAAGCCAACCCAGTTCTAAGCTGCATAAACAGAGGGACGGAATCAAGATCGTGTGTTATTAATACCACTTTATAAAGTCTTGGTAAGGTCACACTTGGAATGCTTGTATCCAGTTTTGCTTGCCACGATGTAAAAAAGAGGTTGAGACTCTAGAAAGAGTGCAGAGAAGAGCAACAAAGGGGTCCAGATTAGGGGTCTGGAGGCTAAAACATATGAAGAACGGTTGCAGGAACTGGGTACGTCTAGTCTGGAGAAAAGAAGGACTAAGGCTGACATGATAGCAGTCTTCCAATACTGGGGGGGTGGGGGACGGACTCCTACAAAGATGAGAGGGTTGAACTATTTTCTAAAGCACCAAAAGGCAAAAAAGCAATTGATGGAAACTAACCAAGGAGAGAAGCAATCTTGAACTAAGGAGAAATTTCCTAACAGTGAGAGCAATCAACCAACGGAACAGCTTGCCTTCAGGAGTTGTGGGTGCTTCATCACGGGGGTTTTCCAAAAGAGACTGGACAACCATTTATCTGAAATGTATAGAGTCTCCTGCTCAAAAGCAATAGTACTTAGACTTATATACTGCTTTATAGTGCTTCACAGCCCTCTCTAAGCGGTTTACAGAATCAGCCTTTTGCCCCCAAACAATCTGGGTCCTCATTTTATCCACCTGGGAAGGATGGAAGGCTGAGCCTGGTGAGATTTGAAGTGCCAAATTGCAGGCAGCCTGCAATGCTGCACTGTAACCACTGCCCCGCTGCAGCTCAAACAGTGGGTTGGATTAGAAGACCTCCATGGTCCCTTCCAATTCTATTATTCTATGTTGTATGTTCTCCTCATGATCTTGATGCTCTCTCTCTGTTGGTGCAGCTCGGACTGTGCTGGCTCTTTTGGTTTTTCTTCCTTCCTTCCTTCCTGCCTGCCTGCCTGCCTGCCTGTCTGCCCCCAATTCCAAGGACAGCTTAGAACAAATGAGAGAGTAACAGCCCAAGAGGCTACACTAGCCTGCATGGGGAAAGAGTCTTTTGAGGGGCACATTTTCTTCTGACAGGCATCCTGGGATCAAAGAGAAAGAGGTAAACCAACTGGCATTCCTCGGCTGGATTCACATATTATTCTAAGATCCCCTTTCCTGACACCACCATTTGTTCAAGGCACAGTTGGCAACTCCACCCTGCATCACCCAGCAAGCCCGGCAGCAGCTTTATACGTGGGAATCCATCTGTTCAGAGGGGCTGGAAAAGTGACTGTCACTTATTATATCCCACTGGTTGCAGGCACCATTCTAGCAAGTCATAAATGAACACAGGCCATAGGTCAGTTGGGCAGAGGGAAAGGCACACTGTGGGAAGGAGGTAGCTGGTTCCTTCTGGGACTGCACTGATGCAGAAGAGCCCAAGAAAGGATTGAGGAAAGAATGGGGTTTGGACAGTGGTGGGATTCAGCCAGTTTGTACCAGTTTGAGAGGACCGGTTGTTAACTTTCTGAGCAGTTTGGTGAACTGGTTGTTGGAAGAACTATTAGCGCAGAGAACCAGTTGTTAAATTATTTGAATCCTACCACTGGTTTTGGACCACAAGCCCCTCCTGCTCTTACAGCAGAGAAATACCAGAAAGGGTTGGACAGAAGGGGCTTCTCATCACAGCAGGCCAATAATTGTGACGTCCTTTACATCAAGCTGGGGACTTCATGGAAGGTCCATGAAGCTTTCTTGGCAAGGACAGAAAATGAAATGTCCTTGGAATATTAGTAACTTGAGTTGGTCGTTGTGTTGTTGATCTGAGCTTCGAGCTTGGCGATTTGGTTGCAAACTTTTCCTCCCCATTTGATTGAAGATTGTCTCCTTGAATAGGAAGGAAACATTTGCAGCCAAATCATCAAGCTCGAAGCACAAACCCAACAACCATCAGGACAGAAGGGTTTGGCCCTGGCTTGTATCTGTTATAGGATCCCATTTGGTCTTTCAGCCAAGAAGCTCCTCAGAGGATCAGCTGTCATTGCCTGTGACAAAAGCAACCTGGCTTGATTTCCCAGTTAGTCCAAAGCCTTGGAATTTCCAGGAAGTGTCTCTTCCAAGTGTTAGCCAGGCCCAGCCCTGCTTAGCTTCCCAGAGTGGAGGGCCACCAACCTAGGTCAGGCTTTGGAGGCAAAATCAGGGGCACCCAAAGCCAAACAGTTTAAGGCTCTCCAACCTTGGCAACTTTAAGCCTGGAGGACTTCTGAGAGTTGAAGTTTGCCAGGCTGAAAGTTGCTGAGGTTGGAGAGCCCTGGTTCTGCTTTGGGTCTCCTGAATTCTCGGGGCTTCCCTCTTCCTCACCCAGGTTTAGTTTGAAGCCTTCAAACTATCGGTCATTCCCACGAGATCCGGACGCCTCGTTCAAGGGAAATCCCACCATCTGCACCGGCCAGTCCCGGGCATCCAGTCCCAGCCACGCCCGTAAAGGGGCTCCGTTCACACAAACCCCGCTTGGGCTTTCCAGGGCAAGCCTACCTGGGCAGGGCGAAGAAAGCGGCGGAGAGGGCCATCCCGGCGCCCGCTTCGAAGGGGAGCCGAGCTGCGGGGGCGAGGGGGACGGGGCTTCCCTCCCTCCCTCCCCGCCCGCCCGAGCGGGCTTCCTGCGCGGTTCCAGCCCGGGGAACCGACGCGCGTCCGCCATCCATCCGGAGCGCCTGGCGCGCGGGGCAGCGGGGAAGTGAGGCGGCGTCGGCCGGCCGCCCCGCCCGCTGCTGCTCCCGCCGCCGCCGCCGCCGGGGCGAGGGGCGAGGGGCGAGGGGGCGGCGGCGGCTCTCGCGCGCCCGCTTCCGGCCGGGATGCTGGAGCAGCCAGGAGGAGGAGGAGCCGCCTCCGCCGCCGTCGGGGAGGCGAGCTGCCCCAGGAGGGCCGGAGGAGGAGAGCGCAGCAGCCCCTCACGCATGGAGACGCCGCCGCCTCTGAGGGCCCGGCTCGCCGGCGGGGGAGCGGCTGCGGGGCACGGCCGGGCTCTGCTCCCCTTCGCCCCGCCGCCGCCGCCGCCGCCGCCGCTGCTGCTGCTGCTGCTGCTCTCCTTGGGCGGCGGGGCTGCGCAGGAGCTGAGTCCGCGCGGGAGGAACGTCTGTCCGGCGCCGGGGTAAGAGGCAGAAGTGGGATGGGCGGCTGCGCTGGCTGGTCCTGGATGGCGGGCTGAGGGGGACACCGAGGGGGGGGGGGACGGAGACGCTTCATCCCAGCCCGACCTGAGGCGAAACTCTCCCGCCCGCTGAGCCGCCCAACCGGAGCCCCGGGAACGCCGCCGCCGCCTCCGCCCCCTTCCCTCCGAGGCCGAGAAGCAGCCCCGGCTTTTCCAGCCGTGGGAGGCGGCGTTCCCCGCCTAACTTCCCCCTCACACGCGCCCGCGCCCGTCCGGGGCTGCGGAGTCGGGGGGGAGGGGTGTCCAGCCACACCGACGGGGGCCAGGCGGAGCCGGCGGAGGGTCCCCTCACGCGGGGTTCATCTCTGCCCCGCCGCTGACAGCTCCGTCGCCCCCCCCCCCCCCCCGCGCCATCCCTCCCCTCCCCCCGTGGCCGGAGCGCAGTCTGACCCCACGACGCCGACGCCACCCCGGGCAAGTTGGGCTCCGGGCGCCTCTTCTGGCCGGAGATCTCCGGAGGGACCCCGTTGGTCCCCCGGGGGTGAGGGCCCCTCCTGAGTTCGAGACCCGGTTGAGGAAGGCGGGAGCCCTGGCTGGGGGGGGCGCCTCTTGGAGGGGGGCTAATTGCACCCCCTCTTCGAAGCCTGGCTTTACATTCCGAGGGAAGGGTGGCAAGTGCCACCCAGCCTCCCCTTCCACCACCACCCTCTCTCTCTCTCTCTCTCCTTCCCCGCCTCCCCCTTTCTGCAGCGCTCACCCACCCCCGCACCCCAGCTCAGAAAGCGGATTTCTGTCCCTTCCTCCTCTTTGCAACCCCCCCTCGCCCCCCATTGTTCACTGACAGCCATGTTGAGCCGGGAGTGCAAGATTTCCAGAATGAAAAAAAATCCACGGATAAAAGGCAGGCTCCGAGGGTTTTGGGGAGACCCAATCAGTTTACCTCCTTTTTTTCCATGAGGTTCAAAGAACAACAAGCCCCCCCCCCCCAAAAAAAAAATAACCCATCCCCTTCCAAGTGTAACCTAAAACCCAGTGGAAAGAGACGCTACATCTGTTTTTGATTTAAAGTCTCGCAAACAAGCTCTCTTTGGTGGAGGCCTTTGCAGATTCTGTGGTGGAATTTCTGGCTGAGCTTCGTTTTCTCCTCCCCCCCCCCCAAAAAAAAAGTTCTCTGACCCACATTTTTCCTACCGAGACAATGTCTGTTTTGCAATGGAAGAAAGCCTGTGGAAAGGGAGAGGGTGCAATTTAGCTTTTTGTGGGCATTAGAGAATGTCCCTGCCCTGCAGATTATGTGTTCTTGTTGCTAATCAAATCTCCAAGAGTTTGACTGCAGACTTAGAGAAATGGGGGATCACACAAATGGGGGGATGAGGAGTTTGCTTGCTTGCAACAGCAAAAGAAGCTGGCAGTGTCTTCAGCTGGACCCTTGATTGCTTGGGGCACATTCCTTAATTAATGGCATTTTATTTTAATTTCTTAAATATTAGCAAACTTGCTTCTTCAGAGGAGCATGTTCTGTTCCATTTCAACCATCTCCATAGGAAGAGAGCTGGCAACCTCCACAACTTTGGGGATGCAGCTCCTGTGTGTGTTTTCATTGATGTGTCAACTAGTCTTGACAAAGGAAAACGCAAACCTCTGTGTGGCTGTCCTGCTTTGGATGCTGCCCAGGGTGCTTGTTTGTGGGCTGGGTTTGAGCATTAGACTAACTGGAGAATTTACAGATCAGCCTGTTGTGAGAATCCAGGCTTATAAGCATGTATCTGAGCCACACAAATCCATGTGATTGAGGATTGAAGAATCAGGGCATCCTTGCCAAAAAAAAGCCCATGAAAAAGTGGTGGGGTACTAAATTTATAAAGCAGTATCAATTACCGTTTTATAAATTATTAGTAAGACCACATCTGGAATACTGCATTCAGTTTTGGTCACTGTGTTGAGACTTCGAAAATGTGCAAAGAGGAGCAACTAAGATGATTAAGGGCCTGGAGACAATAGAATAGAATAAGAATGGAATAGAATAGAATTAGAATGGAATGGAATAGAATAGAATAGAATAGAATAGAATAGAATAGAATAGAATAGAATAGAATAGAATAGAATAGAATAGAATAGAATAGAATAGAATAGAATAGAATAGAAT
>BLBF01000060.1:10946349-10962540 GCA_015471245.1 Laticauda colubrina | reverse complement strand
ATAGAATAGAATAGAATAGAATAGAATAGAATAGAATAGAATAGAATTCTTTATTGGCCAAGTGTGATTGGACACACAAGGAATTTGTCTTGGTGCAAATGCTCTCAGTGTCCACAAAAGAAAAGACACATTCATCAAGAGTCACGAATCATCAGGTACAACACTTAATAATAGCCATAGGGTACAATAAAGTATACAGTATGAAGAATGATTTCAGGAACTGGGCATGGCTAGTCTAGAGAAAAGGAGGACTAGGAGGCACATGATAGCAGAATTCCAGCATTTGAGGGACTGCCCCAAAGAATAGGGGGCCAAATTATTCTCCAAAGCACCAGAAGGCAGGACAAGAAGCAAGGGATGGAAACTAATCCAGGAGAGAAGCAGCCTAGAATTAAGGAGAAACTTCCTAACAGTGAGGGCAATCAACCCATGGAACAGAAGTGGCCTCCAGAAGTTGTGGGGGCTTCATCACTGGAGGTTTCTAAGAAGAGACCGGGCAGCCCCTTGTCTGGAATGGACTCGGGTCTCTCTAAGGAGAGTCAAATTAGTTTGGGCCAAACTCCTGAGTGGCCCCCGGTTACACCCGGTTGATCAGAACCCTCAAGGCTAATAAGGCACCAGGTGCGGATAATGTCCTGCCAGAAATAATCAAAAAGAATGCCAGTTGGTGGGCTCCACTTTTAGCATCTCTGTTTACATTTGTAGATGAAACGGGCCGAATGCCAAGAGATTGGGGATTCACAATTATCATACCAATCTATAAAAAAGACAATAGAAATGACCCAGGTAGTTATAGACCTATTAGCCTTCTGAGTGCTATCAGTAAATTGTATGCCAAACACCTAAACTACAAACTTCAGGATTGGCTAATTTCCAGGGGGATAATTAAAGATGAGCAAGTTGGTTTTAGAGAAGGAAGATCTACGGTGGGTCATATCTTGGTACTTCACCATCTGGTTCAAAAATACATGAATACAAAAAAATCTTCTCTTTTCATGGCCTTCCTTGATTCAATATCCAGGAACACTCTCTGGGATAAATTAAAATGTACTACCATCGATAAACGCCTCCTTTTCCTCATACAAAAATTGTATGATAAGTCCACCTTGAAAGTGAGGTGTAATCCTCAAGGGCCTTTCACCGGCCCAGTAAGGGTACAAAAAGGGGTACGTCAGGGTTGCATCCTATCCCCCTCCCTTTTTAACTTGTACATTAACCCTCTGATCAACCTCTTACAGAACCCTGATTTACATCCTCCAACTGTAGCACAACGTAAAATCCCAATTCTCCTGTATGCCGACAATGCTGCTATAATCTCACAAACTCCAATAGGACTGAAGAGAGCAATTATGGCAACACTTGAATTTTGTAAACAGAATAAGCTGGTCCTTAACTTAGATGAATCAAAAGTTTTAGTTTTTGCTAAAAGACCTAGGCAATACTCCTAGAAAATAGAAGGGTATAGTTTAGAACAGGTCAGGACATTCAGATATCTTGGGGTAGTTTTCCACTCACAAGGGGCATGGAAGGCACATCTGGATCACACTGTGCAAGCAGCCTATCGGTCCTCAAATGCAAATAAACACTTTTTTTACACCGGTGGAGGGCAATTAGGACCTGCGGCCTTAAAACTTTTTGAGGCCAAAACATTGGCACAAATTTTATATGGGACACACACACAAAAAAAGACTTGCTAGAACCTATACAAACCAAATTCCTGCGAGCCATCTTAGCTGCACCCAAAGGAACTCCAAATGCCCAGGTAAGAATTGAGACAGGCATGCCTCAAATTCAGGTAAGAGCCTGGAAGATGGCTAAAAATGCATTTCTTCCCAGAGGGACTGACCCCTCTCGTATTGACTGATAACTACCTTTCCCCCTGGAAACAAGCAATAGACCACAAGCTGGGCTCTTATGGGCTCCCACCAGTATTCTTAATGTCCCCAGGCTTTGACCAGGCAAAGCAAGTAGTAATCAATAGAATGAAGGGCATGGAGTTCCAAGAAGAACTAAAAAGGTTGGCTTCCCACAGCAGGGAGAGAATTAAGCAGGGAGTGTGGGAATCAGCAAGATATCTAAATGATCTGATCTTCCCCAAAAAAGAATAGCATTCTTCAGAGCCAGATTTAATATTTTCCCATCAGCATTCCTTCAGGGCAGGTATAAGAAAACACCAATAAGCAGAACAAATATGTGGTAAAGGAGAAGTTGAAGATGTCTCACGTATTTTATATACAATGACCTATATACAGAGTATATAGGTCATTGTATATTCTCCCCTTATGAGAGAGATTGCCAGGGAGGGCAGACAATTTTTATGTAGACTTTCTTCTCCAGGATTCAAACCCAGGTATTATGTGTGCAGTGGCAAAATTCTGTGTTGCTGCAATGTCTACTCGAAAAAAAATGGTTATAGAATTATAGCTGTCAATTTGTGACAATTTTTGGAGATAGAACAAACTTTGGAAAATGATATTTACACGCATACTTGTTGACTCCCTGCTCATATAAACCAGGGAATGCCCCTAACTGTTTGAGAACATGTATTTTCTTAATAGATGTTTTCATCCACTATCAATATAATGTGTCAGTATTTTTATGTATGTTGTAAATAGTGATGTCTATTGCTGGTCTAAGACCATAATAAAGTTATATTAATTCATTCATTCATTCATTCATTCATTCATTCATTCATTCATTCGGTCTCTTGCTTGAGCAGGGGGTTGGACTAGAAGACCTTCAAGGTCCCTTCCCATCCTATTCCAATTGTGGCATCAGGTGGGCAGTCCCAGATATCATATTGCCTTTATTTACCCACCCACTCACCCACCCCTGTGTGATACTATGCAATAGCTTACGTGTTTGGACATTGCATGCTGTATCAGCACAACAGGTGTGCCTTGTAAGTTATAAAAGGCAACACTGGGAGCCTTTGCATTTGGCTTCGTGGGAAGGGAGCCCTGAAGACCATCCAAGCCTGGGATGGCCTCCTTACTCTATCCAGGCAGTGAAATGTGCAAAGGGCCAAGAGGTGTTCCAGAATCAAAGCCTTGGGACCCAGCCTTGCGGCAGCTGAGCTAACTCTAAATGCATTTTGAAAGACTTTGTTTGGATATGCAAAATGTCAGGCTCATTAACTGCTGTCCTTTCCAGCATCTCAGGTCTTCTGTTTGGTGGCAAGGTAAGCAGGCAGCCAAACCTGCCCCCCCCCCCTTTTAGGTGCTGCTTACACTACACTCCCAGCCCTTCTACTTCCCCTAGATCAGAGCCTTCTCTGGAGCTGCTCCTGAAAGAACAAAAGTTACCACGAGCACTTAGACTTATATACCATTCCATGGGGTTTAGAGCATTCTCTGGGACAGCCTCTTGCCCCCAAAATCTGGGTCCTCGTTTTATCAACCTCAGAAGGAGGGAAGGCTGAGTCTACCTTGAACCGGTCAGTATCAAACTCCTGGCGGTGGGCAGAACTAGCCTGCAATACTGCATTCTAAATACTGCACACCATGGATGGATGGATGGATGGATGGAAAGAAGGAAGGGAAAGTTAGGAAAGAAGGAAGGAAGGAGGAAAGGAAGGGAGGGAGGGAGGGAGGGGAAAGGAAGAGGAAAAGGAAGAGCAATAGCAACGGTGCTTAGACTTATATACCGCTTCACAGGGCTTTACAGCCCCCTCTAACCAGTTTACAGAGTCCGCATCTTGCCCCCAACAATCTGAGTCCTCATTTTACAGACCATTTTACAGGACTGAAGACTGATTCAACCTTCAGCCAGTCAGGATCAAACTCCTGACACTGGGCAGAGTTTGCCTGCAATTCTGCATTCCAACCACTGCACCATCTGGGTTTTCCCTGTTTATTAATATGGGTGCTTGCTAAGATTGTAGCCATCAGCTGTTTGGTGATTAATTTGTATTAAGAATTGTACTGCTTTATCTTGTTTTCTGTTATCTGTGTTTTTGTTTTCCAAGATATGAAACAGGTGAGGCTATCATATAAGTAGTATGATGCACATCATATTTGCAAAATACTGGGATCTCCTTGTGGAACTCAGCTCCAAGAGGAGCTAGTAATTATTTAAAGAAACTAGCCCTCGGGGTTAAAAGTAGAGATGTGGTTAATTCTTGTAGGACACAATTTGAATTCAGGCAAGCAGGTCCAAGATTCTGTGCCAAGCAACTACTTGTGGCTTTCCATTTCTGCTGTCCGAAAGATATTTGTTTGTTTGTTTGGGTGCAGAAGAAAAGGGGAGACTGCTGTTTTGTTTTGTTTTTTGTCAGCACCTTCAAGTTTGTTTTTCAAACATTCTCCACATACTACCTTTTAGGCGCTTTGCAAACTTCAGTTGCTTCAGGGACAGAAAATAAGGAAGCAAGTAACATCTGGTGGAGAGTCAAACTCATTGCCAGGATGATGCTTCCTCATATCCCTAAGGGTGGGGCTGTGTTAGTTCCTTTTCTTGCCTTTTTTATCCCTCCCACACTTTCAAAGAATCAGACTGACGGTATTTCTCAATCTTGGCAGTTTTCAGAAAGTCACTTCCCAGAATTCCCCAGCCAGCATTCTTGATAAGTTTCCCTCCAGGAGAGATCCAACCTAGAACGAAGGAGAAATTTCCTGATGGTGAAAACAATCAATCAGTGGAACAACAACAGTGCTTCCAAATGTCACCGTCATTGGAGGTTTTCAAGAAGAGACTGGACCATCCTTTGACTGAAATGGTATAAGGTTTCTGCTTGAGCAGGGGACTGGACTAGAAGACCTCCAAGGCCCTACTCTGATTGAATTGAGCTTCCGTGCAGCTGTCCCAAAGATGCTTTTTCAGGAGGCAGCTGGACTTCCTTGTTTTTTCTTTAGAAGACGTTTCGCCTCTCACCCAAGAAGCTTCTTCAGCTCTGACAGGATAGTGGGGAATTGGAAGGATTTATATACCTTGCAGCCAGAGCTGAAGAAGTTTCTTGGGTGAGAAGTGAAACGTCTTCAAAAGAAAAACCAAGAAAGTCCAGTTGCCTCCTGAAAAATCACCTTTGAGACAACCATCACCTGGAGGACTGAGGATCTCTATAGACTTTTAACTGAACAGGTAGGCACCAGTTTAGAAACCAGGAGATGGGGAGTCCTCGTCCCACCTTAGCCATGAAACCAGATGGGTGACTATGGACCAATCACCAGGAGGCAGTGAGTTCTAGTCCCACCTTAGCTATGAAAGCTGGTTGGATGACTTTGGGCCATTCACTGTCTCTCAGGCCATTCCCACATCACAGGGTTGTTGTGGGAAAATAGGAGGAAGGGGTATGAGGCATGATCACCACTTTGAGTTATTTATAAAAGCCATAATACAGGATAAAAATAAATAAAATGAAAATAAATAAAAGTGTAGCTAAAAAAACAAATTACCTTGCCTTGACCCATCGCTTGTTCTTAAAGGTCTTGCCTAAATCTTTCTCACTATCAGATGCCTTGCAGATAAAACTTCTGTGTGATGCAAGGCAAGGCCCTTATTATTGTTGTTGTTTTATTGTTATTATTTATTAAACATGAAACTCAGTCAACTGAACATTTAAAAATGTATCACAAATACCGTTGACTGGCGCTAATGGTTGATACAGGTTGCTGCCAGCATCCTAGGTGTCAACCAAGCATTTTCTTAAGATGTACGGTCTTCCGAGTAGCCCAGTTTTTTGCAGTTCCGCTGGTGTCATTGCAGGAAGCTGCAACTTCTTGATGTGTTTCATAAAATTCTTGGACATGGTACCAAGTGCCCCGATGACAATGGGTATCACTGTCACATGTTTCATCCATAACCGCGTCGTTTTGATGGCCAAGTCGTGATATTTCGTGATTTTTTTCCAGTTCTTTTTCTTCAACTCTGGCGTCTCCTGGTACCATGATATCAATAAATTGTACGCTTCGGTTTTTGACAACTGTGATATGTGGCATGTTGTGTTCCAAATGACGATCCATCTGTGTTTGAATTATTATTAGTAGTAGTAGTATTAATATTAGTATTGATGATTATTGATTATATGACCATCAAATTTGGGTTGATTCTTAGCCACAACATAAATTTCCACTATACAACATGTAAACTATACAACATAAGCTAAATTACTAAATGTAAGGAGAATCAGGACAAGTTCTCTCAATTTATTTTGTTTGTTTGTTTATTTGTCTTGTAAAGATCTTTTATGTAATGTGTTGTGTATAGTTTTTTTTTTTTAATCTGAGCTTTTTTTTTAATCTGAGGTTTTTTTAATCTGAGCTTTTTTTCCCCCCTGGGGGAAAAAAGGCATAACAACTTGGCCATAATGATTTCGATCTCTGTCAAAGGAGAGCCCCTCTCAGATAAATGCAAAAGAAATTTTCGGACACTGAAAGTAAGATTAAAAAAACAGAGACTGTTTGGCAGGGGAAGTTGCAATGCTGATTAGTTTATGTTTGAATGAAAAAAATACTCAAAACTATGGGAAGCCTCACCATGTTTCAGTCACACTAACTTTAGCAGGATATCAGCAAAGTGTGATCCCATCTTAAAAGCTCTTAAAGAAGACAATTCTTTGAATCCAAGACAGAAAATGTATTGGTGAAAATACAATGTTTGGGAGAGCTCCTTAACATACTGCTGTCCTCCAGGCCAGAGGTCTCCAAACTTGGCAACTTTAAGACTTGTGGACTTCAACAAGTCTTAAAGTTGCCAAGTTTGAGAACCCCTGTTCCAGGTCGTTGATTTTACATCAGCAAAGAAATTACTCAAAAGTAATCTTCTCTCAGAATCTTTAAAAGGCCCCTGCTCCCCCACAGAGGCTAATAGTGCAGAGACTGGCATAATATTTCTATTTTCTCCCGCATAGGGGCGGAAGTGCCACCTTTCCCTTTCTCTCTCCCAGGAAAACCATCATGGGTGTTGGACAGGTGATGGTGGAAGGTCAGAAGGGGGAGTGAGAGAGGCAGGTTCAGAAGCAGCTGTGCTGGCAGCCTAAGACACCTGCAGGCAGACAGGGGGCTGGAGAGGCCAGAGACAGGCCATCCCAGGAAATCAAAGATGGCACATGTCTGAATTTTGTCCATAAAGGTCTTGTCCAGAAGCAACCAGTTCTGGTCACCACATTACAAAAAAAGATGTGGAGACTTTATAAAAAGTGCAGAGAAGATGATTAGGGGACTGGAGGCTAAAACATACGATGAACGGTTGCAGGAGTTGGGTACGGCTAGTCTGGAGAAGAGAAGGACTACGGGTGGCATGATAGTGGTCTTCCAATAGTTGAGGGGCTGCTACATAGTAGAGGGGTGTCAACTTATCTTCCAAAGCACCAGAAGGCAAGACAAGAAACAACAGATGGAAACTAATCAAGGAGAGAAGCAACCTGGAATTGAGGAGAAACTTCCTAACAGTGGGAACAATTAGCCAACGGAACAGAAGTTGCCTTCAGAAAGTTGTATGTGCTCCATCACTGGAGGTTTCTAAGAAGAGATTGGAGAGCCACCTATCAGAAATGGTATAGGGTCTTCTGCTTGAGTAAAGGGTTGGACTAGAAGATCTCCCAGATCCCTTGCAGCTCTATTCTGATTCAGAAGGAACCCTGCATCGGGCCCAGGTTCCTGCTCTCCTTCTGGCGGAGACAATGGGTTTCCCATAAACAATGGAGAAGCACAAAGGGGCAATGGGAATTGATTGGTTGGAATGGTGAATCTCGAGGGGGGAGGGTCTTCCTTTGCCATTTGCTCACCTTTTGGATGATGAGCAGGTCTGCCTCCCACAGTTCCTGGGACCCAGCACCTTTAGCACCATTGCCAGAATCTCCATTGTGGTGTTGGGGGCATCAGTGTGCCCACAGACCCCTCCCGTGGATGATTCCAGGGCCCCCCTGATTTTGTGCTGTTCCTGGCTGTGCCAGCATGCAGGCATTTTTGAAGGGGTGAGACCTACCCCTCCCTTGGCTTACTTTCCCCATTTCAGATTTGCCCCAGAATGTCTGGAACGCATCGACAACTGTGTGAGAAAATGCTTTGGGTCATTGCATTTCACTTAATTTTCTTCCATTGAACTTCTGTGCAGCGTTCTTGTATTTTTAGTTTATTTTGGTTTTCATTGTTCTTTGTTGCTGTTTGTTGCAAAGAGCAAGTGAAATGAATGAAATTGCTAAGTGAAACCCAATTAAAAGGAAATCAAAGGAATAGGATGAGGAATCTTGAAGCTGGGTTTACGTCAATTTGCCGCAGCCATCTCCATCTCCCAATTTTGCCAGAGCCAACTTTCCATGTGGAACTTGGTGGGACAATTTGCCACAGGACAAGAGTTACCCTAATATCAAAGAAATGGTGGAATAGAATCATTAAAGAAAGGATGCAAAAGGAGGGACAAAATGCAATGCGAATGACAAAAATTAAAATAATTTTTAATTTATTTTAAATAATTAAATTGAATTGGTACATTGTCCCAAAGCGAGTTGGCCATGGCAGGTTGGCTGCAGCAAGTTGTCCCGTTCGCAGTGATCGGATTCAAATTTTTTTACGACAGGTCCTGTGGGCGTGACTTGGTGGGCGTAGCCGGGGAAGGATACTGCAAAATCTCCATTCCCTCCCCACTCTACTAACCTGCTTTCCAGCTCCGTTCTCCTAGGCAGGGCAACCAAAGGAGACCCAGCCAATCAGCTGGGACTCAATGGGAGGCAGAGAAGAGATGGGGTTGGCTGGTTCTCCGAACTACTCAAAATTTCTGCTCCTGGTTCTCCAGGACTGATCAGAACAGGCTGAAGCTATTCAGGGGGATACTCCTAGGATTGTTCTCAAGCTCCTTGAGCCCCTCTGGTATCCATAAAGTGTCCATGAAGAATGGCATGCTAAGCCACGATAGGAGGGACACCTGGCCCTCCCCCTCACTGCCCAGAGATCAAGCCAGTCTCTGCTGCCACCCGGGCACCCCTGGCCATCCAAGGGTCAGGCTCAGCTGTGCTAAGAAATCAATCCATAGTCTTGGGACAACAGGTTCAAAGATGGTTTCACTCCCCTCCTGCAGTAGGTTCACCTCCTTGTTTTTTGCAGTAGGTCAGCCTTCCCCAACGGGATCCCCTCTGGGGGTGGGGGATTGCAGCTCCTATCATCCCCAGCTGGTGTGGTCTGCCCCTCTGAACGGGGAGAAGGGAAAACTGTGTTCTGGCTCTCAGATTGGAGGAGACTCTTTGAATGGCCGCTGACGGTCCTCTTCTATTTTTACTGTTTCTTTTCTCAGCCTGAATATTTGACAGACGTCTTTGATGAGCCCTTCCTGGGGAAGTGCAGAAGCAGAATGGTGGAGCTCGATTAAGAACAGAGCTATTCAGAATAAAAAAAAAATACAAGATCCAAATCTCCAGCCTCCATTTTTTAAATTAAAACACTACATGGAATACAGTGTTTTCATTGCTCAGCTGAAACCAAGTCCATGCTCCTTTGCATGAAATTCCATGTCTTGCAAGGGGGCATTTATGCTTATTGCTTCATATTTCTTTTTATCTCCAGGCAGCCAAAGTCGCAGGTAGATGGAGAGAAAATGAAGCCAGATTTCCAGATGTGAGGGAGGCTGGGCTGAAAAGAATCACCTCTCCAAAGTCATTTAGTTCATCAACAGAGGGATAGAATCAGTGGTGGGACTCAAAATTTTTTACTACCGGTTCTGTGGGCATGGCTTGGTGGGCATGGCAGGGGAAGGATAGCGCAAAATCCCCCTTCCCTCTCCCCCCACTAACCTGCTTTCCAGCTCTGTTCTCCTGGGCAGGGCAACCAAAGGAGACCCAGCCGATCAGCTGAGACTCAATAAGAGGCAGAGAAGAGATGAAATTGGTGGGGCCAGTCAGAGGTGGGATTTGCTGGTTCTCTGAACTACTCCAAATTTCCACTACCGGTTCTCCAGAACTGATCAGAACTGGCTGAAGACCACCTGTGGATAAAATCAAGATCACATGAAGTATTCATACCACTTCATAAGGCCTTGGTGAGGTCCCACTTGGAATACTGTATCCAGTTTTGGTTGCCACGATGTGAAAAAGAGGTTGAGATTCTGGAAAGAGTGCAGAGAAGAACAAGAAAGATGATTAGGGGACTGGAAGCTAAAACATATAAAGAATGGTTGCTAGAATTGGATATGTCTAGTTTGATGAAAAGAAGGACTAGGGGAGACATGATAGCTGTCTTCCAGTATCTCAGGGGCTGCTCCAAAGAAGAAGAGGGGGTCAAGCTATTCTCCAAAACACCTGAGGGCAGGACAAGAAGCAATGGATGAAAACTAACCAAGGAGAGAAGGAACCTGGAATTAAGGAGAAATTTCCTGACAGATCAATTAACCAGTAGAACAACCTGCCTCCAGAGGTTGTGAATGCTCCAATACTGGAAGTTTTTAAAAAGAGATTGGACAACCATCTGTCTGAAGTGGTGTAGGGTGTCCTGCCAAAGCAGGGGGTTGGATTAGAAGACCTCCAAGGTCCCTTCCAACTCTGTTACTCTGTTCTATTCTAATCTGACACCAGGATATCACTCTCGATTTGCAGATCATCCTCAAAGCCCGCCTGGACTCTAACAGAAGGAGGCAACCTCCTAAATGTTGGTTTTCCAAGTCCTGATGATTCAGATACAGTCTACAACTCATGACCTTCCTTGCATCTGAATTTTGATTGCTACGAAAGGCAATTGGGTGCAAGTCAAACCCAATTTGGCAACCTTTTTTTTTGCCACCGTTGTTAAGCAATTCACTGCAGTTGTTCATTTTAGCTGTTAACGGATTCCTGCCCCCCACCCCGTCCATGGAATTTGCTTCTCAGAAGCTGGCTGGGATAGTTGCAGAGGATGACCACAGGACCATGGGATGCTGCAACCCATCCAGTAAATACATGCCAGTTTCCAAGCATACAAATTTTGATTATATGACGTTGGGGACAGGAAGGGAGAAGGGGAGGGGACGGGAGGGGAAAGGAGAGGATAGAGTTGGAAGGGACCTTGGAGATCTTCAAGTCCAGCCCCCAGTTCAAGCAGGAGAACCTATCCCATGTGAGACAAGTGACTGTCCAGTCTCTTCTTAAAAACCTCCAGTGATGGAGCACCCACCTTCGGTTTCAGGGGTTGATTGCTCTCACTGTCAGAAAATTCCTCCTTATTTCCAGGTTAAATCTCTCCTGGTTCAGTTTCCATCCATTATTCCTTCTCTAGCCTTCAGATGCCTTGGAAAATAATTTGACCCCTTCCTCTCTGTGGCAGCCCCCCAAATATGGGAACATTACTATCCTGTCTCCCGTGCTCCTTCTCTTCACCAGACTAGCCAGGCCCAGTTCCTACAACTGTTCATCGTATGCTTCAGCCTCCAATCCCCTAATCCCCTTTGTTGCTCTTCTCTGCACTTTTTCCAGAGTCTTAACATCTTTTTTATAGTGTGGGGACCAAAACTAGATGCAGTACTCTGGGCATGGTCTTACTAAGACTTTATAGAGTGAAGTTAGATCCTCCGTGGCTGAGTCCCTTAGATCAACAAGACAGGACTTAAAAGAAAGAGTCTTTTATTTTTTTTGTATGAATTCCATAGATAAATAGAAGCTCCAAAATCTTCCTCAACAGCTGCAGATTAAGTTCATTCTTTCAGTCACATCCTGAAACTCCGGACAGATGGAATTTTCTGCTTGCTGTTGGGAAACTGTGGGTACTGTAGTATTATTAATAATCTCTGCCTCTCCTCCTGTCTGTGCAAAGCCAATTGAGGGAGAAGAGTTTGGGACTGTCAGCTGTTTTTAAAAGCAACTGCTTTCTCAATTCAAAGTTCGACATTTATTTTCAAGACCCTGCAGAAAGAATTTGCCAGCATTTTTCCCCAATCAATTTTTTTTCTATTTTTTACTATTTTAATATTTACTATCTGCTTAACTGCATAAACTTTGAGCTCAATTGTGATCATAAGTCGAGGAGAATAGAATAAGGAATAGAATAGAATAGAATAGAATAGAATAGAATAGAATAGAATAGAATAGAATAGAATAGAATAGAATAGAATAGAATAGGACCTTGGAGGTCTTCTAATCCAGCCCCCAGCTCATGCAGCAGAATCTATACCATTTCCAAACAAGTGGCTGTCCAGTCTCTTCTTAAAAACTTCCAGTGATGAATCACCTACAACTTTTGAAGGCAACTTCTCTTCCATTGGTTAATTGTCCTCACTCTAGGAAGTTTCTCCTGAGTTCCAGGTTGCTTCTCTCCTTAATTAATTTCCACCCATTGATTCTTTTCCTGTCTTCAGGTGCTTTGGAGAATAGCTTGACTCCCCTCTTCTTTGTGGCAGCCCCTCAAATACTGGAAGAATTGCTGTTATTTCATCCCTAGTCCTTCTTTTCTTTAGACTGGCCAAACCTTGTTCCTGCATATGTTTTAGTCTCCAGGCCTTTAATTATCTTAGTTGCTGTTCTCTGCACTTTTTCCATAGTCTCAACATATTTTTTTTTAAGGTGGTGACCAAAACTGGATGTGGTATTCCAGTTGGGGCCTTACTAAGGCTTTATAAAGCAATACTAATACTTCACGTGATTTTGATTCTATGCCTCTGTTTATGCAACCAAAGATTGTTTTAGCCTTTTTGGCTGCTGCTGCAATCAATCAAGATGCCCCCAGAAGCCCCTCCTCTGTTCCCTGCATTGATAAAGTTAGCTCAGAAATGTCTCTGAGTGCATTTAGAAATTTCTAGCAACCTGGGAATAAAATGATTGTACATCTATATACCTGTGTTTCACAAGTGCTCTTCCATTCAGATATGAGTCAATTGCTTAGCTTTAGAACCAGGAGATACCAAATATCATTTCCAGTGTTTAGAGATTATGAGGATAGCACTTTGCTTTCTCTGTCTACGTTGATAAACAACTCATGACCACAACTGGGGCCAGAATTTCCATTGCTAAGGAAAGTGATTAGTCATGCTCAGTTTTGTGTAGATAGAATGCAATAAGCTGGAAGGGACCTTGGAGGTCTTTTAGTCCAGCCCCTTGCTCAAGCAGGAGAACCTATAAAATCTCAGACAAGTGACTGTCCAGTCTCTTTTTAAAAGCCTCCAGTGATGGAGCACCCATAATTTCTGGTGGCAAACTAGTTAATTGTTCCCACTGTTAAGGAAGTTTCTCCTTAATTCTAAGTTGCTTCTCTCTTTGATTAGTTTCCAACCATTATTTCTTGCCCTGCCCTCCGCTGTTTTGGAGAATAATTTGACCCCTTCTTTGTGACAGCCCCTCAAATACTGGAATACGATCATATCATCCCTAATCCTTCTTTTCTCTAGACTAGCCAAACGCAAATCCTGCAGTTTATTTTCATATGTTTTAGTCTCCAGGCCTTTGATCATCTTAGTTGCTCTTCTCTGCCCTTTTTCCAAAGTCTCGACCTTTGTTGTTGAACAAATCACTGCAGCTAAGTGAGTCACCCAGTCATTAAGCAAACCCAGCTTCCTCCGTTGAATTTGTGTGTCAGAAGCTGGCTGGGAAGGTCACAGATGTTGGTCATTTGAGCCTGGGATGCTGCAGCCATCATAAATAATATGCCGGTTGCCAAGGGCCCAAATTCTGATCACATGATTGTGGGGATGCTACAACAGTCACAAGTCATACGATCTATCATAAGTCACTCTTTTCAGTGATGTTGTAACTTCAAGCAGTTGCCCATGAATGGTTGTTAAGTTGAAAATGATCTATCTTATCTTGCCTCTTGAAGATGTGAGTGTTCCATTGCTGGAGATGCTCAAGAAAAGATTGGACAACCTTTTGTCTGGGATAGCATAAGAACCCTTGCCTTGGTAAGAAAATTGATAAGAAAAGTATGTATTTAACATTACATGTTTTAATAGCAGTGAGGATTATATTTGCACAATACTGGAAAAATGAAGATATACCGCGAGACAAAGAGATAGTCAAAAAGACATTAAATTGTGCAGAAATGAACAATAACATTGAAAATTAAACTGAAAGAAGATGCAGATTATTATCAAACATGGAATCTTATTTTACCGGTGGCTGGAAAAAAGAGGTAGAGATTAAGAATGAATAGAATAGGAATAGGAATAGGAATAGGAATAGGAATAGGAATAGGAATAGGAATAGGAATAGGAATAGGAATAGGAATAGGAATAGAATGGAACGGAATGGAACAGAACAGAATAGAATTCTTTATTGGCCAACTGTGATTGGACACACAAGGAATTTGTCTTGGTGCAAATACTCTCAGTATACATAAAGAAAAGGTACATTCATTAAGAATCAAGAATCATCAGGTACAACACTTAATGATAGTCATAGGGTACAAACAACAATCAAATCATACTAGGAAACAGTCAATATAAATCGTAAGGATACAAGCAACAAAGTTACAATCCTACAGTCACAAGTGGGAGGAGATGGGTGATAAGGAGTCATGAGAAGATTACTCGTGATAGTAGTGCAGACTTTGTAATAGTTGGACAGTGTTGAGGGAATTAGTTCTTTAGCAGAGTGATGGCATTCGGGGGGAAAACTCCCCTTGTGTCTCGTCGTTCTGGTGTGCAGAGCTCTGTAGCCTCGTTTTGAGGGAAGGAGTTGAAACAGTTTCTGTCCGGGATGTGAGGGGTCTGTCGATATTTTCACAGCCCTCTTTTGGACTCGTGCAGGATATATAGGTCCTCCATGGAAGGCAGGTTGGGAAACCATTGTTTTTTCTGCCGTCCTAATTACTCTCTGAAGTCTCTGTCTGTCCTGTTGGGTTGCAGAACCAAACCAGACAGTTTATAGGGGTGCAGATGACAGACTCCATCCTTCCTCTGGAGAACTGGATCAGCAGCTCTTTGGGCAGTTTGAGCTTCCTGAGTTGGCACAGAATGTGTTATTTTCAAATTAGGGATGGGCAGTCATTGATGGCTGCAACTGATCATTCATGATTGAGATGGATATTTCTTCCAAAACATGGAGGCTGATTGGAAAGATAGTTTAATGATGAAGCAGAACCACATGGGTGGTCTGGGCAGGCTGATCACATGGAGTTGAGAGTGAGGGTTATTTATACCTTCTCTGGGCTTTGTATGAGCTTCCTGTTCCTGTGCAAGGACATGTGTTCTATTGGCTGTTGTCAGACTCCCATGGGGCCATGTACAAATCCTAGGAGTTTGTCTGAGCTAAGCTTGGTTGAAGTTTGGCTGATGCAGTGAAGGGATTTGTTGGACTATTCCTATTGTGGCTGAGGGCAAATCCTACCTTTTTCAGACCTTGTTGCAGGGAATATTTGCCTATGAATAGAGTTATCTAGACTTCAATAAGCTCTTTATCTCTTAAGTCCTGACATCTGTTGAAGGCTATTAAGGAAGGTGGGGGCTGCTTTCCAATGGCATGTTTCTCCATTTCTCACCCAAGGAAATATAATATTCTGCCTTTTTATATTTCTCAAAATATTTCATTTTTCTGGGAGAGGGATGGGTGCTAACTTTCTACATTTGAATGCAGTCATCCGGAAACTGGTGGAAAGGATTTGTGGTTGGAAGTTTTCTCTTGGTTTTAGTCATATTACTGTTGGTTTTATTTCATAACTGTGCTTTGCTTACTTTGGTATAAGCCAGGGTTCCCCAAACTTGGCAACTTTAAGACTTGTGGACTTCATCTCCCGTAATTCTGGGAGTTGAAGTCCACTCTGGTATAAGTGGTCATTCTCATGTGTTTGTCATCTTCAGAGGGCTGAGACCCAAAGCAGAGATGAAGTTGCTCTCTGGGTTGCTAGGAAGAACAATGTTGTGGGATCTGTGTGT
Source organism: Laticauda colubrina (assembly GCA_015471245.1). NCBI lineage: Eukaryota > Metazoa > Chordata > Lepidosauria > Squamata > Elapidae > Laticauda > Laticauda colubrina. Next base: position 10,946,784 of record BLBF01000060.1, on the reverse strand, counting down.
GGGACTCCATAGCAATTGTCTGCTTATCTGTGATCTGAACATGTCAGTGAGAAAGTTCAGTATTCCCAGCCTCCTATTGCTCCAAATCCTCTTTAGGATGTAAATCTACTATTTGGTGACTTTTGTGGCTAAACTGAAAAAAATAATCTCTACTATTCATAGCAATAGCATTTAGACTTATATACCACTTTATAGTGCTTTACAGCCCTCTTAAGTGGTTTACAGAGTAGGCTTATTGCCCCCAATCTCCGAAGGATGGAAAGCTGAGTCAACCATGAACCAGTGGGAATTGAATTGCTGGCAGTGGGCAGAATTAGCCTGCAATACTGCATCCTAACTATTGTGCAAAGGAAGGGAGGGAGGGAGGGAGGGAGGGAGGGAGGGAGGAAGGAAAGAAGGAAGGAAGGAAGGAAGGAAGGAAGGAAGGAAGGAAGG
>BLBF01000060.1:10907462-10929381 GCA_015471245.1 Laticauda colubrina | reverse complement strand
ATATATATATATATATATATATATATATATATATATATATATATATATATATATATATATATTTTCTGAGGCTTTCGCGGGTATTTGTATGTGGATCTTTGGTTATTCGGGTTTTCTCCCGCGTAAAATTTTATGTATATATATTTGCATATACATACAAATATGATAACATCAATCATATTATATTATCTTTCATTATAATGTTGATTATATAACTGTCAGAAATATTTATTCATCTGTTTTTCTTTTGCCTATAAAGCATGTTTCACCTAATCCTACTCCTCTAACCTCAATATCTGTCATGTAACCATTTGTAGAATAGCTCTCATGTTATGAAGTAATCCGAATCTTCTTTTCCTTTAATTTTTAACCTATCCATCTCTGTATATTGCAGAATTCTTTTGATTATAATATCGTCTGTGGGGATTTCTGGGTTTTTCCAGCTGTGCATATGCAATCCGAGAAAACAGCATCTTCTGGCTGGCAGAAAGTTGTGCTCCTATGGCTGAAGCACAAAATCTTCGTTTCCTGACATCCACAGTTCTTTAGTTTAGCAGAAAAGGGACATCCTGGCCATTTCATCGTGTTTAGTCATGACATGCTTCTTCAAGACAAAGCTTGTATTTATTATCCTGGGAGGCAGAGGGGGTGTGTGTTTTCCAACAAATTATTTCTGTGTTTTCGACAAAGAAAGCTGACTTCTCCTTTTGAGTGAAGAAGGGGATCTTTCTACCCACTGTTTCTTTTCTATTATATATGTAAAACAGAATTCTTGCAAGCTTAGGCTTCTCTTTGTGTTTTTTCCCCAACATCTGCTTTCCCAACCTGGGGCACTCATCAGTGTGTTGGGATTAAAATTCACATCATTCCCAGATGGACTGCAGGATGCTAATCAGCTCCAGATCAGTTTGTGCTAAACTTCTAAAGCATTGCTTCTCAACTTTGTGGCGAGTTTTAAGTTAGGTGGGCTTCAACTCCCAGAATTCCCCACCCAGTTAGCAGATTAACAGAGGTAGAAGGGACCTTGGAGGTCATCTAGTCCAACCCCCCAAGGCAGGAGACCCTCTACCATTTCTGACAAATGGCAGTTCAGTCTCTTCTTGAAAGCTTCCAGTGATGAAGCTCCCACAACTTCCGAAGGCAACTTCTGTTTCATTGGTTGATTGTCTCACTGTCGGAAAATTCTTCCTTATTTCCAGATTGAATCTCTCCTTGTTCAGTTTCCATCCGTTATTCCTTGTCTGGCCTTTGGGTGCTTTGAAAAATAGCTTGACCTCTCTGTGGCAGCCCTGTAAATATTGGAAGACTGCTCTCCTGTCTCCCCTGGTCTTTCTTTTCCCTAGACTAACCAAGCCCAATTCCTGCAACTGTTCATCATATGTTTTAGTCTCCAGTCCCCTAATCATCCTGGTTGCTCTTCTCTGCATTTTGTCGAGAGCCTCAACATCTTTTTTATAGTGTGGTGACCAAAATGGGATGCAGTACTTTAGGTGTGGTCTTATTAAGGCTTTATAGAGTGGTATTAGTAACTCCCTTGATCTTGATTGTATCTCTCTGTTAATACAATTTAGGATTGCATCGGCTTTTTTGGCTGCTACTGCACACTGCTGGCTCCTATTTAGCTGGTTGTCCACTCAGACTCCAAGATCCTTCTCACAGTTCCTGCTATTAAGCCTGGTTTTACCCAGTTTAGATATGCCTTTTTCGTTTTTCTTGCCTAAGTGTCAGACTTTACTGGGTTGTTAATAACTGGCCCCAGGATCTATGAAGAAGACAGAAGCAGCTTTCTGGATTTAGTTCAGAAACAGGTTCCAGCATCCACGAAACCTCATTGTGGTTCTTGAAGCCATCTTGGGCCACAATTGCTGAAAAGTCTCAGTTCCTGTGATTGCAAGAATGGTGGAATGGGTATCCCTATTCCCTATATCCCTTTAACTGGTCCTTAGACATCATTAATCATCTGTAATCAACCCCCAAAGCTGGAACATTTTCCAACTATGTTTCGTCCTTTCTCCCTCCCTCCTTCCTTCCTGCTTTTTCTTTCATCCCTTCCTCTCTTTTTTTTTTTTTTTTTTTTTGCAGTTTCCTTCCTTCCTTTTGCACAGCTTCTGCTGAGTTCCAGGCATCTCTGTGAAACACATTTGGCACATTTGTAAAACAGGTTGTGGAGGGAGAAAGAGAGAGACATCTGGATTTTCTTCCTTGGGAACTCAGGTGTTGTGGCATGTGGTCCCCATACATTGCTCCGGTCAAACTATGAAAGGACTTTTGATGCAGATGGGAGGAAAGCCCTGGGACATGCTATAAATAGGTTTGGTGGGGACTTTATTTTTTTGGCTTCTGGTGGATGAGTGTGCTCTTCCCAGTCTGTTGGGGGGGATAGCATGGATTTGTTTGTGCCCTCAGAAAAGCTTTAGTCCACCCGGACGTTTTTAATCAAAGAAAAGCCATCACATATAAAGACATCATAAATGAGGCAGGAGAATTAAAATCAAGACAGGAACTAAAAGATCAGCAAAGTAGAATTGGAATGGTGGGCTTACCTACAAGTCCAATCAAGATATAGACAAGATATGAAAGAATGGAGGATCAGTAGACAGCTTATGATATTGGAGAAAATATTACTTGAATCAGAGGACAAACTGATAAGGAAAATCTACAGATGGCTTTTTTTGGATTATAAGCTGGAGCAGGTAAAAGAAAAGATGTTGGCATGGGCAAAAAATTTTGGGCATGGTATCAATTTGGACAATTGGCAAACTTTATGGGAAAGAAACAAAAAAAAAACATTGCCCACCTCATATAAAGAAAACCTACATAAAATGTTTTATAGGTGGCATCTTCCTCCAGCAAAATTGTCTAAAATGCATCAAAATATATCACCTAACTGCTGGAAATGCACCAAAGAATAGGGTTCATATACCACATGTAGTGGAAATGTAGAAAAACCCAGGAAATTTGGCAGAGAATTCAGAGGTGGCGTGAGGAGATGGTAGGGGATAAAGTGGAATATAAACCAGATTTTTTTATTCTTGGAATATAAACCAGAATTTTTTTCTTCTTTGAATTATAACAGAAAAATACAACAAAGAAGAAGTCTACTTAATAATACATGAGATTACGGCAGCAAAACAACCTTTGCTCAAAAGTGGAAAGCCAAAAAAATTCCCAATGAAAATGATGTAATAAAAAAGATATGGACATGTGCTGAGATGGATAAATTAACTTTAGAGCTGAAATATAAAGACAAGATAGAATACTATAAAGTATGGGATAAATTCTATCAATGGTGGGGGAAAAGAAAGGATCTAAAATCAAAAGAGATAGGGTTGGCAGAACGGATGACTAGAATTGGAAACCATTGCATAAATGTTATATTTGTTTGTTTGTTTGTTTATTTATTTTGTCAGGCAATTATAAGACAACAGATATAAGTATAAACATAGTTATGAATACATGAAATGGATACATATAAGAAAAATAAAAAAATAAAAAACAGGACAGGGATGGTAGGCATGCTGGTACACTTATCCACACCCCCTTACAGACCTCTTAGGAAAGGGGTGAGGTCAATAGTGACAGTCTAACATTATAAAGTTTTTGGGGTTTGGGGAAGAAACCACAGAGTCAGGTAGAGGATTCCAGACATTGACCCCTCTGTGGCTGAAGTCGTATTTCCTGCAATCAAGTTTGGCGCGATTAACCTTGAGTTTGTATCTATTGTGTGCTCTTGTATTGTTATGGTTGAAGCTGAAGTATTCATTGACAGGTAGGACATTGCAAAATATGATTTTATAGACTATACTTAGATCGGACTGAATGAGGCGAAGTTCTAGGTTTTTTAGGTCTAGAATTTCAAGTCTTGTGGCATAAATAGTCTGCAACAAGTAGAGGAGTGGGGAACTCTTCTTGTGAAATATATCTGGACTTTCTCAACTGTGCTAATATCAGATACGTAATGTGGGTTCCAGGCTGATGAGCTGTATTCGAGTATTGGTCTAGCAAATGTTTTGTATGCTCTAGTTAGTAGTGTAATATTACCAGAGAAAAAGCTATGTAAGATTAGGTTAACAACTCTTAACTACATCACCTTTTTGGCTATGCAGTTACAGTGGGCTCTAGCACTTAGATCATTAGAGATGAGCATTCCAAGGTTCTTGACAGAGTTTGGATCATCAGCAGGGTCTTGACTATTCAGCCTATGTTTTATTTTCCTTTTTTTTTTTTTTTTTTGCCAATATGTAAGACAGAGCATTTATTTGTTGAGATTTGAAGTTGCCATTTAATTGACCATTCTGAAACATAGTCAAGGTCTTTTTGGAGGATAGCAGTATTGTCTGTGGTGTTGAATAGCTTTACATCATCAGCGAAGAGAACACAGTTGCTCTTAATATGATCAGAGAAGTCATTTATGTAGAGTGTGAAGAGAGTTGGTCCTGGAACACTGCCTTGGGGGACACCACTGTTGACAGGTACAGAATTTGACAGGACGCTCCCAATTTTGACCATTTGTTGTCTGATTGACAGGAATGCTTCTATCCAGTTATGCAGGTGTCCAGAGATACCATAAGATTTTAGTTTTAGAAGTACTTTGTCGTGTACCACTGAATCAAAGGCTTTACAGAAAAGAAGTCTTTGTAGATTGCTTTGCCCTGATTGAGTTGTGTAGTCCATATGTTTTTGCAGTGTGCAGATGTATAAATGTAGATATGTATATAAAATATATATTCTATGCCATAATATGTATGACAAACAGGATTGTCGGGACGATCACACCATGTCCAATGTTTTTAATGATTTACTTAATAAAATTTTGAAGAAAAAAGAAAAGAAAAGAAAAGAAAAGAAAAGAAAAGAAAAGAAAAGAAAAGAAAAGAAAAGAAAAGAAAAGAAAAGAAAAGAAAAGCTGAAGGTTGGCTTAGGCAGCGTTTCTCAATCGTAACAACTTTAAGGTGGACTTCAATTCCCAGAATTCCCCAGCCAGCAATGTTACAAGCTGCCAAGACTGAGAAATGCTGGTTTGGGGAGAGGGGAGGGGGCTAAAGAATGTTTCAGCCTCCCAAGATGATTCTTATGGCCCCTCACAGGTTGGCAGTGTGAATCGGCTTGGTGCCAGGGTGCCTGCAGCACCCTGTCAGCAGGTCCGCAGGACATGGCATCCAAATATTCTCTTTGGAAAAGAAAAAAAAGAGCATAAAGTAGCTGAAACCTCACAGAGGTTGCTGAGCCTCCAAGAGCTCGTCATTCTTGCCTGAAACCATCAACTGTGCAAAAAATACGAAGATGCAACATTCTGCAGAACTGCAAACTCTCAAACGAGTGTCCAAATTGAAAACAGTACGGCAGGCAGGAAACACGTTTCTTTGTAAGCCGGCCAGCTTGCAGCTGCTGTGAAGAGCCAGGAAGCCTCTGGGCCAAACCAGCACATGGCCCTGAGGAGGACAGGATCCGAGCCAAGGAAAAAAAACCTCCCAAGGTCCAAGAGGCATCAGCATTCCTGGGAGGATGGGATGGCCAAAGGGCGGCCTTTGCAGGCCAAACCTCCGCCCGTTGCTGCTTAGGGAGAGTGAGCCCCCTCCAGCCAGTTTGACTCCTTTCTTCAGGGTTAGCTCACTCGTCAGGTGGGAGTATGGATGGATTTCCAAAGGGATTGCAGACTACAGGAGACATTTGCAACACTCAGGTGACCCTGAGGACACAGATAAGCCTCCAAGTGGCCACAATGACCCTCTAAAAGGATGCAAATGACCAGCTGTCTGTAAGGAGTATAAATCCTTCCCTTTCCCACCATCCAGTCAGAGCTGAGAAAGCTTCTTGGGTGAGAAGCGAAACGTCTTCAAAGAAAAACCAGAAACTCTTGAAAAAAGCACCTTTGGGACAGCTGGTGAAAATCCTCAGCCAGGTTCTCAGGCATTAATGATGGACTGCCACCATAAAACTGCGGAAACCCATCCCTGGGCTAGTGAGTGGCAGGAACAGGTGGACGTACGACCACAGTTTCTATTTCTAAGGAAGAGGGTTGTGAGCCACTCTCTGTTTTCTGACCATTTTTGATCAGTGTTGTTAAGCAAATCCGGCTTCCCCCTCCCCCCTCTTGATTTTTCTTGTCGGAAACTGGCTGGGAAGGGATGGGACATGGTGACCATGGTAAATATATGCCAGTTGCCAGGTGCCCACATTTGGATCGTGCGATTGTGGAGAGGCTGTGACAGTCATAAGCACAAGGACCAACCATAAGCCGCTTTTTTCCAGTGCTGCCGTACCTTCAAACAATCATTAAAGGAATGGCTGTAAGGCAAGGACAATCTATATCTTAATTTAGAAGCCAGGTTAAGCCACAGCGCTCATTCATAAGAAGCTCCCACACTTGGACTGCAAGCTTGGTGAGGAGTGGCTAGCTGTCAGGTCTGCCCTGTCTAGGTCGCTAGGAAAGAAAGACCCTCGACTCCATTGGGTTGAAGCGATAGGTTCTTTTACTGAGGATAGCTGGTTGCAGCAAACAGAAAGGTTAGATCTGTTGTGCTTTGCTGGCAGCAGGTGTGGATGGCTGAAGTCTCGGAGAGCGAGGACTCAGATGAGGGGCCTGCGTGTGAGGCAGGGATGGGGCAGGACCATCAGGGAGTGGAGTGCTGCCTTTGGAGATGGTGGAGGCTGGCAGCAGTGAGGAAGAGGCCCCCGAGGAGCTTGAGTTCAGCGTGTGTGCGTGCAGGGCTGCTCGAAGGAAAGAGCACCTGCAGCAGCACAGGCAACTCAGGAGTAAAGCTGCAAGATAATGGCTCCTCCCTTAAGAGATAAAAGCCAGCTGAGAATCCGGAGTTCTTTGCAGGAAGCAAAGATTTTGCACTCAAGCCTTGTGGACAGTTGGAATATTTTCGTTGGTGTTTGGAGACTCTTTGTGTTTGAAATATTTCTTAGTAACTTTATCTCATGTTCTTGGTAGCCGTGCACCACCTTGGCAAGGCTCGTTCTTACCAGAGACAATTAATTGGAAACAGCCTCTAAGGCCCAGTCCCACTGCACTTACGATGCAAAGAGGATGTAAAACGTTAAAAAAAAGCTTGCCATCCGTTGGAAAACGCTATTGTGTACTCACTGCACACGTGTTTCATATGCTCTATCCGTCGAGCATCCGTCCACTGAGATTTCATTTGCACAAGACCTTTTGAGCTGCACAAAACTGTGAATGGATGAACTTTCCACCGCGTACGATGTAAAACCGCAACATATATGGGCAATAAACGTCCTATGTCTGTTATCATCCGTTAAACATCCGCTGTATCCTCTCTGCATCCTCTGGGCATCCTCGCAACTCACATCCGCTGTAGCTGAAAACAGAAAGAGGGAGGAAACTAAAGGTACACGGAACGTCTACACAGCATTAGGAGCACAGAAATAGAAAGGATGTAAGCGGATGCATCTCGTATATAAAGGATTAAAACGGACAAACTGTTTGTATCTGGGATGTATCTCGTATATTTAGGAGGTCTGGAGTATGTCTAGAGTATGTAGAAGGACACCTAGCAGAAAACCGATATTTCCTATAAAAAGGGGGAGAAAATCATCTGGATCTCAGTACGAGTCCAGCAGCCGTGGTGTACAGACCTCTTCACCCTTGGTCTTGGTCTTCAACATCATCAATTGTTCTCCACCGTGGAAGGGCTGTGACGTCGCCTGGGGTGGAGGAGCAGACCTGGACCGGGTAAGAGCAGCTTCAGCTGGGCCTTGAGGGTTGTGCAGAAGGAACCGTGAAGGTTCCTTAACCGTGAAGGAATGGAATTTGTAAAGAATCATTAAAAGTTTTTGCTGTTACCTCTGTTTGGTGTTTGTTTCCTTGGAACAAGGTTTGGGTCAGAACAAGATCTGAGGTTCCTGCACAAAGCATTACAATTTTTTCCGCTTCTGCCCGGCCCTCCCACCCCTCAACCAGTCTGTCACCATCCAATAGTAGTAGCCCAAAGGCATTTGGGGATTAGCTCGGTAGGTGCCACTGGGTGCTGTTCATTCTTTTCCCAGGCTGCACAGCCTTGAACATTGGAACAGGCTAGTTCTCACACCGTTCATTCTCTCTCTTTCTCCCTCTCTCTCCCCTTCCCACCCTCCCTCTCTCCCTACACACACACACACACACACACACACCTTGCCCATCTCTACCCTCTATGTGCCAAATAGCTTTCCTTCCTTTCCCCCCCTCCCCTAACAATTCATGACAGGATGTCAGCAAAGCACTAAGCTGAAGAGGGCAGATCTGACACTTAACAGAGTTCATAAATTGGGCACATTGGCCCAAGGGGAGAAGGGAACCGTAAGCAAAGGTGGCCCAAGGAGCAGCTCTTATAGGTCAGAGGAGCACGGCCTTCCTGTGCTCAAAATGCCACGTTTTTTCTCTTTCAAAAAAAATTGCCCATTTTGGAGGAAAAAATGATGTTGCAAGTCTATTTTTCACATTAAAGAACCCAAATGTGGAAAATCATCCCACTTTAACAGCCAACAACAGCTGTTATGTCGGGAAATTACTTATTTTGGCTTGGGCATCAAGGTAAAAGGTAAAGGTTCCCCTCGCCCATACATGCCAGTCATTTCCGGCTCTAGGGGGGCAGTACTCATTGGTTCACTCCCAGCTGGTCTTCGGAGCTCGGGATTCGCCCAAACCAGCAGAATCCCACCCCTGCTTACAACCTTGCATTTACAATTACTGCATCATCTCAGAAGTTACACGATCCAAATTTGGCTGTTCAGCATCCGGCAAGTAGTTACGACAGTTGCAGAATCCAAGGGCCAAAGGATCATTGTATGTGACCTTTCCAGGCTGCTTAATTAACTTTAAATATTAACTTTCCAGCTAAGTTAATGGGGGAAGCCGGATTTACTAAACGGCTGTGCGATTCGCTTAAAAATTGCAGTGATTCACTTAATGACCTTTGCAAAAAAAAAAAAAGTGTTGCAAAATTGGTTGCAAGTCACTCAGCCACTGCCTTGAAGTCCTTTCCAATTGTGGTCGTAAGTCAAGGACGACCAGCGATGCTTTTCTCTTGTAGAAAGCTGTTTAGGCAAAGGTTCCCCTCGCACATAATACGTGCTCGTCGTTTCCAGATGCAGGGGCCGGTGCTCATCTCCGTTACAAAGCCGAAGAACCAGCGCTGTCCAAAGACGTCTCCGTGGTCATGTGGCCAGCATGAGTAAACGCTGCCAAAGGCGCACGGAACGCTATTTCCTTCCCACCAAAGGGGTCCCTATTTTTCTGCTTGCATTTTTTAAATATATTTTTATTATTTTTCCATCATTACAACATAAAACATCACAGTTTCAACAGCATTTTTGACATGTGTACAGATTCTTGTATATCTTAACACATTGTATTTACATTTATCTAACATTAATTAATGACTTTTTCTATAATTATAGAAAAGATATAATTTTCTATATATTATAGAATATATTTTCTATCATTATAGAATATATTTATTCTTGTATATGCTATGTCTTGACAGTTTAGTTTCTTGAGGTCTCTTACAGATTAATTTCTTATTTCTGTTTGTCACCCAATCATGCCATTTATTCCAAATTAAGAAATATTTGGATTCTTTTTTCTCTTTCAGCGTGAAAGTGTGAAATTCGCCCCCTCCCATTTTCCCAGGCTCAAGAAGGTGGCAGTGTGGAAGCATCTGGTGCTAATATGGCTTCCAAAGCTGACACAAAGTGGTCCCTATTTTTCGACTTGCATTTTTTTTTTTTACGTGCTTTCGAACTGCTAGGCCGGCAGAAGCTGGACGAGGAACAGGAGCTTGCTCTGGCCCTAGGGATTTGAGTGGCCGAACTGCCGGCCTTTCTGATCGACAAGCGCAGCGTCGTAGCCCCTGAGCCACCACGTCCCTTTTTGGCTTGGGCATAGGAGGATTGAAAGGGCATTTAAAAGAGACGGGTATTTTTAAGCCTTGTGGGTCACCCATGCGGCTCCTTCTGCTTCTCCAAACCCTTCAGGGTTGCTCAAAGGTTTCCCTCCCCCCCCCCCGGGGGGGGGGGGGCTCTGGGGAAGTTAGATAACCACAGGCAGGCATGGCTGCATCCTGCATTTTGCTGACCCCTTGGAACTGTTTGCTGGACACACAATTTGGAGGGAGACTGTAACAGCCATTCAAAAAAGAGCTCAGGGCCAGGAATGTCCGAGACAAAGCTCCTAAAAGTCAAGATGGAGGCCACGACTAGGACTGAAGCCCCCTCCCCTTTTTAACATATAGTAGAAATGATGCTGTTGCAGCTGCCAGATGGATTTTTTTGCTTTTTTGGAAGCCATATCCCAAGGATGCCTCTGCTCAGGGCTTGGCATGGAGCCAGCCAGTTTTGTGGTTGGCGGCTGCCTCATTTTTTCCAGCTTCTGAGGACCCCAATGGGGAAGCCGCGGTGGTACAAGCGAAGGCATATTTTTATATTCTATTTTATTCTGTTCTATTCCATTCCATTCCTATTCCTATTGCTATATTTTATTCTATTCTATTCCTTATTTTGTTCTCTTCTATTTATTCTATTCTATTCTATTCTATTCTATTTTATTCTATTTTATTCTATTTCTATTCTATTCCTTATTCCTATTCTTATTCCTATTCCTATTCTATTCTATTCTATTCTATTCTATTCCATTCTATTCCATTCTCTATTCCAGGGGTCCCCAACCACTGGGCCCCGGACCGGTATCGGTCCATGGATCATTTTGTACCAGGCCGCAAAGAATGAATAATCGTGATTAAAATATATATAAAAATATGTTTTTAGGAAAGAAATAGTAAAGAAGCCCTTTACTATTGGGGAAGAATTGATTTTGCCAGTCCTTGAAAAAGTGTTTCTGCATGAAACTGGTCCCTGGTACAAAAAAGGTTGGGGACCACTGTTCTATTCTATTCTATTCTATTCTATTCTATTCTATTCTATTCTATTCTATTCTATTCTATTCCATTCTCTTTTATATAGCATATATGCTATGCTATGCTATGCTATTTCTTATTCCTATTCCTATTTGTATTCTATTCTGTTCCTCATTTTGTTCTGTTCTATTCTATTCTATTCTATTCCTTATTTTGTTCTATTCTATTTATTCTCTTCTATTCCTTATTCTTATTCCTATTCTATTCTATTCCTTATTTTGTTCTATTCTATTCTATTCTATTCTATTCCTCATTTTGTTCTGTTCTGTTCTATTCTATTCCATTCCATTCCATTCTCTATTCTATTCTATCCTATCCTATGCAATGCTATGCTGTGCTATTCCTTATTCCTATTCTATTCTATTCTATTCCCATTCTATTCTATTCCTTATTTTGTTCTATTCTGTTCTGTTCTGTTCTATTCTATGCTATGCTATGCAATGCAATGCAATGCTGTTCCTTATTCCTTATTCCTATCCCAATTCCCTTCCTATTCTATTCTATTCTATTTTATTCCTTATTTTGTTCTATTCTATTTATTCTATTCTGTTCCTTTTTTGTTCTGTTCTATTCTATTTCTATTCTGTTCCTTATTCCTATTCCTGTTCTATTCTATTCTATTCCTTATTTTGTTCTATTCTATTCTCTATTCTATTCTATTCTATTCTATTCCATTCTCTTTTCTATTCTATGCTATGCTATGCTGTGCTATTTCTTATTCCTATTCCTATTCTATTCCCATTCTATTCTATTCCTTATTCCTATTCCTATTCTATTCTATTCCTTATTTTGTTCTATTCTGTTCTATTCTGTTCTATTCCATTCTATTCCAGTTCATTCCATTCCATTCCATTCCATTCCATTCCATTCCATTCTCTGTTCTATTCTCTGTTCTATTCTATTCTATTCTATTCTATTCTATTCTATTCTATTCTATTCTACTCTGTTCTGTTCTGTTCTGTTCTATTCTGTTCTTCTTCTCTGAATAATTTAAATGGAAGATTGTGGTGAGCTCCAGATCTGTTTTTGGAGGTGGGGCAACTAACCTCTTTTGCCAACTCTTCCCTCGCCAGCTGCAACCTGACCTGCCCAACTGGCCACTACGGTGCAAACTGCGTTGAGCTGTGCAACTGCCACAAGGACTCCTGCAACCCCTTCACCGGCATGTGCCACATGGGTAAGTCCCTGGCCAGCCTCCCCACAAACCTTCCTGCCCCGTTTGGGTAGGGGAGGTGCCAGGCAAGGTTCAAAAAGCGGATGCAACAGCCTCCTCACATTCTCGCAGCTGCCATCTTGCTTTTTTTTCAGCACACTCTGCAACACACACAAACACACATCCCACTTTGCAAGGCCAGCTGGCTTGTGGCTTCCTCTGCCTACTGACTCTTGCCAACCTCTTTCCTCCCCAGAGGCTAACCAGCGGATGGGAGTCATTGGCGCCGGAGTCCTCCTGATCTTCCTGCTTTGCCTCCTCTCGTTGTTGTCCTGCTGTTGCATTTGCCGCAAGAAGGATCAGGCCCGGGAGTGAGTACCCATGGTGGGGAGGGGGCAGAAGGAGGGGAGCTGCAGAAACCCAGAAAAGAGCCCTGTCTTGAAAAGGGTGCCAGGACGGGGGAGGAAGGATGGGCCAGGGGGGCACTTCCATCTAGCATAGCTTCCCTTAAAGGTAAAGGTTCCCCTGGCACATCCATGCTAGTCGTTCCTGGCTCTAGTAGGTGGTGCTCAGTGGTGGGATTCGGCCAGTTCACACCACTTTGGAGAACCAGTTGTTACATTTCTAAGCAGTTTGGTGAATTGGTTGCTGGAAGAAATAATTAGGGCGGAGAACCAGTTGTTAAATTATTTGAATCCCACCACTGGTGGTGCTCATCTCCGACGATGTCTCCATGGTCATGTGGCTGACATGAGTAAACACCTTAAAAGGCACACGGAACGCTGTGACCTTCCCACCAAAGTGTCAGCTTCCAGAAAACCTCCACTCCAACAAATAACTCCGAGACAGACATCCTCTCCAGGGTTCTTTTTATTAGAGTAGTAAACTGGCACATCTGGGAAATCCCGAATCTGAAAGTTCCAGGTTTCCTTGCAATAAGTAAAAAATTACAAATTCACCCCCTGCACCCATCATTGCATCACATGCCCCAATCACCATCCGTCCCAACTTGAGATGTCCTCTCACCCAGGTGCAGAAATGACATGACCTTGACTTAGAAGAAGGATGCTATTTTGTCTGACTATATACGCTCCAAGAATTCCCCCCCCCCCATTTTCCCAGGCTCAAGATTGTGGCAGTGTGGAAGCATCTGGTGCTAATATGGCTTCCAAAGCAGTCCCTATTTTTCTACTTGCATTTCTTAATGTGTTTTCAAACTGCTCGTTTGGCAGAAGTTGGGACCAGTAACAGGAGCTCACTATGTTAACGCGGCGTGAGGGATTCGAACCACTGAACTGCTGGCCTTTCTGATCAACAAGCTCAGCTTGTCTTAGCCCCTGAGCCACCACGTCCCTTAGTTTAGTTAACTGTTAGTTTATGAAAATGTTTAGTTTAGGAAAGCTTAGCTGGATAGTCCTTGACTTATGACCACAACGGAGCCCAACGCTTCTGCTGTTAAGCAAAAACAGTTCAGTTACTCTTTTTTTGCCCTAGTTTACAACCATTCTTGCCACCATTGTTAAGTGAACCACTGCAGTGGTTAAATTAGTCACACAGTGGTTAAGCCCATCTGGCTTTTCCAATGACCTTGTTGTGAGAAGGTCTCAAAAGGGGATCCCAGGATCCCAGAACTGTCATAAATGTGAGTCGGTTGCCAAAGTGCTTGAATTTTGATGGTGTGAACCTGGGGATGCAGCAGCAGTCAAAAGGGTGAAAAATGGTCATAACTCACTTTTTCAGGGATGTCCAAACTTAAAATGGCCACTAAGTGAACTGTTATAAGTCAAGGACTACCTGTAGTCAATGAAAGAGCTTCACTCCCAGTTGTGGGTGCTCCATCACTGGATGTTTTCAAGCAAAGTTTGGACAACCATTTGTCCAGAAGGTTTGTCTTCCATGCCCAGAATTCCCCTTGCTGCCCGGGAGAATTATGGGTATTGAAATCCAAACGTCATAAAGTGGCCAAGGTTGGAAATCCTGCTTTATTCCATCCATAGCCGTAGGTGTCACTTTCCCCAGCCCCAAATTACAGCCCCTCCCCCCGAAATCACCTTGACAGGTAAGATAAGTGATATGCAGGGAAGTCTTAGACGGAAGGAGCAAATTATAAAGATGCAATGCAATATGACCCCCCACCATCATATTGAGACCTGCGGTGGCACACTGGTTAGAAGGCAGTATTGCAAGCTAATTCTGCAGACTGCCAGCAGTTCAATCCTGACCGGTTCAAGGTTGACTCAGCCTTCCCTCCTTCCGAGGTCGGTCAAATTAGGACCCAGGTTGTTGGGGGCAAGTGATTGACTCTGTAAACCACTTAGAGAGGTCTGGAAAGCACTGTGAAGCAATTGCTATCCTTTCTTCCCTTCCTTCCTTCCTTCCTTCCTTCCTTCCTTCCTTCCTTCCTTCCTTCCTTCCTTCCTTCCTTCCTTCCTTCCTCACCCTCCCATCTTTCTCCCTTCCTTCCCTCCTCTCTCCCTCCCATCTCTTTCTTCTTCCTTCCTCTCTCTCTCCCTGCCATCTTTCTCCTTCCTTCCTTCCCTCCTTTCTCCCTGCTATCTCTTTCTCCTTTTTTCCTTCCTTCCTCTGTCCCACCCATCTCTTTCTCCTTCCTTCCTTCTCTCCTCTCTCCCTCCCATCTCTTTCTCCTTCCTTCCACCATCTCTCCCTGCCATCTCTTTATCTTTCCCTCCCTCCTTCCTTCCTTCCTTCGTTCCTTCCTTCCTGTGCAGGGGTTAGAATGGAGTATTGCAAACTAATTCTGCAGACTGCCAGCAGTTCAATCCTGACCGGTTCATGGTTGACTCAGCCTTCCCTCCTTCCAAGGTTGGTCAAATGAGGACCCCGATTGTTGGGGGTAAGAGGCTGACTCTGTAAACCGCATAGAGAGAGCTAGAAAGCACCATGAAGCAGTATATAAGTCTAAGTGTTGTTGCTATCCATGCAGCAACTTTTGATCGTGGTCTCACCTGGTTATCCAACTTCCTTCACAGCATTCACCAGGACTTGGCTCGTAAAAAATCTTCAAGGCGCCTCTGTGGACAATTCAGCCAAATCAGCTTGAAGCTTCCCCGGATCCCCCTTCGCCGTCAGAAGTTGCCAAAAGTTGTAGGTAAGGATCCACTCCACTCCACAGTCTTGGTCATGGTTAATGGACCTGAAACTGCGAGTAGGGGGCTGATGCCAGATTGATATTTGGGACCCCTCCCTCTGGAGGTCCCTGGCAGGGAGAAAAATTCCAAACTGAGCCATTGCATGGCCTTACAGCAGCATCCCTCATCTTTGTCAACTTTTAAGACGGGTGGACTTCAACTCCCAGAACTCCCCTGGGGAATGCCAGCGGTGGAATTCTGGGAGCTATAGTCCACTCATCTTAAAGTTGCCAAGGTATCAGGATTCCGACAGTTGCCCCCACTTAAATCATTAGTCTCGAGCCAAACTTGAAAAGGATTTATTGAGAGTTAACATGTCCAGCATTGCCTGGGTGCAGCCAACTCTGAGACACATCATTCATTGTCACCTTTGACGCTGGTTTTTCCCTGGTACACCCCCTGGGTGTATCATAATTCATATTCTCCAATGGGACACATCCATAGCCAAGAGTCATCAATATTGTTCTTCAGTTAGAATTTTGTGCAGCAGAAACTTCAATCACTTAGTTACCATCTTTGAAAACATTTATGGAACGACTTTCGGTTGCAAGCTGTCACACTGCTCCCCCCTCCCTTTCTGTTGGCAATTCTAAACAGACCATAGAATTATTTTCTGAGTTGACACAAGTTTGAGAAACACTGCCTTGTGGAGAGGTAAACTCTCCCCCTCCCCCCCCCAAAAAAGTGTGAGATCCTAGCAGAGAAGGAAAATGCACGGAGTGAGGCTTGTTTTGGTAGCTTGCCTCGATCCTTCTGATGGGAGCTTTCATAGCAGTCTGGAAGCCTGGGTCATTCATCTTCACAACATACAGGAACAAGAAATGCTTTGTTCAGTGATGGGGAGTTGAGCTGTTCCTTTAATGAGGCAGGGACAGCCCTTGGGCACTAAGTACCCCAGCCATCTGTCTAGATTCTCAGGTGACGGAAGTCTCTTGCATGGGAGAGACTCAAGGAGAAAAGCTGATGGCACTCTCGGCTGTAAGGAGAGTTTTAGAATTTATAACAGAACAACATAGTTGGAAGGGACCTTGGAGGTCTTCTAGTCCAACCCCCTGCTCAGGCAGGAAACCCTATACCATTTCAGACAAATGGCTGTCCAATCTCTTCTTAAAAACCTCCAGTGTTAGAGCACCCATAACTTCTGGAGACACGTTGTCCCAATGATTAATAGTTCTGATTAATTATGGAGACAAATTCTAGAAAAGCTGAAGAAGCCTCTTGGATGAAAAGCGAAACATCTTCAAAGGAAAAAGCAAGAAAGTCCAGTTGCCCCTTGAAAAGCACCTTTGGGGCAACCATATCCTGGATGACTGAGAACCTCTACAGACTTTTAGCCATACAATTCTGGGTTGAACTCCTTTCAAATGGTGTGGGAGTAGGAATGGATTTCCAGAGAGAGAGAAAATTGCAGACTACAAGATCACTCAGGTGATCCTGAGGATACACATAAACCTCCAAGTGGCCTCATTGACCCTCTAAAAGGATGGAAATGATCAGCTGTCTGCAAGGAGTATAAATCCTTCCATTCTCCACCATCCAGTCAGAGCTGAAGAAGCTTCTGGGATGAAAAGCGAAACATCTTCAAAAGAAAAAACAAGAAAGTCCACCTTTGGGACATTCTGGAAAAATGACATAAAATCACAAATAATAGGGCTGGAAAGGATTTTGTGCTGTTGTTCAGTTGCTGCGTCATGTCCAGTTCCCAGAAGCCCATGGATATAGGATGGCAGGTCCCTCTGTCCCCCACTATCTCCCTGAGTACACCCAACTGTGTCAATGACACTGTCAGAAAGGATCTCAAAGGTCATCTTGTCCAACCCTCTGCTCAGGCAGGATACATGAACAAGGAGAGATTTTAACCTGGAAATAAGGATAAACTTTCTGACAGTGAAAACAATCAATCCATGGAACAGCTTGCCCTCAGAAGCTATAGGAGCATCATCACTTGAGACTTTCCCAGAAGAGACTGGACTGCCATCTATCAGAAATGGTGTAGGGTCTCCTGCGTGGGCAGGGGGTTGGACTAGATGGCCTACAAAGTCCCTTCCAACTCTGATAATCTGTAAAGGAACGTCCTTCTGGAGAAATGGCTGTCCAAACTCTTCTTCAATCCTCCTCCAGTGATGGAGCCCAACACTTCTGGAGGGAAGCCGTGCCACTGATCGATTGCTCTTACCGCCAGGAAATTCCTCCTTAGGAAGGGTTGGAGGAAATGTTGCCCTCCCCTCCCCTGCCTGGGTGGATGCTCCTTTCCAGCCAAAAGAAAACAGGGAGCAAATTATTGGCACCCAGATTATCTCTTTGGCTGCAGAGTGGCTCCTGATCTCCTGGTTCTGCAGAGCAAAATAAACTCCTTTGAAGCTAACGTTTGGAAATCAACAAGCAGCCGCCGCCAGTCAAACTCTTTATGATTGAGGGACCTCATTTTAACCAGGCCCATCTGTCTGAAATGGCCTTCTTGATTTTGGCGGCCCCTTTTTCAGTTTTGATTCCCTCCCTCCCCTCCCAAAGCGTCAATGCCTGATTTTTGACTTTGAATTGTGCCTCCAAACTATTTAAGCTTTAATCTGGTGCTTCCAGTGAGCAACTGGCTTTATTTCAGCTCTTAAAATGTTTGTTATTCTTGGGCTCCAAGATCTTTTTCCAGCGCATTCACAGGCAATGGTGGGACTGTACAGCTGTGGCTTTCTCTGTGTCTGTAACTGAACAAAGACTTTCATAGCTTATGTGACACAACAGGGAAAGTTGTGGCCTTGACAGCATGAGCCTTTAGGATAGGAAAGGATAGGATAGGATAGAGCAAAATAAGGAACAGAATAAAATAGAGCCAAATAACTAATAGAATATAATACAGCAAAATAAGGAATAGAGTAGAATAGAATAGAATAGAATAGAATGGAATGGAATGGAATGGAATGGAATGGAATGGAATGGAATGGAATGGAATAGAATAGAACAAAATAAGGAATAGAATAGAATAGCACAGAATAGAACAAAATAAGGAATAGAATAAAATAGAATAGATAGAATAGAATAGAACAGAACACAACAAAATAAGGAATAGAATAGAATAGAATAGAATAGAATAGAATAGAATAGAACATTAGAATTGGAAGCGACCTTGTAGGTCATCTAATCCAACCCCTTGTCCAAGCAGGAGACCCTACACCATTTCTGACCGAGGGCAGCCCAATCTCTTCTTGAAAGCCTCCAGTGATGGAGCTCCCACAACTTCCGAAGGCAACATCTGTTCCAGGGGTTGATTGTTCTCATGGTCAGAAAATCCCTCTTATGCTTTTCTCCTATCTGGAAAAAAGCTAATCCAAGGGATAAAATCCCCAGAGCTATTTATTGGAAAGAAGATAAGAGCGTTATCAGAGGAAATGCAGCAGACTCTGTTGGTGTCAAGTGAGAAGTCTATGCAGGTAGTCCTCAACTTACGATCAGATTTGAGACCAACATTTATGTTGCTAAGTGAGTTTTGCCACATTTTATGACCTTTCTTCACGTTGTTAAGTTAATCTGTCTGGAAGCTTCTCCTTAATTCCAGGTTGTTTCTCTCCTTGATCAGTTTCTATCCTTTGACACCCACCCTCTTCTTTGTGGCAGCCATTAATATAATTAACATTATTAATATACTTGTAACAATTAATACACTTAATCGCTTTAGTCCATATGTATCATGATAATATACATTGCAGTACAAAATCTATATCTCCTTGTCTCTTCTTATCTCTTCTGAAATTTAGCATTTATTTGGGAAACAGATTCTTTGTGTTTTCACTTTTATTTTCACAAAATTGGCATTTTATCTCTCTTCGCTTCCAAGCTATTTTTATGTTTCATCTTTAAAGGTTAGTGTGTCTTTCAGTCTGAGTTGTCCAGGAAGTCTCTGTCGAATCCAACCCATTAAATCTAGTTTATTTGTTTTCATTGCTATGGAATATTGTGAAGATATTGGCTTGATTTTGTTTACTTTAGTTTTAAGTTGCAGTTCTACAAGAAATTTGGGGTCCAAACAATAGCCAATGCCAGTTCTTCTTGTTTTGTTTCTTTTCTTTTGCTGACTCTTCCATCTTTACCTGCAAAACAGATTGTCAGTTCGATGTTTATGTTTTCCATCCAATGACATCTGTCTGTCTTTTAGGTTGCTGGCAATGGATGCAGTATTCTAGGTATGGTCTTACTAAGGCTTTATAGAGTGCTATTAGTACCTCCCTTGATCTCGATTGTATTCCTTTGTTAATGCAGTTTAGGATTGCATTGTTCATGGTTTTAGTCTCCAGTCCCCTAATCCTCCTAGTTGCTCTTCTCTGCACTCTTTCCAAAGTCTCAACATCTTTTTTATAGTGTGGTGACCAAAACTGGATGCAGGATTCTAGGTGTGGTCTTACTAAGGCTTTATAGAATGCTATTAGTATCTCCCTTGATCTCGATTATATCCCTCTGTTAATGCAATTTAGGATTGCACTGGGTTTTTTGGCTGCTGCTGCACATTCAGCTGGTTGTCCACTAAGACTCCAGGATTCCTCTCCCAGTAACTGCTATTAAGCTGGTTTCACCCAGTCTATATGTGCACTTTTGGTTTTTCTTGCCTAAGTTTAGGACTTTAGTTTTCTCTATATTGAATTTCATTTTGTCAGATAGGGCCCAGTGTTCAAGTCTATCTAGGGCAGGGGTCTCCAACCTTGGCAACTTTAAGACTTGTGGACTAGCAACTCCCAGAATTCCTCAGCCAGTCCACAAGTCTTAAAGCTACCAAGGTTGGAGACCCGTGATGTAGGGTCTTAGCTATTCCTGCCAGCTTAGTACCATCTGCAAATTTGGTAAGTTCCAAATATGCAAGTCCCTTCATCGCTGCACTTCTAAGGGACGATAGGCGAGGTGCCTAATACCTGCGAAGAAGGTATAAAAAATATCCTAACAAACTCAGGGGCTATCTTATGGACATACCCTCCTTCCTATGTGTGATGACCCAGGGCTTGGCACAAAGGCAACTCAGCCGAGAATAAGTATGGGTCCCTTTATTAGCTCCAACTTTGCCCCCAACGTCCCAGTTACCATCCGGTCTGGAGAAAAATCTCTCCTACAAATCTGCAGATATTCCAATCCAAACATTGTAAACAGAAAACTTTAAATTATAAATCTAACAAGGCAAAATAAGGTAATAAATCCAGCAAGGCAAGCTGTGGAGTTCCAGAAGTGAAGTAACATGGCAGTAAATCAAACCAGTTGGGAGGATGCCAGGAATTCCGATAACACCAGCCAACACAAGATAAACTCAACATTTGTTCCCAACAACTGTCACTCCCATCTGCCTTTCCTTTAAACTCTCTTCCCAGGTGTGGCTAATGAAGGGAATCAGGGCCCTTTCCTCCCCCGTAAGCCACACAACCCACATTGCTCTCTTCTCCGTTCTTCCCTGTGTGCCCTAGGACAAAGAGGGGGTGGGCCTGGGTCTTCCTCTGAACTCCCTGTCCCTTGTTCTACCTCTTTCCTGCTCTTCCCAGCCGGACTTTGCCCTTCCCCAATTTCCTCCATAGCCAAGATTCCGATGGGGGCATAATGACACTGTGCATCTTAATACCCAAAGCTGGGTTTTGTAAAAAAACAAAGAACCTCAGAGTAGGACAAGGGTGAGAACGGATTCCAGATCATTGTACCTTTGGCATTCAGCAACCTGGGTCATTATTATTATTTTCATTCACCTTTTCCAAGTCTCGTTGGAAAATATGGTTGGGAAAGGGCCTAAAAGCTGCAGCGCCAAAGTTCCTGGAATGTTTTCCTCCTGAAATGATCATCAGAGCTGTGTTTACAGTAGCATGCTGGGGGCGGCTTCCCTCCCCTCGATAGGATAGAGGCCCTTTCTCTGAACGAGACTCTCAGACTGAATGGGTCTGTGTGTTTGCACTTCCTGGCGTTGACTGCTGGTTGGAGATTTTGTATAAACAATAGCAGCGAGAGTTTTCCCCTTGGCCTCCGTCGTGCGCAGTTGGGCTCTTTGCTGGTGCTCCAGAAGAGGAGGCAGATTGCAGAAGTCTTTACAGATTAACAGAGTTGGAAGGGATCTTGCAGGTAATCTAGTCCAACCCCCCATCCAAGCAGGAGACCCTGCACATTTTTGACAGTCCAGTGGCAGACTGTGGCAGTCCAGTCTCTTCTTGAAAGCTTCTAGTGATGAAGCTCCCACAACTTCTGAAGGCAACGTTTGTTCCATTGGTGGATTGTTACTGTCAGAAAATTCCTCCTTATTTCCAGTTTGAATCTCTCCTAGTTCCGTTTCCATCCATTGTTCCTTGTCCAGCCTTTGGGTGCCTTGGAAAGTAGCTTGACCCCCCCCCCTCTGTGGCAGCCCCTCAAATACTGGAAGATGCTCTCCTGTCTCCCCTGGTCCTTCTCTTCACTAGACTAGCCATGCCCAGTTCCTGCAATCGTTCTTCATGTTTTAGCCTCCAGTCCCCTAATCACTCTGGTTGCTTTTCTCTGCACCCTTTCTCGAGTCTCAACATCTTTTTTACATCTCTTCTTTGTGGCAAGCCCTGAGATATTGAAAGAGTGCTATCATGTCACCCCATCCTTCTTTTCCTTAAACTAGACATGTCATCTACCCATCCATGGCTTGCTCAGATGTCTTTCTTTCTTTCTTTCTTTCTTTCTTTCTTTCTTTCTTTCTTTCTTTCTTTCTTTCTTTCTTTCTTTCT
>BLBF01000060.1:10893350-10905092 GCA_015471245.1 Laticauda colubrina | reverse complement strand
TTCCTTCCTTCCTTCCTTCCTTCCTTCCTTCCTTCCTTCCTTCCTCCCCCTTCCAAACTATATCCATTCTTAGTGTCATTCCGAAAAGGAAGGATGGCACCCTTGGATCCAGCCAGGATTCTGGTGGGCCAAGAGCTCTGTCTGCTCCCTTGCCCTCCATTACTTTACCTCCTGGAGCAAAATACTCTGTAAGATAAAAACAAGATGCAGAATCATGCTAATAGTTCAGAGACATGGGCTCCAAACAACAGAAGGGAAGAGAGACAAATCCAATGTTGTTGGGGGTTTTTTTCTTCTTCTTTCAAGGAAAAGTTTTTAGGTTCACTGGAAAATCCTGGGCTTTGTGTGAAAAGATCGCAAGATCCGAGCCAATTCTTGTAAGGTTGGGAACTTAATATAGTTGCTATAAACAAGTGCAATTTTAGATAGCATCACTAGGACAGGGGGAGAAACCCCACAATTCCATTTGATCTGAATTATCCAGCTCCGCTTTGAGTTCCGTGTCCAGATCTGGAATCAGATTTAAGAAAGATTCCAGGGAAATGGAAGAGGTGGGGCAGGACAGGCGGCAGATCTGGGGTTATGTGAAGGGGGCTTGGAGGAACTGGAAGAGGCAGCCTGGCAAAGACAAGACTTGGGAGCCTTTCCAAGACTTCTCCTGTCTTGGCCAAGAGTGCAGGACACAAACTTTTCTTACCCACCAGTAGTGGCCTCAATTGTGTTTATAAGTCGAGGACTATCTAAATTCTCAAGCTTCTGCTCTGACCTAGGCTTCCCAAGATCATGAAACTCCTTTTATTTAGGTTAAAGGAAATTCCTCTCCAGCAAAATCCCGGCATGGGGAGATTTCACAATTACAGACTTTTATCAGGCTTGGAGAGTTGCCAGGTTTATATTTTCCTAACGCCACACTGTAGCAGCAATTACTTGGCAAGAAGTCAGGAACAGATCTTCACCCCAACAAATTGAACTAATTGTCTCCTGCAAACCCCACTCCCCTTTCGCTCCTCTTTATTCCCTATGGGAGGGGCCATTCAGCGTCCACCCGAGCCTTTACTCCCAAGTAGAACCTTGTTCCTTAGCTGTTCCCTTCTCCTGGCAGCTCTGTGCATGTGCACACTGGGAATAGGCTGCAGCTGTTCTTCTGTCCCACTGATCTCTGCTCTGTTGATAATTGTCAGATGACCCTGGCCCCATCTCTGCCTCCAATGAAGACCCCTCATCAGGACCTTCCTCAGCCTCCAGGACTGGCCCATGTTCCTCCCCAGCCTCCTCACTGTCCGAGTCTGCTGCCAGCTCCCCTGGCCGTTGATGGGCCACAGTAGTTTCCTAAACATTTGCTGAGATGTTGCGAGGCTGTTTTTGGCAGCTCACTATTTTACATTATATCTTTTATACACACACACACCTGACTTCCAACCAGCCCTTGGTAGACTGCTGCAGGATTCACATATGTCACCTGTTGACACCTCCCTGATGATGATTAATGAGCAAAAAGCAGGAGAGAACATCAGGGATAACCCTGGGCTGCAGCCCCTGGTTGAACAGAGTTCAGCTATGAAGCACCAAAGGCAATTATTCCGGTTCCTGCAGCCTTTGCCTTTTCCTGCCTTCCCACTCAGGGTGGGGGGCGGGGGGCAGAGCCGCAAAGCCCCCGCCGAGGCTGCCCCCTCTAAGAATCACACCAGGCCGGGGATTGCGGCAGAACAAACACTCGGACAGGGAAGGGGAGAGGCCCACAGGAAAGCCTCCTTCAGCCTCCCTCAGCATGATTTATTTAGCGGTGATTCACCCAGAACCAAAGGTCTGAAGGCATCAGAAACACAGCTTCCCCTCCGAGGTTTGCTGCGCACAGAGGCTCTTCCGTTGGGCTTGCCTGGCACATCGCTGCCAGAGCGGCTCAAAGCCTGGGCAAAAGATCTGACTTCAAACCCCTTTAAAGCAGTTGTATCTTTTCCTGGGCTTCGCTGGCCACTTGAAATGTTCCCAACAGAAGTTACCGTGTTCTTCCCAAAACAAGACCTTGCTTTATTATTCTTTTGCCGCCAAAAAAAAAAAAGGCACCAGGTCTTATTTTCAGGGGATGTCATCCACTGACTAACCTCACTTGCACACATCAACCTTTTTGCTGTCAGAGGCCTTCAAGTATTTCTTCTTCTGTGGCTGGCAAGGCTTTCCTGAAGGCCTCTGGAGCCGATAACAGAGTTCTGGATCGATCCAGAGCTTTCTTATCAGCTCCAGAGGCCTTCAGGAAAGCCTTGCCAGCCTTGCCAGCTGCAGAAGAAATGGGCCAGCAAGGCAGGTGTCGGGGTGTGTCAGGCCTGGCTACAACTGTCCAAAGGTAAGTAGCAGGGCAGCTCCACTTCCCCATCCCCAACTCTGTAGTGGGCGGGATCTTAATTAGGGCTTATTTTGGGCACGCACATAAAAATCAAGCTAGGACTTACTTTCATATTTCATAGGTCACATTTCCAAAGGACACTTTGCCTCTGAAAGTCTGATCTTTGCATAACGCTCCATACAGAATGTAGTCTTTTGTCCAGTCTCTTCTTTTTTTTTTGGTTAAGTTTTATTGATTTTTAAAAACAAACAAAAAACAAACAAAACATAAAAACATCCAACTTTCTTCCATAAATATACAAGCAGTGTGTCGGTTGGTTTACAAATTTTTTGTGCTTCGATTTCATAGTTTCCGTTACAGTTACATTACATGATAACTCATATTATCAATCAAAAATTGAATATCCTAGTGTTATTATGAATCAATCATTTGACTATAATTTTGTTCATTCATACTTTGCGAGATAGCTATACTTTACTTAGTTTATTTTATAACAATTCATATAGTCCTCCCAAATCCTAAAAACATTTTATATATATAATAATAATAAAAAAGAAAAGAAATACATCTTTATATATTCATTATTTTCTATAATTCTACATATTCTATTACTATATTTTGTTATCTAGTCATTGATAGAAAAGGTCCCAAATTTTGTAAAATTGTTTATCCTCTTGTTCTCTAATTTCAAATGTCAATCTACTCATTTCCACACATTCCAGTATTTTCTTGATAATTTCCTCCTACGATGATATTTCCTCATTTTTCCAATTTTTAGCAAATACAATCCTAGCTGCTGTTAATATATTTACAATCAAATATTTTAAATCTTTGCTATATGTATCAGATAGAATTCCCTCAAAAAATATCTCTGGTTTTAAATCTATATGTTTTTTAGTCATTTTTTCCAGCCACATGTGTATTTTAGTCCAATATTTTTTTGCATCCTCACAAGTCCACCACATATGGTAATCTGAGCCAGGTGTCTGATGACATTTCCAACATCTTTCGGATTTATTCTTGATTGTCCAGTCTCTTTTTTACAACCTCCAGAGTTGGAGTACCCACAACTTCTGGAGGTGAACCATTCCACTGGTGAATTGTTCTCAGTGTCAGGAAATTTCTCCTCAGTTCTAGGTTGGATCTTTCCTTGCCAACTAAGACAACTATCTGTCTAGTGACTATTACAAAATATGGAATATCTGGTACGATTAGTTAAAGAAAAGGTAACATCTGATAATTGGACAAGTTATTGAAAATGAGGAGACGTGCAACTAATTATAAAGCTTATAAAGAATTAAAAACATTAAAAGGAAGAAGTTATTGTAACAAGATAGAATACATCAATGATTGAAAAATACAAATGTAACCATTGCTCAATATGTGCTGTAGAATGTATATATGTATGTGTGTGTGTTTATTTGTTTGTTTTTAATTGCATAAATGTTAAATAATTTTATTTAAATTAAATTAAAAATAAATAAACAAACAAATAAATAAATAAGACAACCATATGTCTATGGAGATTCTCAGTCCTCCAGGTCATTGTTGTCCCAAAGGTGCTTTTTTTTTCAGGAGGCAACTGGATTTTCTTTGAAGACATTTTGCTTCTCATCCAAGAAACTTCTATAGCTCTGATTGGATGATGGAGAATGGAAGGATTGATATTCCTTGCAGACAGCTGGTCATTTGCATGCTTTTGGAGGGTTGTTGAGGCTACTTGGAGGTTTATCAGTGTCCTCAGGGTCACCTAAGTGGTGCAAATGGTTCCTATAGTCTGCAATTTTTCCTCTGGAAATCCATTCCTCCTCCCACATCATTCGAAGGGGGTTCATCCTAAATTGTATGGCTAAAAGTCTGTAGAGATTCCCTATAATCCAGGTTGTCCCAAAGGTGCTTTTTCAGGAGGCAGCTGGACTTTCTTGTTTTTTATTTGAGGATGTTTCACTTCTCATCCAAGAAGCTTCTTCAACTCTGACTGGAGGGTGAGCAATAGAAGGATTTACACTCCTTGCAGACAGCTGGTCATTTGCATCCTTTCCATCGTTAAAGTCACCTGGAGGTTTATCCGTGTCCTCACAGGGTGACCTGAGTGGTGCAAAGCCTTCTTGGACCTGTTGAAAGGACTGTATTGTAGACTGGAGATAGATGATGTCCTATCTCTTCCGCTGCCAGGATTCTGGCACTTCACCCCAATTAAATCATGAGTCTCAAGCCAAACTTCCAAAACTTAAAAAGGATTTATTGGGAGTTTAGCATGTCTGGTCCTGTCTGGGTGCAGCCAACTCTGAGACACATAATTCACTGTCATCCTTGACCCTGGTTTTCCCCCACCCCCTGGATGTATCGTAATTCATATTCTCCAATGGGACACATCCATAACCAAGAGTCATCAATCATGCTCTCCAGTTAGAATTTTGCACAGCAGAAACTTCAGTCACCTAGTGACTTTGAAAACATTTATGGAATGCACTTGTAATTTCCAAGCTGTCACACTGCTCTTTCAAACCCCTTTCCCCCCTCTTTTTTCTGTTGGCAACTCTAAAAGGACCATAGAAATATTTTGAGTTGACTTCCCCTCTGTTGAGAGAAGGCTGTTCAGTTTTGATGCCTCTTTGACCCTTCCTTCAAGCCAGCGGTCCTCTCTGTCCAATGTCTTCAAAGAAAACCAGAAGGTCCAGCTGCCTCTTGAAAAAGCAGCTTTGAAATAAGACAACTATCATGTCATCCCAGCTCTATACCAATTGATTGATTGATTGATTGATTGATTGATTGATTGATTGGTTGACTGATTAATTGGACCTCCCTTCTCCTCCCTCTTTGCGCCTTGCAGTGGCTCATCATGACTTGGAGAACACCCTGAACTGCAGCTTCATTGAACCTCCTTCTGTGGTCGATCAGCCGTCACCCTCTTGGTCATCCAGGGGCTCCTTCTCTTCCTTCGACACCACGGACGAAGGACCCGTCTACTGCGTGCCCCACGAAGGTCAGTGATACTCCTGGCACAGGCCAGACTCCGATCATGCAAGGCGTTCCTTGAGAGAGCTCAGATCTGGCCACCGAAAGAGAGAGCCGATGGCTACCAAGAGCCAAAATTAGTCCAAAAGGGGTATTGTTTCCTTGGCTGATTATAAGGAAAAGTTGGGATAACGAAAAAGTCTGTTAGCGTGTACACACACACATACACACACACAAAGAAACATACACACACACGATGCTGGGAACAAAATGCCAAGGTTGGGCCACTGCTGTCTAATAATGCCCCAAATGCAGTCAAAATACCCTTCTTCTTCTTCTTGTGCCCTACCCGTCATCAGACATTGGCAATTGTGTTGGCAATCCTATTTTTATCAACAGCTGCATGAAAAAGGGCTGCTGAGTTTTGTCCAAACCAAGCCCTTTAGATTTTGAAGCCCTGATGTTCTTCTTCTGCCAGGGCCTCATTTGCCATCCATTTTTCCCTGGAGGATTAAGTGAAGGACGCCATATTTTTCTGGGTGTTGCATCACATCTCCGAAATGGTCTTAACTTTAGCTTTTTAATGGTCTTGATGATTCCCCTTGGCTTTCCCAGGCAGCTTATCATCTCCTCTTTCCTGATTTTGTCAACCCAACTTATACGTAACAGCCTCCTTGTCAATCCACATTTCAAATACTTCTCATCTCTTCAAGTGGCTTTCTGTCAGAGACCAACTCTCCCTTCTGTAGAGCAGGATAGAAAAGATGGAGCATTTGACAAGCCTGATTTTCATTTTTAGGCTTAGGTCGTGACTGCAGAAGAGCTATTTCATTTGGAAGAATGCTGTTTGAGCTTTCTTATCTTTATTTCAGTGGGTAAATTAAACAGGTTGTTTGCTCATCTTGGTTTTTGAGGTGTTGAGCTTCAAGCCATATTTTTCAATACCTTTAAAAAAATCAAACTCAGAATAACTCAGGGATACAATCAAGATCAGGGTAGGTACTAATACCACTCTATAAAGCCTTAGTAAGGCCACACCTAGAATCCTGCATCCAATTTTGATCACCACACTATCAAAAAGATGTTGAGATTTTAGAAAGAGTGCAGAGAAGAACAATCAGGTGATTAGGGGAGGCTAAAACATACAAAGAACAGTTTCAGGAACTGGTCATGGCTAGTCTAGTGAAGAGAAGGACACATGATAGCAGTGCTTCAATATTTGAGGGGTGGCCACGGAGAGGAGGGGGGCTATTCTCCAAAGCCCCTGAAGGCCAGACAAGGAATAATGGATGAAAATCGAACAAGGAGAGATTCAATCTGGACATAAGGAGAAATTTTCTGACATTGAGAACAATCCACCCATGGAACAGAAGTCGCCTTCAGAAGTTGTGGGAGCTTCATCACTGGAAGCTTTCAAGAAGAGACTGGAGTGCTCTCTGTCAGAAATGGTGTTGGGTCTCCTGCTTGGGTGGGGGGTTGGACTGGATGACCTACAAGGTCCCTTCCAATGCTGTTAATCTGTCAATCTGTAAACCAAAGGGAAAAAACAAGGAAGGTCCAGGTGCAAAGCAACTCCCATGACTCGGCTCCTCCTGAAGGCCTCTAGTCTCATCCATCAGGCATTGGAGAAGACCGCTGTCAATTTCGGCAAGGATCCTGCCAATCAGATTGGCTGTGCGTTGCTCATATTGGGAGAGGAAAATATCTGTGGTTTCCCTGCAAGGGAAACTGGGTTTCAGTATGCTATAATTCCCAGCTCACAAGAGCCCCCCCCCCCTTTCAGAATTAGCCCTTTAGAGTAGGGGTCTCCAACCTTGGCAACTTTGAGGCTTGTGGACTTCAACTCCCAGAATTCCCCAGTCAGCATGACTTGCTGAGGAATTTTGGGGGTTGAAGTCCACAAGTCTTAAGGTTGCCAAATTTGGGAAGCCCAGTTTTGGAGAACGGGTGGGGTGGGCGAAGCATCCTGAATTCAAGATTTTGATGTGGCAAAACGTCCCTCGAACCTCAGAATTGCAAAGGGCTGGATTGAGACTTCCGCCAAAACCTATTTCTTGAATAATGTATCACTCTTGAGAAATCAGGGATAAAAGGAACAACAAAGCATCAGCCTGTCATTTTTGTCCAGCTGGTCTTTGACTGACGACCCCAAGTTTCTGTTGCTAAAGCGACATTTGTGAAGTGAGTTTTGCCCCATTTTACAACTTTTCTTGCCACTGTTGTTAAGTGAATCACTGCCATTGTCAGATTAGTCACACCGTTGTTAAGTGAATCCGGATTCCCCATGGACTTTGCCAGTCCAAAGGTCATAAAAGGGGATCACATGTGATCCCAGGACACTGCCAAAGTCATGAGTCTGAGCGTTGATGCCATGACCGTGGGGGGGGGGGGGGGGTTTCTGCAACGTAAGTGTGAACTTTCTCATATCCCTGATGATGATGTGGGTATCGTCCTTGCCTCTCACTTTGGCTGTTAAAGCCTCTCCAGGAGGTTTTTCCTTTGCAAAACTGAGGACTAGGATGCTGATAAGCATGCTGGAATTCTCTGGAATTAAAAGGGGTGAACCTGTGGTGACAGCAAAGCAGGCCGGAGTCCCCATTCTTGTTCTAACTTCACGAAATCCCGAAGCAGACTCCTCATCCCGACAAAACCCCTTTTTAATAGGCTAATGTGAATTCCTGTCATTCACATCCAGCAAAGTCCCAGCAAACAGTTTTTCAAGGGTGAATTTACAACCACAGACCTTATCAGGCTTGGAGAGCTGCCAGGCCAATAGCTTCCAAGCACAACGCTGTACAAGGAAACACTTGGCAAGGAATCTCAAACAAAACTTCACCCTAATTAAATGAACTAATTATCTCCTGGAAACCCCACTCCCCTTTCACTCCTCTTTATTCCCTATGGGAGGGGCCATTCACCATCCACCAAAGCCCTTACTCCCAAATCAGCCCTTGTTCCTTAACTGTTCCCTTCTTCTGGCAGCTCTGCACATGCGCACATTGGGAACAGGCTCCAGCTGTTCTTCTGCCCCACTGATCTCAGACTCCAAAGTCAGCTGATAACTGTCGGATGGCCCTGGCTCCATCTCTGCCTCCGACACAGAGCAGCCTTCCCCAAACTCCAGGACTGGCCCATGTTCCTCCCCAACCTCCTCACTATCCGAGTCTGCCGCCAGCTCTGCTGGCCACTGGTGGGCCACAACAATTCTGCCTTTGGATGGCCAGCCCTCAGTCAGAGCTTCTCATAGCATCTGAGCTCCTAATTTCTCCTCTCCTGTCCTGTTATTTTGGCAACCACAATGGAGCCGAGGAATTTGACTCAATCCCAGCTCCACCGCAACCCTTTTGTAGCAAATAACAGGCTTTTCACAAAAGAGCCTGTAATGCTTCAAGAATTCTTGGGCCACACATGCCTGACTTTGAGAGAAAAAGAAACAACATAATTAACAGACAGAAGATGTTCCTACCAGTGGAAATTAACTCCTGCAGTCAGTGAGGCTCGCTTCACACAAGACGAAACCCCTAGGCACATGTTGGGGGGCTACGCGTGACCAGGAAGAGTCCCCTCTCTGTGGGAAGAAATTTTCCCTCTTCAACTCTGCTTCCCTCACTCTCTAGTTCAGGGGTCTCCAACCTTGGCAACTTTAAGACTTGTGGACATCAACTCCCAGAGTTCTTCAGCCAGCAACTCTGAGAGTTGATGTCCACAACCGTCCACAAAGGTTGGAGACCCTTGTTCCAGTTGACCCCAGCTCAGGGATGGGATTCTACCAGTTCAGCCTGGTTCGAGTGAACCGGTAGTTCCAAGGATCAGCTGGGAGTAAACCAGTTCAGTTTGCTCTGACAATCAGCTGTTGGGCTCACTTACCGCACGTCAGCTGTTTAACACACAGGGATTGCTGGAGAAGGTCAGTAGCAAACGCTCTGCGCACATGCAAAGCACGTGCTGACCGATCCGGTTGTTACACCGGTTGAATCGCACCCCTGCCCCAGCTCACTGTCGCAACTCCTTGCCTCAGGGGTGTCTTCCCTTCCCTGGTTTCCAGCCAGCTTACAAAAGACACACAAATACAAATACACACACCCCTTCAAACTCACTTTCGGATCCTGGCATGACATCCAGCCGCTCCCTCGGCTTTAAGAGCTGCTGGGTTCCTCTCGAAATGGACCGTCCCCACCAATACACCATTTCCTATGCTAATCCTGGTTAGTTTGTAGTTGGCTTGTTGGTCTTCTGGCTTACGGTGTCATGTGACTGGAGCGTTCGGTTAACTTTTTTAAAAAACAAAGGCCTATTGTGTCCTTCCAAGTAACGAGTTAATGTAATAACAGAGTTAACTCTATTAGGCAAATATGCATGATATCTGTGAGTGAAGAAACTCCAAACTTCCCCAAGTGCTTTTGGTACAAAAAGCCACACATATTTCTCAACAACAAAAACTCCCTTCCAAAAAATCATAATCTAGCGGCCTCCAATTTGGCACCAGAGCTGAGAGAAGGATTATGCCTTCAGCTGTTGCCAGGAGTGCTCTTTAGGGAAATGTGTAGCTGACTCAAACTCAACATTGGGAAAAAAAAGTTTGCTAATCTTGATTTAAAAAAAAACCCCAGTAAAAGTCTGCTCAGCATCATGAACTCAGTTGAAACTGTTTAATTTTGTCTCAAATTTTGCATAGCAATCTTTTTAAAAAAAACAAAGTCCTGAAACCTTTCACCATCACACTATACAAATAAAAGGAGTTTCTTTCTGCTTCCTTGACGCAGGACCTATTGGCTCGAAAAGCATCCCTGGGTGGTAGGAAAGGATGAGGTTGTGTGTGAGTCTTTGTGATATCCATGGTCTGACTGAGGCTTCCCAAGACCACGAAGCTGACTCCTCCTCCTGATAAAGCCCCTTTTATTTAGATTAAAGGGAACTCCTCTCCAACAAAGTCCCAGCAAACAGTCTTGCAAGAGATTTCACAACGACAGACCTTGATCAGACTTGGAGAGTTGCCAGGCTGGTATCTTCCAAATGCCATGATGTAACAGCAATTACTTGGCAAGAAGTCAGAAAAAGATGTTCACCCTAATGAGCTGAACTAGTTGTCTCCTGCAAAACCTCAGTCCTCTTTTGCTCCTCTTTATTCCCTTTGGGAGGGTCCATTCACTGTCCACCTGAGCCTTTACTCCCAAGTTGACCCTTGTTCCTTAGCTGTTCCCTTCTCCTGGCAGCTCTGTGCATGCGCACATTGGAAACAGGCTCCAGCTGTTCTTCTGCCCCATTGATCTCTAACTTCGAAGGCAGCTGATAACTGTCAGACAGCCCTGGCCCCATCTCTGCCTCGGATGCAGAGCCCTTGTCAGAACCTTCCCCAGACTCCAGGACTGGCCCATGTTCCTCCACAACAATCCAGGGTGAAACCAAGTGGTCTGCAGCTTTTTGCACCCTAACCCTAAATTTGGAGACAGTGCAGCTGCATCTGGGGAAAGTCAGAAAAATCTGAGTGTAGTACTCCCAAGACATATGGGGTGGGGGGGGGGCAGGCCTTTGACTGCGCAGGTGTGCCCATATTCTAGCTTCTACCTCTATCCTGCTGGGATACTGCAGCTTCCAAGGACTTCACCCTGCTAAAAGGAAGGAAGCAGCCCTGCTCATACATTTTTAAATTCTGCCTGGGCCACAGCTTCATCCTAAACTATATGCCAATCATTTGAACATGGGTCATTAAGTAACAGCTAAACGGAACATCTTTTTCCTTGTTGTAAAATGAAACAGAATCCAATCCTGAGTACAGACTGTATTCTGTACACACAATACTTAAAGCACGTTGGACACAAATCCCTCCTTTTGTGCAGGTTGCTCTGTCACACTCGCTTGGTGTGAAAAATTCTCCCAGGGCTAGAAGGAGGAAGCCCAGTGGTGAGCAACCTCCAAGGATTGCTGGAGAATTTTCAGATTTCGTTTCTCAGGAGGTTGTCCTCGAAGGGAGCTGAAATTCCTAGGAAAGCTAGCAATGGATTTTCTAAGGCTTTTCTCTGCTGCTGCAGCAGCATTCTGACAATAGGTCTTTTGCAATGCCTCCTGAAAAGATTAACAGAGTTGGAAGGGACCTTGTAGGTCATCTAGTCCAACCCCCTTGCCCAAGCAGGACACCCTACACCATTTCTAACAGATGGCAGCCGAGTCTCTTCTGGAAAGCGTCCAGTGATGAAACTCCACAACTTCTGAAAGCAACTTCTGTTCCATGGGGCGATTGTTCTGTCAGAAAATATCTCCTTATTTCCATGTTGAATCTCTCCTTGATCGGTTTCTATCCATTATTCCTTTTCTGGCCTTTGGTGTTTTGGAAAAGAGCTTGACCCCCTTCCTCTCCTCTCTGGGGCAAGCCCGCAAATATTGGAAGATGCTCTCCTGTCTCCCCTGGTCCTTCTCTTCACCAGACTAGCCAGGCCCAGTTCCTG
>BLBF01000060.1:10859190-10872800 GCA_015471245.1 Laticauda colubrina | reverse complement strand
GTTCTCCGAACTGTGCATGATCATAACAACCGGTTTATAGAACTGGCCCGACCAAGTAGAATCCCTGTGCTGTCCAGACAGTTTAGAGTTAATGGGATTTGGATAGTTAGGTAGCAATTGTGAGCTGTCCCCTTTGGGGAATGCATCATGGTAAATGTAGTTAAGGTATCCTGGGAAATGTAGTCCATATCACGTGACCCCATCTTTAATCCTGATTAACCCTCGATGGGTAGGAGTTTTCCTCCCTTTTGGCTGAACTCATGGACTCCTGGTAACTGTTCTACCTCTATTGCCACGAGATGAGAGAAAAAGGATAGAAGATAATCATCTTTTTACCGACAAAATAGATATACAAAGGAAAGGTCATTAAAGAAGAACTTCATCACAAATGTGAGTTATGAGGATACCTGATGAACCAATAAATGTACGTTTATTGGATGTCTTGTTGAGTTTATCTATCTGCATCTGTACAGCTTTCAGATCCACTACTGTACAGAATACAGGACAATCCCACCCCGATTTAGTTTCCATGGTTGTGTTTTTGTGGTTGAGTTTTTGTGATTGAGTTGCAATTGCCCTCCCTCTCAGTGCACTCCTGATGACAAAGGTATTTCCTCCCCCCAGTTCTTCTCAGCAGAGGCTGTCCTACACCATCCTCAGCGACCTGGCCTTGGCCCTCCTTGACGGGACCGTCTTTGAGATCGTACAGGGCCTGCTGGACATCCAGCACCTGACGGAGCGAAACCTCTACAACCAGCGGCTCAAACTGCAGACGGAGCATCGAGGCAAGTGAGCCACATGCCCACTGAGCCACATGAGTCATGCCTACCAAGCCTTTGCACTCACTGGGGAAGGGGCAGGAGTCCTGGGCCAAACAGTGGTTTTCCCCTTCTTCCCTTTATGTGAGCAGAAGGAGGTGGCTAGAGGCTCAGTTCACACTGTTAGAAGGAATGGAGGGGTGGTGAGAGCTGGAAGGTTTCTTCCTCCTGGTCTAGTGGCATCACAATATCACAGGCCACCTTTCCTGCATCTCCCAGCAGAGGATAAGGGAAAGTGTGCAGTAGCAGCCAATAATGCTAATACAATCCTAGGTTGTATAAACAGAGGCAGAGAATCAAAATTACATGAAGTATTAGTACCACTTTATAAAACCCTAGTAAGGCCATACCTGGAATACCACAACCAATTTTGGTCACCACATTACAAAAAAAGATGTTGAGACTTTGCAAAAAGTTCAGAGAAGAGCAACAAAGATGATCAAAGGCCTGGAAACTATAGATATGAAAAATGGTTGCAGGATTTGGGCTTAGTTAGTCTAATGAAAAGAAGAATTAGAGGTGACATGATAGCAGTGTTCCAGTATTTGAGGGGCTGCCCAAAAGAAGAGGGGGGTCAAATTATGCTCCAAAACATCAAAAGGCAGGACAAGAAACAATGGTTGGAAACTAATCAAGGAGAGAAGCAACCTAGAATTAAGGAGAAACTTCCTAGCAGTGCAACAGAAGTTGCCTTCAGAAGTTGTGGGTGCTCCATCACTGGAGGTTTTTAAGAAAAGACTAGACAGCCACATGGTATATCCTATAAGGTCTCCTGCTTGAGCAGGGGTTGGACTAGAAGACCTCCAAGGTCCCTTTCATCTGTATTCTACTTTTAGCTGGAACCACTTTGCATAATTATAGAAAGTTGTCTGGCCAAATACGTGCAAGACAAATCCATCATATGAACACCTGAAAATGATGTTCTTCCAGATTGTGTAAGGCACTTTCATTGCTATGCCCAGTCATAAAACACCCAGCTTCCTTTTAACTTAAATTTAGCATGCTCTGCAAACAGGTGCATTCTTAAAAATCACATTTATTTATAACACATAAATGGTTTAAAATCACATTTATTTATAAAAGCAGTAGCCCTTACATACCGCTTCACGGTGCTTTCCAGCCCACTCTAAGCGGTTTAGTGCTTCAGCCTGTTGCCCCCAACAATCCGGGTCCTCATTTTACCCACCTCGGAAGGAGGGAATGTTGAGACAGTCAGAATCAAACTGCTGGCAGTGGGCAGAGGAAGGAAGGCAGGCAGGCAATAACAATAGCCCTTCGACCAGGGCTCCCCAACCTTGGCCACTTTAAGACTTGTGGACTTCAACTCCCAGACTCTCCAGCCAGCATAGTTGGTTGGAGAATTCTGGGAGTTGAAGTCCACAAGTCTAAAAGTTGCCAAGTTTGAAGACCTCTGTCTTCGATGTTTACAGGCCTCTCTAAGCAGTTTGCAGAGTCAGCCTCTTGCTCCCAACAATCTGGGTTCTCATTTTACTGACCTCAGAAGGACGGAAGGCTGAGTCAACCTTTAATTGGTGAGAATCAAACTGCTGACAGAATTAACCTGCAATACTTTCCAGCTCTCTCTAAGCGGTTTACAGAGTCAGCCTATTGCCCCCCAACAATCTGGGTCCTCATTTTACCGATCTTGGAAGGACGGAAGGCTGAGTCAACCTTGAGCCTGGTGGGATTCGATCTGCCAAATTGCAGGCAGCCGGCAGGCAGCAGAAGTCGCCTGCAGTACTGCACTCTAACCACTGGGCCATCACAGCTCTGCTAAACAAACTGTTGTAAGTGGACTGCACTCTATGAGCACAGCAGAATAGCCAACAGAGGCCGAGAAGGTTGGGCGGGTGATGGGCTGCGTCTTGGGGAGCCTCGTTTTGTTTTCCTCCTTCCTTTTTTCACCAGCCCTGAAGCAGGAGACCTTCCGCAAACACAAGGAGGACCAGCAGAGCTGCCAGCCCCACAACCTGCCCCTTCTGAAGGCCACTCAGCAGCAAGAGATGGAGGTGAAGGCAGCAAGAGCAATGGGTGGAGGGTGACAGTGGGGTTGGAGTGCGTCCTTCCCCCTTTAGTGCATGGCTTGAAGCATAGTTCAAAATGCCAAACGCTGTTTGATGGTAGTTCCTTCTTTGGCCTCTTGGGTTCCTCCTTTGCTCAGGCTATGGAGCAGCGGATTCATACTGAGCTGCGGATGATGGATGAGAAAATAGTCTTAGAGCTGGATCAGAAAGTGGTGGACCAGCAGAGCACATTGGAGAAAGCTGGCGTCTGTGGCTTCTACATCACCACCAACCCCCAGGTCTGTTCAGGCCAGAAGCCAGCCTTGCCCAAAGCTGAGTGGCAGCAAGAAGGCAGACTGGGATGTGGGGGCTGAAGAACGCCTGCCCTGGGGTGGAGCTGCCCACCCTAGAGCAGGGGTCTCCAACCTTGGCCACTTTGAGACTTGTGGACTACAACAGTTGAAGTCCACAAGTCTTAAAGTTGCTGTGATGACCCAAAGGGGCGTGACACAAAGACAACACAGTCAGATAAGAGTCCCTTTATTAGCTCCAACTTTGCCCCAATGTCCAGGTTACCTTCTGGCTGGAGAAAAACTCTTCCAGGAACAGCCTTTGGCTGCAGGGAATCAAATCCAAAACATGGTCAACAAAAACTGTAACTTAAAAGTCCAAACAAGCCAAACTGAAGTAATTAGTTTGGCAGGGCAGGAGCAAGAATTTCAGACGTGAAGGCATGGCAAAACTCACACAGTTGGGAGATGCCAGGAACACAGATAAACCTCGACAACGCAAGA
Source organism: Laticauda colubrina (assembly GCA_015471245.1). NCBI lineage: Eukaryota > Metazoa > Chordata > Lepidosauria > Squamata > Elapidae > Laticauda > Laticauda colubrina. The sequence continues at coordinate 10,869,185 of BLBF01000060.1, read as the reverse complement.
TAAAGTCACATTTGTTCCTAGCAGGCTGCCACAAACAACTGTCTTCTCAGCGGTGGTTAATGAAGGGAATCAGGGCCCTTTCCTCCCCCATAAGCCATGCAACCCACGTTGCTCCCTTCTCTGTTCCTAAGTGCCCTAGGATGAAGAGGGGGTGGGCCTGGGTCTTCCTCTGAACTCCCTCTCCCTTGTTCTACTTCTTCCCTGCTCTGCCCAGCCAAACATTGCCCTTCCCCAGTTTCCTCCACAGCCAATGGAGCCACACTCCCACTCTGTGTCAGCTGTTCGACTTCCTCCCTGGAATCAGACTCTGACAGGGGCAGGACACTTGCCAAGGTTGGAGACCCCTACTCGAGAGAGTCTAGCAGGGAGAGATGCAAAGGCCCATCTTCCATCCCCCCTCCTGAGATCAGGGAATGGGGGTGGCCCACCCTCTTGGAAATCACTGAACAACATCCCCATCCCAGGATCAGAGAGCCTGCTAGGAAGAGAGGGAATTGGGGGCTCTTCCACCGGACCTGCAGAGTGGCAGAATCTCTTGACATAGCAGCAACAGATGGCCCTGGAGGAGAAATAGGTATTTATTTTTTATACTGTGATTGTAAGCCATGTAAGCTATGCTGGCTGAGAAATTCTGGGAGTTGAAGTCCACAAGTCTTAAAGTTGCCAAGTTTGGAGACTTCTGTTGTAATCTATTGTTTGTGGGCAGGATGTGGAAGTGGCTTGGCTTTGCCCTGGCTTCTTGCAAGAAGTTTTGCTGACAGGTGGGTGGGTGGAAGAAGTTGGCTTGCTTTTATTCCTAAGTTAAAAACAAAAACTCTTTGTTTCTCTCCCAGGAACTGACGCTCCAAATGAATATGCTGGAGCTCATTCGGAAGCTACAGCAAAGGGAAATGCAGCCCAGGCAGCCGTTCGCTTGAGAAGGGACACAGGAGCTTCTCCCACCATGCCTAGCATTGGCCCTCATGGGTCTTGTGGAAACATGGATGATGATTGTGTGGGGTTTATTTAAGAGGCTTGCCTCACAAAAGAGCAGGACAAAGCTGTAGGGTCTCCTGCTTGGGTGGGGCGTTGGACTAGATGACCTGCGAGGTCCCTTCCAACGCTGTTAATCTGAATCTAAGGCCGAAGGAGTTCAGATCGAGTTTGTCTTTGGTCTTTCTTAGAATGAGGGTCCTGGGTTGTTGTTTCTTTTTATAATGTTTGAGGAATTTCCAAAATATCTACAGGTTGATATTTTGAAATTGTAATATAGGAGATACAGGCTGTAAAAAGGCAATAAACACAATTTATTTATTCAGTAGATTTCTATGGCTGCCCATCTCAAACATATGATTCCAGGTGGCCAACAGTATTCAAAAGGTTAAAAGCATATTAAAAAATGGAAAACATATAGCAGCTGGGGGGAAAAATTACAGAAGCAACAATCAACATTTATCCCAACCAAGAATGGGGCTGATAAAGTTTTCTCCTTTAATTAAAATGTTTAATTCTTCAAAGATGCTATTTCAATAAATATTGGACCCTTTGGTACATTTAATAGGCTAGTGGCATTCAGGAATATACATTATGCACAGTTTTTATTTGGAATGTTGTTTTTAACAGAAATCTTTACCTAGATTTTTAGAAATTGTACAGCAATATAAGTACTCTGGTACAGAATAAATTAGTGTTAAGTCTAATGCAGTGTCTTTTAAACTTGGTAACCTGAGGATGTTAGGACTTCAACTCCCACAATTCCCCAGTCAACAACCTGGGAGTTGGTCTAAACATGAGAATTGGAAATAAGGTACTTACAGATAATAGGTTAAAAATGGGACTTCTTTATTGTTCTGATTCCATTACATATTTGTGAAGAATAGAATATGAGTAAAAGCAGAGTGCTACACAACAGAATTTTTTATTAGCCAAGTGAGATTGGACACACAATCTCTGATGCATAAACTCAGTGGATATACAAACAAGTAATAGGTCATAGATCATAAATCATAATTACAATCATTCATCATACAATTGACAAATCATAAATCAATAATAGAAGATAGGAAATATGAGAAATGAGAGTGCTCAGGGAATCAAGTGTTCAGCAGAGTGATGGCATTGGGGGGGGGGGGGGGGGGGAATCTGTCCTAGTGTTTAGTTCTGGGATGCAATGCCCTATAGCAGTGTATTAAGGGGAGAAGTTGAAATAGATTATGTCCAGGATGTGAGGGGTCTGCGGATATTTTCACAGCCCTCTTTCCAGCTCCTGAAGTACACAGGTCCTCAGTGGAAGGCAGGCTGGTTGCAAAGTTTTTTTCTGCAGTCCTAACTGTCTGTTGAAGTCTGTTTCTGTCCTTTTGGTTGCTGTGCCAAACCAGACAGTTTATAGAGATGCAAATGACACTCAAAAATTCCTCTGTAGAACTTGATCGGCAGCTCCTGGGGCAGCCTGAGCTGTCTGAGTTGGTGCAGAAAGACCATTCTTCATTGTGCCTTTTTAATGATTTGTAATATTAGGTGTCTATCTCAAGTCCTGGGAGAGTATAGAATCCAGAAATCTGGAGGTCTCTCCTGTTGATATTGTGTTGCCTAATATAGTGAGAGGTGGTAGAATAGGAGCTATTTCTAGTTGTTGCTAGGAATATAATTTGTTTAATGGAAATGAATTATTTCATGTTGCTTGACCCAAGCCTGTATTATCAAGAAATGATAGAAAATATATATTTGTGAGGAAGGTTGCAATGGAAAGGAAGATGACTTTAAAAATTGATAAATTTTGAGGGGTTTTGCCCAATTCACTTAAATATTTTAATTGATTTTTTTTAACAGAACACATTCCTAGGATTTGTTTTGTGGGAAGCCTCCCCCCAAGAATGAAATATTTTGGGAAATATTTAAAAAAGCAAATATTTCCCTAAAGGAGAAATGGAGAAACATGTTTTTAGAGACAGAAAGTGGGCTCCGGTCTTTCTTCATAGCCCACAGCAAATGTCAGCACTTATGGGGAGAAAGAGCTTATTGAAAGAGGAAGCCAACTATCTAGATGGCTCCATTCATAAGCAAAGCAAATACTGCATGCTGAAACCCATTCAAGATAGGATATTTTGCAACACCTTGCAGCAAAGTTTGACAACTAACAAAAACAGAATGGTAGGATTCGTACAAGCAGCCTCTCACCCAAGATCTAGCACAGGACGAAAGCCATTAGCCACAACAGGAATTGCCCAATACCCTTTCAGAATACAATATTCACTACATGATATTCATTGCACGATATAAAAAATCCTGGCACTCATCTAGTTAATTGTTGAGCTGACCCAGAACCAGAAACCCTGGTGGTTCTGTTCATCAGTAAATGGGCCTGTCCAATCAAGCCTCCATATTGTTTCCAACATCTTTCTCCCAGCTTGCAACTGAACCAGATGGATTTTTCTCCCAACAGTTTTCTAAAGCCATGTTTTTCATACAAAGTGGTGTTTTAATTTGTACTATATGAAAATCCTAAATCTGTACCACTTCAAGCCCAACTTAAAAATTACTACTGGGCAGCATTTAAAGCCATGGCAAGTCCTTTCTTCCAAGTACCATAGGAACTCTAAAATTTAAAGCAACAATGAATTCATTTAAGGAAATTAAAGTGTAAAAGTGGGATAATTAGATAATGCTAACAATGTTATTAAATTGGATAATCATGCATTTAGAATACACAAATGATTGCTGAATCGTGTGGCATTGAATTTTAAGAAATACTAAATGTTTCTTATTATTTTAAAGCTAAATTAGACCAATAGAAAATTATTTCTGGAAGTGACTCTATTCTTCAGCAGCTGTTTAAAAATAGTTAACAGTTATTCTTAAAACTGGCAACGTAACAAATTTGAACAGACTTCCATGTGTTTGGTTTGGTCAAGTCCAATGGAAATTCTTGCATGGTTAGTGGTGAACTAATGTTGGAGGAGGAAATTGAGTTTTAAGAATGTGAATATGCTGCTAAATTATATTCGAGAAATCTGGAATTCATCCATCTGAAAAGCCTTGAATATATGGTGCTTAGACTTAGGGAAAAAGGGATGATAGATGATGGCAGGTTGGCTAAAAGAAAATTGTCCATTCTCCCCCTGAATTGGCTCTGTATGGTGGGAGAAACCCAGCTGGACAAAATAAGTTTTTATTATTATCTATTTATTCATTATTAGATTTGTGTGCTGCCTATATCATCTAGGTAGTTCCAGAGGGCCTTAGTTTAATTTGCTATTTCAAAATTGACTATAATTACTCCCATAACCAGGAGTCTATTTTTGACACTGTAAAATGTATAATTACTGTAGAATTTACAATTCTATTTTATTCTCTGTTTTAAAAAGAGCCCCAAAAAGCCAATGCAATCCTTAATTGCATTAACAGGCATACAATCAAGATCAAAGGAGGTACAAACCAATAAAGTCTACACTTAGGCAAGAAAAACCAAAGGTACACATACAGACTGGGTGAAACCTGGCTTCATAGCAGTAACTGAGAAGGATCTTGGAGTCTTAGTGGACCACCAGCTAAATATGAGCCAGCCTTGTGTAGCAGCAGCCAAAAAAGCCCATGCAATCCTAAATTGCATTAACAGGGATACAATCAAGGCAGATGCTAATACCACTCTATGAAGTAAGACCACACCTAGTATCCTGCATCCAATTTTGGTCACCACTATAAAAAAATGTTGAGAAAAGGTGCAGAGAAGAACAACCAGGATGATTAGGGGACTGGAGGCTAAGACATGAACGGTTACAGGAACTGGGTCTCGGGAAGAGAAAGACCAGGGGAGAGGGGAGATCAATATTTCAATATTGAAAGATTCCAATATTTGAGGGGCTGCCACAGAGAGGAGGAGGGGGTCATGCTATTTTCCATGGTACCTGAATAATGCCAGACAAGGAAGAATGGATGGAAACTGAACAACCTGTAAATAAGGAGAAATTTTCTGATAGTGAGAGCAATCAACTGATGGAACAGAAGTTGCCTTCAGAAGTTGTAGGAGCTTCATCACTGGAGGCTTTCAAGAAGAGACTGAACTGCCACCTGTCAAAAATAATGTAGGGTCTGCTTGGGCAGGAGGGTTGGACGAGATGATCTCCAAGGTCCCTTCCACCTCTGTTAATCCATACATTTGTACATTATTCTGGAACAAAGTAAAATAACTTGCTTAGCATTTTACTGTGTCTTTTGAGTCAACTGTTGACTCCTGGCAACTGCAATTTTCTTGGCAACATTTTCAGGAGGGATCTGTCCTTCCGTCTCCTTCCAAGGATAGAATGAGAGACCCAGGAGGTCATCTGGCTGGCTCTGTGCCTAAGGTGGGACTGGTTCTACTGGTTTCTGTCCTTATTAAGGACACCAAACAGGTTCCCTTGGCGCATTAGCTGTGGTTCAAGGGCAGCGCGTCAAGTTTTGTATCCAATTTCTATTTGCTTATTCAAATAGTTATTCAGTTGTCTTACAAGGAGAGAAAAACAGGCTAAGATGAAACAACCATTAAAATATCCAGTTAATAAAATAATCCTATCCTGGGGAAAATAACATCATACAGGTACTCCTCGCATTAGAACAGTTCATTTAGTGACCAAGGGCACTGTAAAAAGTGACTTAGGACTATTTTTTCCACTTAGCGACTGTGCCATTGTCCCCACGGTGATGGGATCAAAATTTGAATGCCCAGCAACTAACTTGCTGTTCTGGTGGTTGCAATGTCTGAGGGTCGCGTGATTCCCTTTGGCGACCTTCAGACAAGCGAAGTCAATGGGGGGGGGGGACCAGATTCACTTAACAACCAGGTGACTAATTTCATGGCTTCTGTGATTCACTTGACAACGGTGGCAAGAAAAGTCATCCAATGGGGCCACACTGGCTTAACAAATGTCTGACTTTGCCACATAAATGTCGGGGCTCCATTTTTGGTCATAAGTCAAGGACCTCCTGGGGAATTCTGGGAGTCGAAGTCCGCCCGGCTCCAAGTTGCCAAGGTGAGCTGAGGAATCCCGGGAGTTTGGGCAGGGGGTTGACCTCCTTTCCAGCTCGGATTCTCTCTTGTCTGAGTTGGACTTGCCGAGGTGGCAGCCCCCTGGCCTCCCTCGCCCTCCCCGGAAGGGCCTCCACCCGCTCCCGCCGTCGCCCCGTCCAGAGGGTTGGGGGGGGGGTGTCTCCTGGAAGCCCCGAGCCCCTCCTGGCACCGGAGCCTCTCCGGCTCGCTTGCGCGGGAAGCCCCCGATCCCCTGAACCGTGACGGTTGGCCCCGTCGGGCAGCCCGCAGGGACCGGAGCACCTGCCGCGGGGCCGGCGCCGCCCTCCGCCCGGCCTGTTGCGGGGCCGGCTCCTCTCCAGGCCCCCAGCGGAGAAGCCGCGGCTGAGCGGATCTGGAACCACCGGCCCCTCACCTGCCGGGAGGCAGCCGCCGCCTCCGGAGCGGCCCCCGCCCCGGGCACCTGCTGCGCCCGCGGCCTCCGCCTCCCCGCCCGGATCCTTGCGAAGCGGTGACGCAGCAGCAGCAGCAGCAGCAGCAGCAGCAGCAGCAGCAACGGAGGGCGGGCGTGGAGCTGCCAGCGGCGCCGGACAGGTAAGGCGGCCGAGCCGGGCTGGGCGGAGGACCGGGCCGGAGCTCCTCTCCCCCTCCAGGACCCCGGAGCGGTCCAGGCTTTGGCGGAGCGGAGCGCAGGTGGGCGCGAGAGGGAGGGCGAGGCGCTGCCAGTTCGCTTCCCAAGGGCGGGGCGGGGGGGGGGAGAAGGGCCACCCGCAGGAAACCAGCCGGCCCTTTTCCCGAGACGAGCTGGGAGGGGCAGTCCTCGAATTCCGAGGGTCCCACCCGCTGCTCACCCGGGAATCTCCTTCCGAGCATCCCTGGAGGCTGTCCGGAAGAGATTGGGCTGCCCGATGTCCGAAATGGTGTCGGGGAGGGGTTGGACTAGATGGCCTACAAGGTCCCTTCCAACTCCGTTCATCTTTCCTCATCTAAATTGGGGGAGCTTCATCCCTGGAGGCTTTCCAGAAGAGACCGGACTGCCCTCTGTCCGAAATGGTGTCGGGTCTCCTGCTTGGGCAGGGGGTGGACTAGATCACCTGCAAGGTCCCTTCCAACTCTGGTAATCTGACAGAGAGATTAATCTTAGCCACATCCCTGCACAGCTGAGCCCCAGGAGCTGCCCTGTCTCAGAGTGGCTGATCCCAATAAAGGAGCTCTGCAATGCTGGTAGTCCTCAATTTACAACAGTCTGTGTAGTTTATTGTTCAAAGTTATAACAGCCTTGAAAAATGTGCCTGAAGTGTTCCTTGAAGTCCACAAGCAAAGCTGGCAGAGGGATTCTGGGAGTTGAAGTCCACAAGTCTTACAGTGGCCAAGGTTGCAGACCCCTGTGCTAGAGAGCCCCTGCCTGAAGCAACACCCCTTTCAGGAGGCCCCAAATGGATCCTTCCAAAGGTGAGCCTTTCTGGAGAGTTAACAATGGTCTCTCCTCCTTCTCCTCTCCCCAGATGGCTTCCTGGAACAGAGGTGGTCTCACCTGGGGTCTCCAACCTTATCAACATTAAGACTTGTGGACTTCAGCTCCAGTTGGCTGAGGAATTCTGGGAGTTGAAGTCCACAAGTCTTAAAGTTGATAAGGTTGGAGACCCCTCATCTAACTGGTTTCCAGAAAAACAACTTTCAGAACAGGAAAGGGGTCTTGGAGCAGGAGAATTGCCTGCAGGCAACCCAGCCCTGTCTGACTCTAGTGAAGTGGGTTGTGTGGATCCAGACACAGGAATCCCTTTGCTTCCTCCCTGCGTGCATGGATGGCATCTCTTCATGCCTAAGGAGGAGACGAGGGTCTCTGTGTCTTGTGCATTTTTTTTGCAGTGGGGGTGTGTGTGAGCCTCTCACTGGCCAGGATGGTCTATGAGGGGCAATCCAAGGAGAAAGTCACCTGCTCAAGATTCCCAGAGAGACTTCCAGAGCAGGGGGGTGGTGGTGTCAAACTTGATTTCATTGAAGGCTGCATGAGAGGGGTGTGTGTGTGTGTGTGTGGCCAAGGTGGGCATGGCCAGCTCAAGGTCACTCGGGTCGGGGGTGCCTGTGGTGGCTTTGAAAGTTCTGCCAGTGAAGTTCTCCCGAGCTCCATTTTCACCTGCAATGTCCTCCTGCAACCCTCTGCCAGTGAAAACGGAGCTCCGGAGGCCCAAGGTTGGAGGCTCTGCTCTCGCAACAGAAAGCCTGGTGGGAGAATATCCGTGTTCCAGCCTGTTTCCAGTGACAGGTGCTAGCTATAGTCACCTTGGCCCTTTCGGGACAGACTGAGCAGCAGCTACTTAGAGAATCTCAGAGTGTTTATTTGCCTGCTTCATACCCAGAGGAAGACTGGAGGAGTGGAGGGGGAGAAATTTCGCTTTTTTTCCACTTCTTGGCCTATTTTTTTTTTTTTTTTTGCCTCTAGCAGTGATTTCATCTCTTCTGGGACCAAATTTCTTTCGACCGTTTGGGCCAGGAGAACACGCTGCCTGTGGGTGGTTGAAGGAGGAGAAGGGCCTTCTTCTCTGAGATGGCCACCAGGTGGCTTCGTGCTGGAGACCTGGCCCGCTTTTGCCAAAAGCTCAACCGGGTGAAGACTCTGCAAGATGACCTCATGGAGACCTCCTTCAACCGCTGCTTGAGCACGGTCGATCTGACACTGCTGGGCATTGGCGGGATGGTGGGCTCCGGCCTCTATGTGCTTACCGGCACCGTGGCCAAAGAGACTGCTGGGCCGGCCATCGTGGTTTCCTTCATCATTGCTGGCATTGCCTCTCTCCTGGCCGCCCTCTGCTATGCCGAGTTTGGTGCCCAGGTGCCCAAGACGGGCTCGGCATACATGTTCACCTATGTCTCGATGGGTGAGATCTGGGCCTTCCTCATAGGTTGGAATGTCATTCTGGAGTACATGATTGGTGGGGCCGCTGTTGCCAGGGCCTGGAGTGGCTATCTGGATTCCATTTTTGACCACAGGATCAAGAACTTCACAGAGACCCATGCTGGCACTTGGCAGGTCCCTTTCTTGGCCCATTATCCAGACTTCTTGGCCTCTGGCATTGTGCTCATCGCCACGGCCTTCATTTCCTTCGGTGCCCGATTCTCCTCTTGGCTCAACCATGTCTTCTCGGCCATCAGCATGGGGGTCATTCTCTTCATCCTGGTGATGGGATTCCTCCTGGCCAGGGCCCAGAACTGGAGCGCCAGTGAAGGAGGATTTTCCCCTTATGGCATCTCTGGCATCATGGCCGGCTCAGCCACCTGTTTCTATGCCTTTGTGGGCTTTGATGTTATTGCCACGTCCAGCGAGGAGGCCCGGAACCCGGAAAAGGCCATTCCAAGAGCCATCGCCATCTCACTCAGTCTTGCCACCGGAGCATATATCCTTGTGTCCGTGGTGCTGACACTGATGGTGCCCTGGCATTCACTGGACCCCGATTCAGCCTTGGCCGACGCCTTCTATAAGAGGGGTTATTCCTGGGCAGGGTTCATTGTGGCCACTGGTTCCATTTGTGGTAAGTCCCCTTAGGCCTGGGTCACAGATACCCTCTGGCTGGCACCCTGGTTGCCATTTCTGCCCCTTCCAGAGGTGGGATTCAGCCGGTTCGGGCCAGTTCTGGAGAACTGTTACTGGAAATTTTCAGTCATTTGGAGATCTGGCCAATCCCACCTCTGACTGGCCCCACCACCCCCATCTCTTCTCTGCCTCCCATCGAGTCCCAGCTGATCGGCTGGGTCTTCTTTGGTTGCCCTGCACAGGAGAACGGAGCTGGAAAGCAGGCTAGTGGGGTGGGGAGAAAATGGGATTTTGCAGTATCCTTCCCCTGCCACGCCCACCAAGCCATGCCATACCCACCAAGCCATGCCCACAGAAACACTAGTAAAAAAAATTGAATGTCACCAGTGGCCCATTCCCTTTCTGAGTAGAGTAGAGTAGAGTAGAGTAGAGTAGAGTAGAGTAGAGTAGAGTAGAGTAGAGTAGAGTAGAGTAGAGTAG
>BLBF01000060.1:10822688-10858152 GCA_015471245.1 Laticauda colubrina | reverse complement strand
AATACAATACAATACAATACAATACAATACAATACAATACAATACAATACAATACAATACAATACAATACAATAATGGAATGAAGAACAGAATAGAATAGAACAGAACAGAACAGAACAGAATTCTTCGTTGGTCACACAACTTTGATTGGACACACAAGGAATTTATCTTGGTGCAAATGCACTCAGTATACATAAAAGAAAAGATACATTCATCAAAAGTCAAGAATCATCAGGTGCAACACTTAATAATAGTCATAGGGTACAATAAGCAATCAAATCATACTAGGAAACAGTCAGTGCCACAAAAATTACACCAATACAGTTTTCTCTAGCCTTCCTCCTAATGTGTCCTTACCAAAGTGGCCTCCTCTGGGTGGGTTGGCACAGGATTCAGGGGCTGGTAGGAGAGACCAGGACATGGTCCCCTCCAAGCAGCAGGACTGAGCATTACCTGGGCAGTCAGCCAACACAAGAGGTTACACAAAGATGCAATATAACTACGCCTAATCCTAAAATAACTATGCCTAACCCTAAATGGATAGGTTGGGACCAGTGTTTAACAGAAAAGCACCAGGTTAGAGGATGCTGCCTGCATGCGAGGCCACTTAAAAACTAGAGAAAACAGGAAAGGAAAGACGAGCAAGGATTTTGTGATGAAAACAGGAAAGGAGGTGTGGCACAAAAGCAATAAAGTCACAAAAGTAGGTAAAATCCCTTTAATTCCTCCAACTAGGCCCCCAATGTGCAGTTATCAGCTGCAGAAAAAGCTCTCCCAAGAACAGTTTTTAAAGGGAAGAAATTCCATTTGAAACCAAAGTACATATCAATTATAAATAAAAGCCAACAAAAACCACACTACAGCAATTAACCAGACAGGGCAAGATAAGGAATTGCAGACTTCCAAAAGATAACAAAACACACACAGTTGGGAGGACACAGGAACCCAGATAAGACTTGACAAAGATAATTCACACTTTGCTTCCAAAAAGGAGCTGCGTGCAAATGCCTTTTTTAAATCCTGTTTTCCCAGCTGCAGCTAATGAAGGAAATCAAGGCCCTTTTCTCCCCTGTAACCCATGTTGCTCCCTTCTCTATTCCTCCCTTTGTGCCCTAGGATGAAGAGGGGATGGGCCTGGGTCTTTCTCTGAATGCCCAGCAGGACTGTGCCCTTCCCCAGTTTCCTCCACAGCCACCACTCCCACTCCCTGTCTGCTGCTCTACCTCCTCCTCCGAATCAGATTCCACCAGGGGCATGACAGATTTTATGCTTGCATGAAAAGATCTTTCTGTCCCTCCCTGTCATGTTAGCATTCAGAATTTCCCTGGCTGGAGATTGGAGCATTTGGTTTTGAAAAAAAGGACGTAGAACGGGTGTCAACTGTCCCACTCAGCCATTTGGCAAAAAAAGACTCCTGGCCATTTGTTGTTGCCAAGAGTGTACTGCAGCTTAAGTGGTTACGCTGAATCTGAGATTTCCCTGTGCAAACAATACAAAATAAATGTTTCTCTTCCCGCCTCTGCCATCCCTCAGTTATCTGCAAATGTCCAGTCAGGCGCTTGTATATTGTTCAGGAAACAAGTTCTTGGTTCCCAGCTCTGCATATTGCCCTGAGACTTATATACCACTTTACAGGGCTTTATAGTCCTCTTTAACCTGTTTACAGAGTCAGCCTCTTGCCCCAAACAATTCTGGATCCTCATTTGATCCACCATGGAAGGATGGAAGGCTGAGTCAAATTTGAGGAAGGAAGGAAGGAAGGAAGGAAGGAAGGAAGGAAGGAAGGAAGGAAGGAAGGAAGGAAGGAAGGAAATAAATAGCAATAGCCTTAGACCAAGGGTCTTCAAACTTGGCAAGTTTAAGACTTGTGGACTTCAACTCCCAGAATTCCTAAGCTAATATGACTGGAGGAGGAATTCTGGGAGTTGAAGTCCACAAGTCTTAAAGCTGTCAAGTTTGAGGACCCCTGCCTTCGACTTATATACTGCTCCACCGTGTTTTTACAGCCCTCTCTAAGCAGTTTACAGAGTCAGCCTCTTGCCCCCAAGAATCTGGCTCTTCATTTTACCCACCTGGGAAGGAGGGAAGGTTGAGTCAACCTTGAACCTGGTGAGATTTGAACTGCCAAATTGTTGGCAGTCAGCAGAAGGAGCCTGCAATGCTGCACTCTAACCACTGCACCACCACAGTTCATAGTTGACCTTGGCTGGCTGGCTGGAGTTTCTCACAAGGGTCAGCTGGGCTTCCATCCTCCCCTTTCTTCTTACTTACAGTCCAATCTCCTCCCATCCCCGGTGCTCCCAGGAAGTTTCCTGGGGCCCAGGAAGGCAAAAAATGGAGCTCAGAGAACATCCCCCCACACATGTCCCTTTTTGCCTCCTGGGCCTCAGGGATCCCGGCACAGCTGATCATAGGAACAGCTGATTGTCGGGACAAAAAAAGAAAGAAAGAAATGCCTTAAGGAGTAACTGGGCGGGGAAGAATGCAGTCAGCGATGTCGTGCATGCGCGATAAGGACTGACTAGGCAGAGAGGGGAGGGGCGGGTGGAGAGGGGCGAGGCCAGCCAGGGGCACCATTTGCCAGTTCTCTGAACTGCACAGAATCATAACAGCCCGTTCTATAGAACTGGTCTGAACTGGTAGAGTCCCACCCCTGGATCCACCCTTGGTGTTTATGTGGGGGTGTCTTCTTTTATGGTAGCTTTCCTAGCTTTTTCATCTCCTGCCCACCTCCCAGTATCCGATTGGCTGCCCATCCCAAACAAGACAGCTGCAGCAAGACTCACTGACTTAGAGGCTGGTCTTCTGCAGAAAAGGGGCTGACTGACGGCACAGGTCTATGACAATTTGCCATGGCCAACTCACTGCAGGACAAGAGTTACACAAATATCAAAGAAATGGTGGAATAAAGTCATTAAAGAAAGGATGGAAAAGGAGGGACAGAATGAAAAGGAAATGGCAAAAATTAAAATCATCATCATCCTTTTTACAATCCCATAATACCTTGTGAGGTGGAGTCTGGCCAACTGAATGGAGGTAGAAGAGTGTTTCCTGGCCAGATGCCCTTCCTGTTGCCAATGCAGAATTTTGTTCAGCAGATCTATTCTCATTGTGCCCAGAGAGAGAAATATCTGTCTCTACTTAAGATCGAACCCACAGAACTCCTGATATTGAGCCAAAAGCTCCACCTCTAGGGCCACCACACTACTCCAATGGCAAAAATGAAAATATTTTTTATTTATTTTAAATAATTAAATGGAATTGTTAAATTGTCCTGCAACGAGTTGTCTTACAGTGAGTTGGCCATGGCGAGTTGTCCTGAGCCAAGTTGCCCATGGCGAGTTTGCCATGTCAAGTTGTCCCATTCTCTGCAGGTACCACCACCTCCTGCAGCACTCCCCAGTCCTCTTGGAGGCCCCTTGTGACCACAAGCATGTCTCTCCTCCTCAGCCATGAACACCGTACTCCTCAGCAACCTCTTCTCCCTGCCTCGGATTGTCTACGCCATGGCCGAGGACGGTCTCTTTTTCCAGGTGTTTGCCCATGTTCACCCCCGCACAAAGGTGCCCGTGGTAGCAATCGTGGTATTCGGCTTCCTCATGTCTGTCCTTTCGCTCATCTTTGACCTGGAGGCCCTGGTCCAGTTCCTCTCCATTGGAACACTCCTGGCCTACACCTTTGTTGCAGCCAGCGTGATCATCCTGCGCTTCCAGCAAGCCAAGATGGAAACTCAGGATGCCGCGGGGAGGAGCGAGGCCGCCCCAGCACTGGCTGAGCCCGGGGGTGCCAGCGAACCCAAGGAATACGAGTCCTTCTCAGATAAGCTGCAGCTGGTGGGCAAAGAGAAAGCGGGGAGCTTGCGCGAACCAGGGCAGCTGAAGGCCGCCTTCGAACCCTACTTGGAGTTCCTCAGTGATTTCTACCCTGGCGAAGTGGTCGCCGTGGCCGTGGTTGTCCTCATGGTGTCAGCCCTCTGCCTGGCCTCCATCCTGGTCTTTGGAAAGACACAGCTCCACCTGCCCACCTGGAGCTACGCCTTGCTCATCCTGCTCTCCAGCCTGGCTTTCACGGGCAGCCTCGTCCTCATTGGCGTCCATGAGCAGAAGCAGACCACCCAAACGTTCCAGGTGAGGGAGGCGGGTTCAGCCGTTGCCATGCTCTGATGCAGAGGGGGATGGGTGAGAGCTGGGAGGGTGGGGGGCAAATGCATAACCTTCCACAAACCCAGCTGGGCCATAGCAGGTTGCCCTTAGGGTTGACCAAGTTGAAACTCTGCAAGGAAATTGGATCTCAAATTGGGCTGTGGCCACTTGGTAGGGCGGGGGGGACAAGTCCTTCAATCCAGCCAGCAGAGATTGGGAGACTTTCCTGGCTAACGATGCCCCAGGGCAGGGGCCCCCAAACTTGGCAACTTTAAGACTTGTGGACTTCCATTCCCAGAATTGGGAAGCATATTGGCATCCTTCAGTCTTCAGAGACTGTGGTATTGTGCTGTGAAACCAGTAACTGCCACTTCCTGTGTTGTTTCCATGCTGTATGCAAAGCTGGAGTTTCCGCTCCAGAGCACGAGGCCTGGGGAATTTAATATGGAGGATAAACTGTTGCCCAAGCAGCAGATCTCTCCCCCCCCCCCCCATCACTGAAATAGTCTAGTGGAACGGCAGAGCATCGCAGGAGTTACCAGAACGTGATTGTACACAGTCACAAACTGCTTCTGGGACTCCAGCTCCGGATTTTGCCTCGAGGTTGAACTCCTGAAGCCTTTTCCAAGAATAGATAGAGCGACAAGGCAGTGGAGTTTGAAACCAGGGTTTTCCTTCTCCTAGAAGATGCTTCTACTGTTTATCTGCCATTGGGGCATCGAGCCCTCTTCCGCCTTCAGAACTGTTAACCATCTTCTCCTATAACCCTGGAAAGGGGCCCTGACAAGGTGCTACCAACCAGGCCAGCTGACCAAGGTCTTTTTAAGGAGGTATTACTCCTCTGGCAATAATAATAAGAAGAAAAAGGCAGAGTTGGCTGGAGAATTCTGGGAGTTGAAGTCCACAAGTCTTAAAGTTGCCAGGTTTGGAGACCTCTGCCCCAGGACTTATGGGTTGGTTCTAACACTGCATTGAGCTATGATTGATTAAGTATTATCAACTCATTTGGTGACCACATAGATGGGTTTTCTCCATGAAAATGACTAACAGGGTTTAATTTTAGGAGAGTGTGTTGTGCAAACACTGTATCCCCAGTGCTGTTTCAGTTTTCCCCAAAGTAGATCCTTCAGCACATCCTTTGGAGCTACTCATGGCTGCTTTCTGCAAATAAGTTTATCTCTTTCGGGAGACAAAATCTCATTTTACCACGATGGGCCAAATCCTGTGTCAAGAGCCCTTCAGGCATCAAAGCCCTTTTGCACATCTGTTGAGAGCTAAGCAGCAGCTCCAAGGATGCTCATGTCTCCCAGGCAGCCCTAAGTAGCCTTCTGGTCCTCTGCCAGCAACATGCTGTGGCTTCCAAAAGAGCCAGTGCAGTCCTGGACTGATCAATAGAGAGCGAGCCTCAGAATGATGTGAAGTTAACATTTTATGCTGCACTGCTAAGACTATGATTGGGTTACTGCATCCAGTTCTGATCAGCACAACACAAAACAGATACTGGGGCCCTACAAAGTGTAGAGAAGTTGTGGCCCATCGGCCGCAGGCCCCTCCAGCACCCAAATCAAAGGAGGAGGAGTGGGAGTCAGGGTCAGCATCAAGGCAACCTGAGAGCTCCGAGGGGGAAGAGAGAATGGAACGGGGGGGGGGGGGGGCAGAGCCTGGGCTGTCCGTCAGCCCTCAGGTGGAGAGTCAACAGCCCCCAGGTCTGGAGGTGGCTGATGAGGAAGAGGAGGAACAGCTGGGTCCAGTGCCTGACGCTCGGCTACAGAGAAGGCAGAGGAGAGGAGAGCAGTGGAAATCTATGGGCTGGTCCTTGGGACAGAAGAGCCACTGCTGCTAGCTCTGGGGATAAAAGGCAGGGAGCAGAGATGAATAGATGTGGCAGACAACTATTCATCTCCCTGCTGGGCGGACTTATTAGCCTGCGTTGAGCAAGAGAGAGAGAGAGACTTTTTGCCAGGGCTGCTGGTGCTCCTAAGAACGAAATCTTTGACTTAACTTCAGAGGGTTTGTCGTGTCTAGGGAGCCAGGCCAGAACAGAAGAGCAACAAATAAGGGATCTGAAAGATAAACCATATGATGCATGGCTGAGAGTACTAAGTGTCACAAATGAAGGCGAATATATGGCCTAGGATAATGTTGCAGGATCCAATCTATGTCAGTTGCCAGGACCAGCACTTTTGTTATCCAAGCTTTTTAACTCATGCCGGAGTCCATTTTGGGGGAATCTTGTGCACACAGAGAAGTTCCCTGTGGATAGGCTCCAGCACAAGTCCGAAAGCTCAGAAGACAAAACTTCTGGTCCTGGAGACTGACCCTGATTGGATCCAGTACTAGGTATGTCTAGCCCAAGGCTCTTCAAACTTGGCAAGTTTAAGACTTGTGGTCTCCAACTCCCAGAATTTCTGAGCTAACATGACTGGAAGAGGAATTCTGGGAGTTGACGTCCACAAGTCTTAAAGCTGCCAATTTTGAAGACCCCTGGTCTCGCCTAACAAAGAGAAGAAATAGGTATGATACAATAGCTGTCACAGAGAAGTGTGGGAGTCAACTTATTTTCCAAAACACCTGAGAACAGGATAAGAAGCTCACTAAAGAAAGTTCCAACCTAGAATTAAGGAGAAATTTCCTGACAGTGAGAACAATGAATCAATGGGATGTCTTATCTCCAGAAGTTCTGGGTGCTCTACAACTGGAGGTTTCCAAGAAAAGATTGGACAACCATTTGTCTGGGAAGGATTAAGAACTCCTGCCTTGGGTGGGTGGGGGTGTTGACTAGAAGACCTCCAGGTCCCTTCTGTTGTGGTCCACCCATTGCCAGCAGAGCTGGCGAAAGACTCAGACAATAAGGAGGTTGGGGAGGAACATGGGCCAGTCCTGGAGTTCTGGGGGAAGGCTCTGATGGATGCTCTGCATCGGAAGCAGAGATAGAGCCAGGGCCATCCGACATTTCCCAGCTGCCTTTGGAGTCAGAGATAAATGGGGAAGAAGAATAGCTGGGGCCTGTTCCAGATGCATGTATGTGCAGAGCTGTCAGGAGAGGAGAATAACTGAGTAACTCTGGAAGAAAGGCACATGTGGATGCTGAATTGCCCCTCCCTGGCAAATAAATAGAAGCAAAAGGGGAGTGTGATGACCCAGGGCATGGCACAAAAGCAACAAAGTCACAAAAGTAGGTAAAGTCCCTTTAATTCCTCCAACTTGTCCCCCACTGTCCAGTTATCATTGGCTGGGGAAAAAACTCTCCCAAGAACAGTCTTTAAAGGGAAGAAATTCCGTCCGAACCCAAAGTACATGTAGATTATAAATAAAAGCCAACACAAACCACCTGCAGCAATTAACGAGACAGGACAGGATAACAAATTGCAGGCTTCAAAAGATAACAAAACACACACAGTTGGGAGGACACCAAAACCCAGACCACTTGAGAAACCAAGATAATGCACACTTTGCTTCCAGCAAGGTGCTGTGTGCAAACACCCTTTTCAAATCCTGTTCTCCCAGCTGCAACTAATGAAGGGAATCAGGGCCTTTTTCTCCCTCGTAACCCACATTGCCCCCTTCTCCATTCTTCCTTGCGTGCCCTAGGATGAAGAGGGGGTGGGCCTGGGTCTTTCTCTGAATGCCCAGCAGGACTGTGCCCTTCCCCAGTTTCCTCCACAGCCACCACTCCCACTCCCTGTCAGCTGCTCTACCTCCCCCTTGGAATCAGATTCCAACAGGGGCACAACACAGAGTGGTGGTTGCAGAAGACAATAATTTGTATTTCTTTCAGATTTGCTTATCATAGTTCATGCCTCCCAGATTCCTTGCCAAGAATTAATTTACAGCTTTGCGACTGGAAGCTCTGGGTCTAGAAATTATCTAAGGACTGATAAGGTCTGTTCTTGCAATTCACCCTTGGGAGGATTATTGCTGGGATTTTTCTGTGTGTGAATGCCATGAATTCACAACAACTAAATAAAGAGGGGGGGGGGGGTTTCAGGACAAGAGTTGGTTTCTTGGTTCTGCAAAGACCGGGTCAGAACCACTTCGGGGCCTAGGATTCTATGATCCCTGCCCTTTTTCCTTTCTAGCTTCCTCTGGTGCCGCTGACCCCCGCCCTGAGTATTTTCATCAACCTCTTCCTCATGCTGAAGCTCAGCTACATGACCTGGTTGCGTTTCTCTGTCTGGCTGGTGGCAGGTAAGTTTTAAGAGGGCTGCAAAATGGTGCATCTGGAATGGGGGTTGGAAGAAACAGAGAAATGGGGAGCAAACCTGGGCTACAGACTGGAATGAGGGTTGCATCTAAGACCACAAGCAAAGCTGGCTGAGGGATTCTGGGAGTTGAAGTCCACAAGTCTTAAAGTGGCCAAATCTGGAGACCCCTGATGGCCAGACCAGTTAAAGACATTGGCAAGGAGGTCAGAAAGATTAAGGGGACAGTCATAATATAGACTGTGTAATACAGATCATCCTTCACTTAACGACCACAATTGGCTCCAAAATTTATCTTGTTGAGTTTTGCCCCATTTTACAACCTTCCTTGCCACGATTGTTAAGTGAATTGTGGAAGCTGTTAATAACACGGTTGTTGAATGAATCTGGCTCTCCCATTGACTTTGCTTATCAGATGGTTGCAAAAGGGGATTATGTGACCTGGGGACCCTGCAATTGTATAAGCCTGAGTTAGTGGCCAAGTGTGATGACCCAGGGCGGGATACAAAATAAACACAGTCACAAAAATAGGTGAATCCTCTTTTATTCCTTCATTTTGCTTCAAAGCTCCAAATATCCTTGATTGGAGACAAAAAACTCCCCCACAAGCAGTTATGAAAAGGAGGAAATGCCATTTGAATTAAAAATGCCTATAAATTATAAAGAGTAAAAACAAGACAAACCACACTGAAACAATTAAGGGAACCAGACAAGATAAGGGCTTGAAGACTTTTAAGAGCCTCTGTGGTGCAGTGGTTAGAGTGCAGTACTGCAAGCTACTTCTGCAGCCAGCTGCCTACAGTTTGGCAGTTCAAATCCCACCAGGCTCAAGGTTGACTCAGCCTTCCATCCTTCTGAGGGAGGGTAAATGAGGACCCAGATTGTTGGGGGCAATAGGCTGACTCTGTAAACCGCTTAGGGCTGTAAAGCACTATAAAGCGGTATATAAATCTAAGTGCTAAGTGCTATGGCTATTGAAGACGTACACAGATATTGGAACACACACTGGGAAGGATGCCAAACTCAGAAAGGCACAACAGACGAGAGATATTTCCATGCTTTGTTTCCAGCACTGGCCCATACGCATGTCCGTCCTTTTACCAGTTCTCACAGCTGCAACCCATGAAGAGGATCAAGGCCCTTTCCTCCCCCATGGACCATGCCATTCACATCTTTCCCTTATCCTCTCCTCCCTGCGTGCCCTAGGATGGAGAGGGGATGGGCCTGAGTCTTCCTCTGACTGCCCAACTTCCTCCACAACCTCTGGAGCCACACTTCCTGTCTGCTATTCCTCCTCTCCCTTGGAGTCAAACTCCAACAGGGGCATGACACCAAGCACCTGAATTTCGATCACATGTTCATGGGATACTGCAGAGGTCGTAGGTGTGAAAAACACTCATGTCACTTTTTTAAAAAATAAACTCTTATTTCAGTATTCCACATTTTGAAAACATCTCTTTTTAGTGAAGAGCATGATTCTAGGTTTTCACATTTCCATACAAACATGACTATAATTACATACTCATCTTTCACATTTAGTTTCATAAATGTGGGGAGGGAAGGGGGATTTTGCAGTAAACTTCCCCTGCCATGTCCACCAAACCAAGCCCACAGAACCAGTAGTAAAAAAAATGTTAAATCCCACCACTGGATGGGTGGATCTTGAAGCTCCTTTCTGGGTTCCTCATGGGGGCTGATCCAGCTCTTCTTTGTTGTCCTTCCAGGCCTGCTGGTCTACTTCAGCTACGGCATCTGGCATAGCAAAGAGAACCTGCGGGACTCTCCGACACAGGACATCCGAGCCCACTACGTGGTCTTCCCTAGCAGCAGCCTGGAGGAGACGGTGCAGACCGTGCAGCCCAGGACAGAGCCGGCCCAGGGCCTGACGGATGCCCAGGAGAGTGGCGAAGAAGCCAAGAGATGACCGTCTAGCAGAGGTCACGCTTCCCTCGCCCACCCTGCCCCGCCCCACCCATTGCTTTCCAGTCTGGGCAGAGAAGAGTGCAGGCAGGAAAGTCTGGGGAGAAACCAAGCTTTTACTGCCAAGGGGGGCCTCCCCTCCAAATTGCTCCTCTCTTACCTGGCCCCCACTTCTCTGACCTGAAGACTGGACTCATCCGGTTGCCGGATGGCCTTGAAAAACGGCTCCTTTCACTTGTGCCCCGCCTTGCAGCCCAGCTAAACCCTCCTCCAGCAAAGGGGTCCTGTGTGCCCCTCTTTGTGCCGTCCACTTGCTCCCCTCCCCTTCCTCTCTGACCTGCCCTCCAAGAGGCGGTGCCTGGCCTGCCATTTTGGGGTCTTGATAAATCAGTGGAGGAAGGCAGTGTGCATTATGTTTGCCAGGACGCACCCTCTTTGATGGGTTCCTGCCAGCGGTGGGATTCAAATTGTTTTACCACCGGTTTGGTGGGCATGCTTTGCGTAACGCCTGTGTGCAGCTTTCCCCACACCAGCTGAGACCTGCAGCCCCAGGATTTTTTCCCCTTCTCTCAGCTGATAGTCGGCTTTTTTTTTTTTTACTCCCAGTTCAGCTGAACCGGTCCGAACCGGTAGCATACCACCACTGGCTCCTGCAGGGTAGGGCAGGGGCAGGGTTGTCAGAATGTTGGACTCACTCTTGAGATGAGCAGATTTTCCAGTTCCAGTCCCAAACAGGGTCCTTGACCACTAGCAAAGGTGACCCCCCCCCCAGCACACCTGAGAGCCTGAGCATCTCTCTCTTGCACAGACCCTGGGATGTGATCACATCATCCAGGTGACAGGGTGTTTAGAGCTGGAATGGGCAGGTGTTAAAAATGTACATTTCTTTCTGCACATGCGTGCCTTTGGGTTGCTGCCCAGATGCTAGGGGGACAGCCGTGTGGGGGTCGCACCACCGATGGAGTGGAAGCGAGCAGAGAGCTGGTAGAGGCCACCAATCGCAGTGAGGCATTGGCCACAGCAGGAGCAGACCAAGGCTGGTCAAAGGAAGTCAACATGGCAGCCTGGGCAAGGCAACAGGAGCTCCTTCAACTCTGGTGGTGGCCACCTTGATTTTTTTTTTTTTTAATTCTTCTCTTCTCCCCCTGGACAGCCCTAGAGCAGGGGTCTCCAGCCTTGGCAACTTTCAAGACCTGTGGACTTATCTTCTAATTCCTCAGGCAGCTTTGCTGGCTGAGGAATTCAATCGATCAATCAATCAGAATAAAGCTGGAAGGTACCTCAGAGGTCTTCTAGTCCAACCCCCTGCTCAGGCAGGAGAACTTAGACCCACATCAGTGGGACAAAGCAATTATATTTGCAGCTTTCAAAGATGGAGGGGAGCCTTGGACCCCTTTCAATTTTTCTTGGATACGGTGGCCATTACTGGAAGTTGAAATCCAAAAGCAAAGCTGGCTGAGGAATTCTGGGAGTTGAAGTCCACAAGTCTTAAAGTTGCCACGATTGGGGACCCCTGGCCGAGAGCAAAGCAGCCTCAATGTGGAGAGAAATGGTGGAGGGAGAAGGATGGACAAGAAAGCCAAAGGCTGGACTTCCCCAGAAACAGAAAGCAACGGTTACAATGGGTGTCTCCCCTTGTTTCCTCAGGGTGGAGAAGTTGGGAAAGGAGAACAGCTGAGTTCACACAACACCTTTACCCAAGGATCTTGCTTTGCCAAATACCCGAATGACCCAATTGCAGGTTAGCATCACATACTAAACCACACACAACCAACACACAGACCCAGAGACCGCCATGCTAAATTTCCCCCAGTTGCACCTGCGGGGTAGATACAGCTTGTAATTGCCCTGACTTGGCGTGCTGTGTGAACACATGGCCTCTCAGGGGTGTGTTGGGAGAACACCAAGGTCCTTCCTGGTTCTTGGAACTAGCCTGGGCTGCAGTGTTTGCCTCCCTCCTGCAGGGTTGCAAGGGGGCTGCCCTCCAGCACAGACCCTCACACAAGGGGGGCAAGAGCATGTGCCCCCTGGAGGGTGCACAGAGCACATAGGAGGGGTGGGCTCTCCTGTGAGAAGGGGCTGCCACTAGGTCCATGAAGGACAGGCCGCAGTAGGATGGAAGCAACATTTGGGGAAAGAGGAAATGCCTGCTAGGATGGAGAAGAGAGAGAGAAGTCAAATTTTCATTTTGGGACAATAATGTAGAGGAAGATCCTGCTTCCCTTTTTGCAGCTTTCCTCGCTGGGAGGGGCTATTCAGGGTTTGTCCTGCCTGGCAGCTCCATCCCTTTTCCTGCTGTGCACTTCCTGCTTAACTGTGTGTGTGTGTGTGTGTTTATGTGTGGCTGCCCTGGCCACATCCTTCTTTTCCTTTTGTGTGGTGACTTTTTGTGCAATGGCAGTTGGCCAAGAAGCCAACCAGCCAAGGATAAAGACTTGTTTCTGCAGGGCAGTGACTGATTCAAGTGATGCTGTGCTGCAGATTATTTCAGAAAAATAATACATACATGCATGGGCATGTAGTGTGCAGGCAGCCTTTCCCCCTTCGGAAATCCTAAATCCACACCCATTCTTGTAAGTGATAAAAAGGGGGAGTGATGTTCAAGACAGGAGGAGTGACTGTCTTTGAGTATTAATATAAATTTCAGCTTCCTTCCAGCAAAGGCATGGCTTGCCTAAGCTCTCCCTCTTTCGGGAGCGCACCCTTTGCACATCACCCCAAAGATAGAGGCAGGACCTTGTGCCCATCCACCCTGCTCACCTCAAGCCCCCTTGCCCAGAGGTGCCTCAAGGCTGAGCTTTGCCACGAGATGATTCTCCATTCCTTCCCACCTGCATTATCCCACAACAGTCATCACAAGAAGTTTAATAAGGTTACAGTTTTAGCAGAAAACTTTTTAAAGAATTCCGCTCGTGCATAAAATTAAAAGGCATGAATGGAATAGGGTAAAAAAAAAATAAAAAAGACCGCATCTTTCTATAAAATAGTGGCTTCTAATAAAATATTTCCATAAGCTTTTCTTGCATAGCTACCACACCCACCTGGTGGCATTCAAAGAACTAGCACACTGAGCATCAAAGAACACACTCCCATGTGTTCCTCCCTCCTTCAAACCCCAGGAATTTAAAAAAAAAAAAACTGTAAGAAACTAGCTGGTTAAATGGCCTGATCAGTTAATTAATGGCAATGTAGTGTACAGCTCTAGTTACTTCATTCTCAAGAGAGAAAAAAAAACCCAAAGAACTTGCTAAATCTTTTAAACTGGTGTGTGAACTTCCATCCTTTGCAATGCCAGATTGAGGTCACTTTCTGATTCCAATTGTCCTAGTTAGGAACCAACATGATGCATTTAAGGCTAGTTTCAAACCAAGGCCTAGTAGCTATATTAACTTCTGCATCAAAATAAAGATACTTGTAGGTATCTTAAAAGTCTGTGATCTACAAAAGCTTATGGAGTAGCAGAGCTTTAAAGAATTACTAGATTTCTGCTTTCTGAGGCATGTCTCTTTTCATGGCACAGAAAGTACATTAATCTTTCCTCTTTTCTATTGAAACATATGAAGACTCCTGTGCTAATTCACCCAGTGAGTTTTATCTGTTTACTAGACCACCCGTGCCCTGTTGGGTTAGAAATTTTTTGCCAGATTCCTCAGTATCTTTAAGAATGGCAGAGCTTCTGAAGTACTTGAAAAGTTCTTTAAAAATTCAGGATAATATTCTGAGACGTATCGGCCTTGGAAGTAGCCCGTGTTAAATTTTATAGCACAGACAGACATTGACCACAGGAAATGTTTTATGACTTTTTTATTACTTCTTAAAATGTTAATTTTTCTGTCACAAAATGTTGTACAAAATTTGGCAAATTTCAATTCTACGAGAGCAATTATGCCCCAGATTTTGGACACACATATTCAGTAAGTTAGCCCATCTGAGTCATACTGATTGAAAAAGTTATGGCCTATGATGTACCTTTTCACCCAGCTAAAGGTTACAGGCACAAGAGTTTTAGGGGGTGTATAGATTTAGATGTATTTATTTAATTTATATGGACGCCCATCTCGCACAAAGTGACTCTGGACAGAATACATCAAACTTAAATACAAGATTTATCTGGCAAAATTGAAGTTTACAAAAATAAAAAAATTAAAAGAAAGAGAGCTGGAGTGAGATACATTATTTACTACAAATGGTCCCATAGCAAGCAAACAGCATGTAAGTAATCCACTGCTTGACCCACACTTTTTTTGGGGGCGAGGGGAGGGGTGTTACCCTTCTTCTCTCCCCAACCCTTTGCTGCCTTCTACCTTCATCTTCCTCTTGGCCCCACCTTTCAATATGGCTTGGAGCTGACCACATGCACCCAGAAAGCTGTGGCCCTGGACTTCTTCAGCCAATTCACCCCTGAATTTCACTACAGCTGTGTGAAGGGGAGGGGGTGGTTATGGGTGGCCTCCCCCAAGCAGTAGCTCTCCAGCAGAGCTGGAGAGAGGGTCACCTTCATGCCTCTGGCCAACAGGACTGGGCTGCCTGCAGCGGGGGTGGGGGGTGGGATGTAGGGGAAGGACAAGTTCCTCTGGGACAACCTCCAGCCAGGAAGTCTGCTGTACAACCCTGGCAACTGGAAATGTTTTCAGGGGAAGCTGTGCATATTGTGCAAGAGGAAAGGTTTATAATTGAGGATGGCACATAAAATAATTTGGCTAAAAGTACCGGGACAGATTTTTGGATGGAAGAGCAGTTCCCAAACTCTGCAGAATAAGAGGGAATAAATGCATCCAAAGTTCCTTCCCGGATTTTTATCAGCTTCCTGTTAGCCTCGGACAATCACTGGAGGGTTTGTCTCCAAGGGGAAATTGCTACCTCTGGTGCCAACGGATCCCCTCATGTTGCAGGGTACCAAAATCCTTGGAAGGAAACCCCTGCAGCAACCGTTCAGCACATGAAAAAGTGGCATTACACAAAACATGCTGGTTCTTGCACAAAGAGAAGCCCAGTGTGGGGGAGGGGAATCACAAGGCCTGAACCTCTTATCAAGGATCACCAGACGTTTCACCACAGTTCCCCATCCGGGACGTCCACAAGAAAAGGCTGATCTTCCAGAGCTACCAGGAATCTCTTTAGGAAACCTGCAAGTGTGAGAACATGCACAAGTCCAGACAAGGAACAATGGATGGAAACTGAACAAGGAGAGATTCAACCTGGAAATAAGGAGAAACTTTCTGACAGGGAGAACAATCAACCCATGGAGCAGAAGTTGACCTCGGAAGTTGTGGGAGCTTCATCCCTGGAGGCTTTCAAGAAGAGACTTGTCAAAAATGGTGTAGGGTTTCCAGCTTGAATTGGGGGGGGGGGGGGGTTGGACTAAATGACCTACAAATTCCCTTCCAACTCTGTTCATCTGTAAGTCCACCAAGGAGTCAATGCCACTATTTTCTGGCACCATCAGATTTCTCCATTTCCTGGTGCAAAATTATGGCCTTTGGAAAGCAACTAGAGCTGCATCCAAGCCTCAGGTGCTAAGAAAGGTACTTGCTTTGGGAAGACAAGTGTGTTACTGAGCACCAGAATCAGGCTTACTATCTAAACCAAGGTCTCCAACCTTGGCAACTTTAAGACCTGTGGATTTGGCTGGCTGAGAAACTCTAGGAATTGGAGTCCATAAGTCTTAAAGTTGCCAAGGTTGGAGACCCTGGTCTAGACACCACAGCAATAGGCACGCGGAGCTGGAATCCATCTGGCCAGGGGTGTCAAACTCGATTCCTTTGAGGGCCCCATCAGGGTAATGTTTGACCTGTGGGGGTGGGGTGAGCAGGATGGGTGTGGCCAGCTTGGCATCACTCATGCCAGAGGTGCATGTGGTGGCCTGACTGCCCTGCCAGCAAAAATGGGGCTCAGGAGGCTGCAAGGGCCTCCTGCAACCCTCTGCCAGTGGAGGCCTTCCCGAGCTCTCTTTTCGTTGGCAGAGGCACTGCGGCTGTTTCCAGGGCGGGCACCTTTTTTTCCCTGGCTAGGCACCCCCAGTGCTGCTGTGCAGAGGCAGTGCACCATGGGCTGCAGAATCTCCTTCCCAAGGGTGTCTGGCACCACCCAACATTCCTTGGATCAAAGTCAAAGCCAGAAATGGAAGTTGCCTTCAATATCTCGTGGGGCTTTTGTACTATTTTCCCTGCAAAGGCATTCCCCTGGATGGTGGGCAACCCAGAGGCTGCAGGCATGGACAATCGGAATCACCAGGAGCCGATGGGTTCCAGGGGCTGCAAAACCTCTCAAGTCTGCTCAGCAGGGCTTCCTCCTTTGGGCCTTGTACTGCCAGCTCTGCCCCTTTTAGCTTTGTGTGCAGCACTGAGATGCTTGTGGTTTGACAACATGGCACATTTGCCAACACATTGATCCCCCCGCCTTTAGCAGCACCCCCCCACCCCCACCCCAATGCACTGCCAGGCCTCCCTGTGCTGAGACAGTGGTAGGCAGGCACAGTGCATCATCAGGGCATGGGGTCTCCAACCTTGGCAACTTTAAAGGCTCGTGGACTTCAGCTTCTAGAATTCCTCAGGCGGCATGGAATTCTAGGAGTTGACATCCACAAGTCTTTGAAGTTGCCAAGGATGGAGAGGCCTCCTGCATTCAGGGCATCTAGCCATGGGAAGACAATTAATACAATTGAGCCAGTCCACTCCTTTGCTCACAGCAATATATCACCAGGCTTGAAATTTTGGGTTTGGACAAACCTTGAATGACGCCGCCTACATTTGGACTTAAGCGTAGCACACAAAATTATCTGCTACAATCTCCTACCCCATCAATGACTACTTCAGCTTCAACCACAACAATACAAGAGCACACAACAGATATAAACTCAATGTAAACCGTTCCAAACTTGATTGCAGAAAGTACGACTTCAGCAACAGAGTGGTCAATGCCTGGAATGCTGTTGACTCTGACTCTCTTGCTAAACCCCATCATCTAAACCCCATTCCTTTACCCTCAAACTATCCACTATTGACCTCACTCCATTCCTAAGAGGTCTGTAAGGGCTGTGCATAAGTGTACAATCGTGTCTACCATCTCTGTCCTATTGTCCCCATTTATTCATACCTATTTCCTGTTTTCTTAATCATGTTTATACTTATACCTATCATCTTGTAAGCGATTGACAAATCAAATAAATAAAATAAAAGTCAAGCATGTTACTGCAGGTTTGAAAAGAAACTACAGCCACCTATCTCCACAAGCCACATCTCAAACACACCAACAACAGCCAAACCTCCTACAACTGGCCCTAATCCATTGGGCTCACAACCTCTGGTGATCACAGAAAAAGAAGTGCAAGATCTATTACCCAGGCAGCAACTAGGAAAAGCACCAGGGCAGACAAGATAATTCCTTCTTGCTTAAAAGTCTGTGCTGACCAATTGGCCCCCATCTTCACCCAAATCTTCAATAGATCACTAGAGATGTGCTATGTTCCTTCCTGCTTCAAACACTCTACCATCATCCCAGTGTCAAAGAAGCCTTCCATCAAGGAACTGAATGACTACAGACCAGTTGCTCTAACATCTGTAGTTATGAAAATCTTTGAAAGGCTTGTGCTGTCCCACCTGAAAACCATCATGGATCCGCTGTTAGATACCATGCAGTTTGCATACTGAGCAAATAGATCAACAGATAATGCGGTTATCATGGCTCTGCATTACATCCTACAACACCTTGAATCTCCAAATACCTATGCAAGGGTACTCTTTGTAGACTTCAGTTCAGCATTCAATACCATCATTCCAGACACTCTTCTAAGCAAATTAAACCAACTAGCGGTACCTGAACACACTTGTAAGTGGATCATAAGCTTCCTAACAGACAGGAAGCAGCAGGTGAAGCTAGGCGGAATCACATCCAATACCTGTACAATCAGCACAGCCCCCCCCCCCCCAAGGCTGTGTGCTATCTCCACTTCTCTTCTCCCTATATACCAATGACTGCATCTCAAACGATCCATCTGTTCAAATATTGAAGTTTGCTGATGACACAACGTGATTTGTCTCATTCAAGACAACAATGAATCCGCATTCAGACAGGAGGTTATACAACTTGCATTGTGATGTAACCAGAACAATCTGGAACTGAACACACTCAAAACCTAGAAATGGTAGAAGACTTTAGAAGAAACCCTCCCATACTACCACCTCTTACAAAACTAGACAATACAGTATCAACAGTAGAGACCTTCAAATTTCTAGGTTCTACAATATCACATGACCTAAAATGGACACCTAACATCAAAAACATCATCAAAAAAGCACAACAAAGAATGATCTTTCTGCGCCAACTAAGAAAGCTCCAACTGCCCAAGGAGCTGCTGATCCAGTTCTACAGAGGAATTATTGAGTCTGTCATCTGCACCTCTACAACTGTCTGGGTTGGTTCTGAAACCCAACAGGACAGACTTCAGATGATAATTAGGACTGCAGAAAAAAAACAATTACTACCCACCTGCCTTCAACATACATTCAATGTATGCTGCATAAGTCAAAAAGAGGGCTGTGAAAATATCTACAGACCCCTCACATCCCGGACATAAACTGTTTCAACTCCTATCCTCAAAAGGATGCTATAGAGCCCTGCACCCCAGAACAACTAGGCACAAGGGGAGTTTTCTTCCCGAATGCTATCACTCTGCTAAACCAATAATCCCCTCAACACTGTTCAACTATTTACAAAATGTACACTACTATTACTGTTAATCTTCTCATCACTCCTTATCACCCATGCCCTCCCACTTGTGATTGTTGGATTGTAACTTTGTTGCTTGTATCCTTACGATTTATATTGACTGTTTCCTAGTATGATTGGATTGCTTATTGTACCCGATGACTCTTATTAAGTGTCATACCTTATAATTCTCGACTCTTGGTGAATGGTTCTTTTCCTTTATGTATACTGAGAGTATTTACATCAAGACAAATTCCTTTTGTGTCCCATCACACTTGACCAATAAAGTATTCCATCTATTCTCTATCTAAGCGAAGTTACTTGCTGCACCTTTGAAAATTTTCTTCCGAACAAGCGAGTGGTTCCATCGTGGTGGATCAAAAGACTTGGGAAAAGTTCTTGGACAGCCTCACATGCCTGGACGAAGTCCTGCTTCACCACAATTGCCTGAAAGGAGGAATTCCAGGCAGTGAGCAGGTCAGAGCCAAAGCTGCTGCAGTCTCAGGCTGGATTAAAGCAATCCAGTCTCTCATCTTGGGTTCCCTTGCAGCCCAACAAACAGCCACAAAGCAAAGCTGCTTCTGGCCAGGGGAAAGGAGGGAGGGAGGCAGCCAGGCGAGGCAGGTTCACCTGAAGACAGGGACCACACCAGCCGCGTCCCCGTCTACCTGAGGAGAGAAAACGATCCTTCTTGGATCAAGGCCCAGTTGGTGCTGTGCTGTGTGGAGCTGGGAATCAGGGCTTGCGGAAATGGTCTTGTCTACCCCACCCACCCAGCCAGCCCTGCTGTGTTCCAGTCTGGGAAGCAGCACCTGTAGAGTCTTTACCTTCCTTAATGCATTAGCCTAACCTTAGCCTAACTTTGCAACCTTCTCTAGGCTTGGAAGCAAAGCAGGGCTAGGTCTGGTTGCTACTCGGATAGAAGACCAGAAGGAAATTGGGAAGGCGAAAAGGCATCCTGGAAGAAAGAAATGCAAACTACTTCCGAGCCAGGGCCGCCTTTCCTTTCCCTCAATCTGTACAGTTGCAGTCATTTCACAAATTCATGATTCCCTTTATCTTCCTGCCTACAAGCCTGCTCACCTGATCACAGCACAACCCAGAATTACATCCACCCAGAATTTCTTATCTGGATTTCCCTTGTTGAAGTTGAAGCACACCATTTGTTGAAGTTGTGTGCCACTCACATCTTCACTGCCCACAAATCCCCATCCTTTGGGAGCTCACAGTAAAGTGTGTTCTGTTTCCCCATCCGTTTTGACAATCCTGCAATGTCATTTCAGACAGGCAGTTTTCCCTCTTTGACCAATACCTACTGAAAAATCCAGAAGTTCTATAGCAGCTCCAGGATTTACTCTGATGGCTTTGAGGATCCCAAGGCAGCCTTCATTCTGGATGGGGTTCCTGGACATCTGCAAAACACAGGAAAGAACAGAGCCCTTCTGCATCCCCTACCTGGCAGGGCTATTTGGATCTCGGGGTCACCTTCCCAAAAGCTACTCACCTTGAGTTTCCTCAGGTTCTTGTTTCCTTTGAGGCCCAAAGCCAGTGCGAGGGCTCCTTCCAAGGCAATGCGATTATTACTGAGAATAAAAAGAGAAGGCACCTAAAACTCCCCCACTTTCTCTCTTCCTGCCTGCCCATCCATGCTGACCCACACTAGTTTGTTGTTGGAAGTATGTAAAATAAATAAATAAATCACAGGATCTACTAGCTATGACAAGAGACCAAATCTTTCCTGTCAGTCAATACATTTAAACATTTTAGAGCCTGGTTCAGGTCTAAAGAGCCCAATTAGAGAAGCAGGAAAAGAACTTACTGCAGCAAACATTCTCTTCTGAGGAAAACACTTCTGAGTGGCTCCCCACATTTTCATTTGGCCCAAATTGTTCCCATAATCACATGAACAATTAGTCAGTATGTAATATCTCCAACTAAATTCCCAGCACTTCCAACTGTAGATTTGTAGGTTCTGTGTTCCATTTCCAGTAGCTGAAGTACTAGTAGTTGAACAAGGAAAAATTTTGCTTTTTCCTGAGGTCTCGAGAGTTTTTGCCACAGACGGTAGCTTCATCTCTGAGAGAATCACCAAGAACCATTAAATTGAGAGAGTCTGGAAGTGCAGCAGCAACCTGGGCAGACAGTCATCCAGCAAAGAGGGCAGGGCACCCCAGGCCCCAAGCTGGCTATGCACAATTTGACAGGATTCTGCAACCCCCACACCTTCCTTCTGGTCCTCTTCTCTGGGGGAAAAGAGAATAAGAATGCTGGATTTTTATTTTTTATTTTTTTTTTGCACGGTAGCCCACTGGTTATCTGAAAGCAGGATGGGCTGGTCAATCTCCCAAAGAATTTGAAGAGGCCATTTAGTTCACAAGAATTCACAAGAATCTTTGTCTCGCTTCTGAGATTATCCTCAGATGCTACACTTTGCTTTTTTTTTTTTTTTTTTAAAGAGGGTTATTTAATATTTCATTTCACCAAAACAGACCAGGAAAATGGCTTCTTAAGAAACAGCATTTTGTCGCTAACTCCAAGTTTATCATTCTTCTGTAGGGTGGAATACTGAGTCTCATGGTTACCCTTAATTTCCTTAATTGGCTAGGTTGGTATCTCAAGCTAAATCACAGATTGCAATTACTAGGGTCACACATCACCCAAGCTACAAGGAGTCAATGTTTGGTTTGCCTAACAGCGCCGGGTGACTTGGGCCCAGGCCCTCCCAAGCTCCTCCCTCTCTTGACTGGCAAGAAGCCACAGGTTCAGCTCAGCCTGTTGAGATGCGGCACCTGTGCTGAGCGTAAAAGGGAAGCAATCTATCTACTTGCTTAATTCTCAACACCAGCATGTTGCCCATCAAAAAAAATTTTCCCCTGAGTGCCCCAAACACTACACCAGAGGAAGACTTGTTGTGGGTGTCAGTGATGGAGCGCCCACAACTTCAGAAGTGGTGGGTGCTCCATCACTGGAGGCTTTTAAGAGGAAGCTGGACAGCCACTTGTCTGGAATGGTGTAGGGCAGGGGTCCCCAAATTTGGCAACTGTAAGACTTGTGGACTTCAACTCCCAGAATTCCTGAAAATAACCATGCTGGCCAGGGAAAGAGAGGAGTTGAAGTCCACAAATGCTACAGTTGCCAAGTTTGGAGACCCCTGGTGTAGGGTCTCCTGCTTGAGTAGGAGGTTGAACTAGAAGACCTCTAAGGCTCCTTCCAACTTGTTAAGTCTGTTCTGTTCTGGTTGAGCAACCTGGGCAGAGGGGAAGATGGGAGAGAAGAGATTGCTAGTTTCTCCTCTCTCCCCTAAGCAGATGAGCAGTCCCCGATTCAAATCCAACCTTTGCCGGAAACTCACCGGATGGCCTCAGACTCAGTTGCCTTGATGGCAATATGGAGCTCCTAGAAACTATTCACTTTCCTGGCTTGTGCCTAGGATGACTAAGAAACAGCTCTCAGCACTCCAGAAGTGCAGGCATGCATGCACATACACATGCGCCTCCTTACCCGATGTGGAGTTCTTCCAGCACATTGTTGCTTTTCAGGGCTGCCCCCAGAGCAGCTGCACCATTGTTGCCAAAGCCATTATATGACAGATCAAGGACTCGAAGGAATATATTTGCCTGTGGAACAAGACAGAGTTAGCAGAGCTTGGAGAAAGCCCAAGGTGGTGTGTCCACAGGAGACCAGAGCAGCTGCACCACCCCCACAACAAGGACTGTAGGATTCTGTCTGTCCATCAGCATCAACACGCTCCAAGATCCTCACTGTTAAGAAGTTTCTCCTTAATTCCAAGTTGCTTCTCTCCTTGATTAATTTCCCTGCCTTTTGGTGCTTTGGAGAATAATTTGACACCCCCCCCCCCTTTGTGGCAAACCCTCAAATACTGAAAAACTGCTATCATATCACCCCAATTCTTCTTTTCTCTAGACTAGCCAAACCCAAATCTTGCAACTGTTCTTCGTATGTTTTAGTCTCCAGGCCTCTTGATCATCTTAGTTGCTCTTCTCTGAACTTTTCGCAAAGTCTCAACATCTCTTTTTGTAGTATGGTGACCAAAATTTGTTGCAGTATTCCAGGTGTGGCCTTACTAGGGTTTTATAAAATGGCACTAATACTTCATGTGATCTTGATTCTCTGCCTCTGTTTATACAGGATTGCATTAATTTTTCTGGCTGCTGCTGCACACTGCACACTTTCCCTTATCCTCTGCTGGGAGATGCAGGAAAGGTGGCCTGTGGTAATGTGATGCCACGAGACCAGGAGTGGGCAACTATGGCAAGTTTAATACCTGTGGACTTCAATTTCCAGGAATTCTGTTGAAGTCCACAGGTTGTAAATGTTTTGTTTGTTTGTTTATTTGATTTCTAGAGCCACCCATCTCGGCACACATTACTGGGCAGCTCACAATTCAGAAACATAATTAAAATCTTAAAAACTTTTTAAAATGATAAACACAATGGGAACCATGAAAACAATAAAAAGAACATTAGCTGCCATAGTTGCCTACACTTGCATGAAACATGAGAACAAACAGCTAAATTATTTCAAACTTGTTTGCACTTCGAGAGCAGGAGTGTCAAACTTGATTTCATTGAGGGGCGCATCAGGATTTTGTTTGACTTTGGGGGACCAGGGTGGGCATGGCCAGCTCGATGTCACTTGTGCCTGTGGCGGCCCAAGTGCTCTGCCAGCGAAAATGGGCTCCCGAGCTCCGTTTTTGGCTGTGACGGCTTCCTGCAACCCTCTGCCAGTGAAAATGGAGCTCGGGAGAGTCACCCATAGCCCTCCTGGCTCTGTTTTTGCTGGCAGAGGCACTGCGGGCCTGTCCTTTGCTGTTTCTAGGGCGGTCCCATGGGCCAGATCCAGCCCCTCGGTCTTGAGTTTGACACCCCTGCTTTAAGAGGTTGGAGGGGTGAAATAACACCTTACGCTTTCCAACTTCATCCCGATGGAAAACTCTCAAACTAAGTCCCTTTTCCTACCCCCAAGCCTTTGGCGACAGCTACTGCTCCTTGGCCCCGAAAGTTGTTCCAGCTGAGGTTGAGTTTCTTCAGTGCCACATTTTCCGCCATGGCCACGCCAAGAGCTTCTCCTGGTTCAGTGTAGATGGAGACACAAGTAACGGGAAAGAGGCCTGAAACATCAAACTGAGGGAGGCTTTGCAAAAGAATGACACCCTCTTGGGTCCCACCTCACATTTACAGTAGCAGCCTCTCCCCATACAGGAGTTGTGGTGGCGCAGTGATGAGAATGAGTACTGCAGGCTTATTCTGCCGACTGCCAGCAGTTCGATCCTGACCAGCCCAAGATTGACTCACCCTTTCATCCTTCCAAGATGGATAAAATGAGAACCCAGATAGTTGAGGGCAATAGGCTGACTCTATAAACCGTTTAGAGAGGGCTTTAAAGCACTGTGAAGCGGTATATAAGTCTAAGGGCTATTGCTGTCCAACCTAATGTAGTTTCTGTTGCTGAATTTTCACAAAGCAATTCTTCTCCCCATAGCAGAGATTTCAGCTTACAGAGGAAGAAGGGAAGGATAGTAGGATCTGCAAGCAGTAGAAAGAGGAGGTTCCCACAGAGCCAGGAACTCTGAGGAGCACCTGCTTGTGGGAATAACCAGAGTATTCCAGAAGCAGCTTTCTGGTGATTAATGTCATGACATGGAGAGGTTTTATTCTCCTCTCTCAGGTCAGCCTGGCTGTTCCCACCACGAAGTTTAGAGCAGTGTTTTTTAAACTGTGTGACGTAGAAACCCAGTTCTCCTTGGGCACTTTTAAGATTTTCACAAATTGGACTGAAGATCTAAGAGAAAGTTTTGGGTGGGCTTTGCAACCAATTTGGAGGAGACATAGCCTTTTTTAGTTGTGGATCTTTACTTTGCCCCAGCAGGTTGCAGCTTCTGGCTGACCTCGCTGTCACATAAAGTTAAGGGAAACTCTGGCCAGCACTAGGAAAGCAAACTTCCAGATTTTCTCTGGAAATCTCAGACTGATAAGTTGACCACATGTCCTACAAGAAAACATTAGCAGCACCCTTTGTATTTTTTTTCCCAAGAGAACAATGTCTGTAGGTAACCAAAGCCAACTCAAAAATCCAACTTGGCTTTTTATCCTTTTTCTGGACTACTCCCCCCTCAGAAAAGTTTATCAGGAGCTAATTGTAATGCTTTTTCAGCAATACATGTATATTTTTATCTTCCCAGTTCTGGCTTTCTCTCTCTCTCTCTATTATTCATATTGTTTTGACTTGTTAATTTATATTGCTAGTCCATGCATGACATGCCACATGCTAAATAAATTATTTTGATAACCTTTTTATACTGCTTTTAATTACTCCTACACAGTTTTAGTATTAGTATTTAGTATTACATATCAGTAATTCTATTTCAAGAAGCAATTTTTTGGGGGGTAAACCAATGGATAACTCTTAAAGGGCAAACAGAAACTTAAGTGAGCCCAATTTTCTAATCCCTACCTTAATTTTCTTTTTCGCTTTCTCAACTTTGGTAGCTCTTCCCTATTTTCTGCATACTCTCTCTCTCTTCCTTTTGTCCCCGCCTGTTCTCCATCAAATCATAAAGTCTTCTTCAAAACATAAGGAGAAGAAAGAGATGGGGCTGGTGGGAAATCAAAACCTCTCCTGGGATGAGGCAAAGAAGGAGATTCCAAGCCACAGCAGTCAACAATGGAAGAAGGGGAAGGGAGGGAGAGAGGGAAGGAGTCACAGCCCAGCAATTCTTTCCCCCCCAACAACAGTAAACCCAAATGTAGTGGTCGCCAACCAGAGGGCTGGGGACCACTGGTGGTCCCTGAGAAAATTTTGGTGGTCTGCAGATAAATGTCACCCCCAAAGCAATTAATCCAGACTGCGTAGGAACACAAGGCTGTGCTGCCCACATGGCCCACTGGAACACAAGGCTTACGTTGCTTGCATTTTGAACAACACGAGGTAGTGAGGGAAGAGGGGAAAGGGCAGACCCACTCACCCCACACGCCTCGCTTGGCCACCAGGCTGTTTCTTTCCGCTTCTGCTTTTGGCTGCACACAAGGAAAGCAGCAAGTCTTTTTTTCTCTCCCCCAAACTCCGCCAGGAATGAATCTTTGGGACCCTGAAAGGCTTCCTGCTCCAAGACGCTGCGCTAGCAAAGACTAATTTCTGGCGGAGTTTGGGGGAGAGAAAGAAAGACTTCTGCTGCTTTTGCTGCTTTCCTTGCATGAAGCCAAGTCTCTCTCTCTCTCTCTCTCTCTCTCTCTCTCTCTCTCTCTCCCTCACCCCCACCCAAGAACGGAGCTGAAGATGGTATCCTGCGCTCCCAAATAAAGAACGATTGATCAGTAGGAAAACGGGGTGGGGAATTTTCCTGCAGATGTTTTTTGAGATTTTCTCAAGATTGGCGACTCCTGCCCTAATGGTTAGTTCTTAGCTTATGAAAACCACAACTGGCCCTTAATTTAACCATTCATGTTCCCTTAAAGGTATGTGGTGTGCTAGAAACCAAAGGGCCGTGAACACACAAATCGCATGTGTACTTGTGTGTCTTTCTTACATGTGCTTCCCACATATAATATTTCAAATATAATATTTCTATAACATTTACCTGCTGGCTGTCCAAGCATGTTATGACTCAGATCAAGGTGCTCCACTTTCTGATTGGTCACTAAAGCATCTGCCAGGTATTTGGCTGCCCTGTCATTTAATTCATTTCCTGAAAGTTTCATGGTCACAAGAACTGGATTTTCCCGAAGCACTGTAGACAGAGCTTCTGCCCCTTTCATCCCGATTCTGTTCTCTGATAAATCAAGTTCTGAAAGAGAGGAAATTTGATCTCTAGCTGGCTCATCATGCAAAATCCCCCAGAGCCATTAACCCAACATGTCTTTGTTCCTCAATCCTTCCTTTGACCAGGAATGAAAACTGGTCAAAAAGACTACAACTGGCTTTGTGGAGAATCCCTTGGACAAAAAACACTCATCTCAATCCATCAAATATGGAGTCCTTATTTGGGGACAGCACATAAATGTTGTAAAGCAAATAAAACAAATTTACAAGCCACCATTTCATTAGGAATCCTTACACTTGGGTTGCCCGGTGTAAAAGTCAAGAGGACTACATCCTTAAGAACTGTTTCAACACAGCTTCAACCTTTACATTCTATGAAAAGAGCAAGTCTTTGCTTTTTAAGACTGGAAATTTTAGAGGGGATTTGACAACCAACCCAGAATATCTCAAGGCTATGGATTACATGGACCTCCTGAAGCAATTAAGAGGGTCACCTGAAATGTAGCAGTTTTCCTTTAACATCTCCGCCATCGCAATTGCTCCGTTTCCATCCAGCCCGTTGTCACTCAGGTTCAGCTTCACAATGGATGTGTTGCTGGTCAGGGAAAGAGCGAGCGCTTTGGCTGCCTAAAAGAAAAGGCAGAGCAGGGAAGAGCTGGGGGTGTGTGTGCAGAAGGCTGGGATCTAGCCTGGTCCTCTGGTCAAGGTTTGAGGGCCTGGGGCAGACAAACTGCAGTCTGGGAGGGAGCTGGCATGGCCTTTCCTTAATTTCACAAGAGGCTCTGCCAAAACTGAAAAGCCATTAGCAAGGGACCTGTTTAGACCTCTAGTCCAGGGGTCGCCAACCTTTTGGACCTCAGGGACCACCAAACTCATCATTTTAAATCCTGCAGACCAGAGACCCCGGGAAAATCCCCCCAAAAGTCTGCTTCATGCAAGGAAAGCAGCAGAAGCAGCAGAAGTCTTTCTTTCTCTCCCCCAAACTCTGTCAGAAATGAGTCTTTGTCGGAGCAGCCTCTTGGAGTAGGAGGCTTTGCAGGGTCCCAAAGACTCATTTCTGGCGGAATTTGAGGGACAGAAAGATTTTTGCTGCTTTCCTTGCATGCAGCCAAAAGCAGAAGAAGAAAGAAGCAGAAAGAAGCAGCCCAGTGGCCAGGCGAGGTGCATAGGGTTATGGGGCAAGTTCTCCCTCTCCGCCCTCTCCCCCCTCCCCTCACCACCTCATGTTGTTCGCAATGCAAGCGACGCAAGCCTTGTGTTCCAACGGGCCATGTGGGTGGCGCAGCCTGGATTAATTGCTTTGGGGGTGACATTTCTCTGTGGACCACCAAAATTTTCTCAGGGACCACCAGTGGTCCCCAGCCCACTGGTTAGCAACCACTGCTCTAACCAAGCAACACCTGTGATAAGGAAGAGAGAAGGAAATGGAAGGGTCAGAAGAGGTGCTCCATCCAGGTTTGCCTTCAGTCTCACCTCTCAGGGACATGCACTGCAGCTCCTGGTGGATTATTTCAGCAGGAATGCAGCCATGAAAATGAGGCCACGTCTCTGATCTGGGACTGCCACATGGGCACATCTGGCCTCTTGTTTCCCATAGAGATCAAGCACAGGGTTTTTTGGGGGGGAGGGGGGCTCCACCATATGCCAGCAGCACCTGCTGCCTTTGAATCCCTAAGTCCTATTCAGCTGGGGTGGCTCAGGCCCTGCAGGCTGCTTTGCCATGAAACTGGCCCAATAACTTTAGGCCTTGTTTAAAGCACGGAACCATCATCTCTGGAGACATCAAACATAGAACAGTGATGGCGAACCTTTTTGTTGTGGTTGTTCTGAAAGTGCACATATGTGCACAATAGCCCGCATGTGCTGGCATCCACAATGCAATGAGCCCTGCCCCCCCGTGCATGCGCACGCAACACCACCGCCCCCTTACCTGCACTGCACATGTGCGTGTCTCCCAGCTGATTTTCGGCCCATTTGAAGCCGTTTTCGCCCTCCCAGAGGCTGGAGGGAAGCCTCAGGAGACTCGGGAGGCTGAAAATGGGGCTGTTTTGGCACTTCTGGCATTTTGGAAGGCTCCTTTTTTAGCCTCCTGAGGCTGCAGAGGCTCCCCCCCGAGCCTCTGGGAGGGCAAAAATGGCCTCAAGCCAAAAATCAGCTGGGAGGCACGCACACACATGGGCAGTGTAGGTAAGTTTGGCTGGGGCTTGCGTGCCCATACAAATGGATCTGCATGCCACCTGTGGCACCTGTGCCATAGGTTCACCATCACAGACATAGAACATAGAATAACAGAGTTGGGAGGGACCTTGGAGGTCATCTAGTCCAACCCACTGCTTGAGCAGGAGAGTCTATTCCAAATATTAGCCTCTACCTAGGATCGAATTCACAGCCTCCTGATTGTGAGTTGAGAGCTCAGTGGGTATCAGCTCTGGCTTCTCAGGGAAGACTGTCCCCTGAGCCCCCCTGCCATCTTATTTGTGCCAGGTAAGGATCTCCTTCCCACTTTGCCATTTCAGCTGGCCTATTTTGTTTCTCTGTTTTATGTTGTTCAAACTGGTTGCTTATGCTTTGCTACTAACAATTGTATTGTCTTTGGATGTTTTTCTCCATAAGGCACCTTGATCATTTTTAGTTTTGAAGGTAAGAGTTAATGGAATACATCAGGCACCCACATATTTCTGCAACAGTGTAGTGCAGAGGTCTCCAAACTTGGCAACTAAGACTTGTGGACTTATGCTGGCTGGAGAATTCTGGGAGTTGAAGTCCACAAGTCTTAAAGTTGCCAAGTTTGGGGACCCCTGCTCTAGTGTTGGTACCGTAATGCTCCTTGACTATTTCCACAAACAACTCTGGAAAGAAATATAATATTCCCTACCCCAATTTGAACCCTAACTGCTGAAAAAGGAAACAGGCACAAGGAACCTATTTCCATGTATGGTGGCTTTGCCCGGAAATTAAAAAATATTGGATCAAAATACAAAAATGGTTAAATGAAATCACACACTGCCAAATAGAATTGAGGCCTGAACTGTTTCTTCTGGGGATTATTAAGGGAAAGTAAAAAGATTAAATATTTGATTATACATATTTACTACAGCAGCAAGAATTGTACTCGCACCATCTTGGAAAATGGCCACTATACCGACTGTTTAATAATCTGTAAAATTTTTGAGTGGGCAGAAATGAATAAACTTATTATAAAATTAAATAATAAGGAAGACTCGGAATATTATTCAATCTAGGATAACTGGTATCAATGGATAAAAAATAGGAATACAAAATATATAGATTAGTGTAAGACATAAATAAGACATAAATTATGTATATGTATATGATTAATTAGAAATATCTGAAAATGTATGAATATAGCTAAGATTTTTGTAACATCAAAGAACAATGGTGAATTATACAAATGTATTTTTGCGATAGATGTATTTGTATTTTAACACTTTAAACGTTAATAAAGGTTTTTAAAAATTAAAAAAGGAAATAAATATAATATTCCCAAGTAGATGGGGAAAAAGGTGAGGGGGAAGACAGAATATTCAAAGGCAGTGAGGAGATCCATACTTGCAGAGTGAAAAGCAAGTCCTGAAGTGTTCAGGCCAAAAGAAGAGGACACCTGGCAGAATTACCTTCGGGCTAAGGCCACGATGCTTCACAGTCAACTCAGAATCTTCCATATGCCGTAAAAAATAAGAGATAGGGACCACACCGTACGCTTGACAGATTGCAAGGTAT
Source organism: Laticauda colubrina (assembly GCA_015471245.1). Lineage (NCBI taxonomy): Eukaryota > Metazoa > Chordata > Lepidosauria > Squamata > Elapidae > Laticauda > Laticauda colubrina. The sequence goes on along the minus strand of BLBF01000060.1, from coordinate 10,827,662 downwards.
CTGGCTTTCCCCGCAGGATCAAAGCATATTGTAGATTCTAGGCCAAGACAAAAGGAAAAATGAAAGTAATGGTCATCCTTGGTTTTCTGTAAAACAACCAGACCCAGGAAGCAGTTACTGTAGTTACTGGCAATGCAAGAGCAAGATGACGTTTAAAAACTCTAGCACCAGCCCAAGGGCATGCCTGCACCAGATACTCATTCCGTGGTCTTGTATGCAGAAAGTACAGAGGGGATAATGACATATGAATTATGATACACCCAGGGCATGGGGGAAAACCAGGGTCAAGAGTGACAATGAATTATGTGTCTCAGAATCGCCTATAACATGTCCAGCACTGCCTGAGTGTAGCCGACTCTGAGGCACATAATTCACTGTCATCCTTGACCCTGGCTTCCCCCACCCCCTGGGTGTATCGTAATTCATATTCTCCAATGGGACACATCCGTAGCCAAGAGTCATTAATATTGTTATCCAGTTAGATATTTGTGCAGCAGAAACTTCAGTCACCTTGTAATCTTTGAAAAACTATGTCTGGAATGCACTTTCAATTTCCAAGCTGCTGCATTGCTCTTTCAAATCCCTTTCCCCCCTCCCTTTCTGTTGGCAACTCTAAAAAGACCATAGAAATATTTTATGAGTTCACACAAAGCAATTCACAAAAAGAGCTTGGTGAGTTTGTTTTGAAACTCACAAGAGCTGCACCAAAGTCACAATGCCTTGGAAATGACAACTGACCAGAAATAGATTTGTGGAAGCCAAGCTGACAATGGCCATTGCCAAGCTTTCATTTCAAAGGTGGAATATTCGTTGCTCAGACTGCAGGTTGGCCACTTAAAGCATGCAGGTCCTAACATTTTGATGTTAGGCATCAGATGTTCAGAATTAAAAATTACAAGAACGAAAGGTTACAAATGTTAATTAAAGAGTGGCCAAAATCTCATGAGATTGTCTTAAGATTTATATGAGCCACGGTGGCACAGTGGTTAGAGTTCAGTACTGCAGGCTACCTCTGCTGACTGCTGACTACAATTTGGCAGTTCGAGTCTCACTGGCTCAAGGTTGACTCAGCCTTCCACCCTTCTGAAGTCAGTAAAATGAGGAGACCCAAATAGCTGGGAGCAAGAGGCTGACTCTATAAACTGCTTAGAAAAGGCATAAAGCACAGTAAAGTGGTATATAAGTCTAAGTGCTATTATTCCTGTATCAGGTTGATGGAGAGGGAATACCTAATACTTGCTTAGTTGCCAACTTATCCATGAGAGCTCTTTGTTTGTTTATCTGTTGGACAGAGGTATATCCTGCCTTTATATCAACAGCTAAAAGTTGCTTCCATAGTGCTCACTTTATTTTTTTCCCATAACAATACTGTAATGTAAGTTAGTCTGAGAAAGACTGAATGGCCCAAAGTCACCCAGGGAGCTTCCACAGTTAAAGATGAACTAAAAACTCTTGGGTTTCCCTGGGCCTAGTTCAATGTTTCCCAACTTTGGCAATTGTAAGCAGATTGGCAACTTGTCTAATCCATACTTTCTATCTCAAGGTCTGTGTCCCACTCTTCCATTTGATCGTCTTCTGCTTCTTCTTCATCCTCATCTTCTTCTTCTTCCAACAAGCAGGTGCTGTTTTCCTGGCAATTGGATTCTGATATATCAGGGGACCTTGAAAAAGTCTGATATAATACTGTGTCAAGAAACAGAAATATACAAACATACCTAACTCTATCCAAAAAAAGGTAAAGATACAGAGGCCCAGCTAACAAAATGCTTGAAAAACAAGATATTTGTTTCAAACTCGGAACAGCAACCAGTCAGGAAAATCAGCAACCTGAGAAACCTGAATAAAACATATGGTTTCTGTCAAGCAGGCTGGGAAAAATACAGGATGTCGAACAAATAATAGATTCTCAATATTCTAATAGATATATCAAATACATTTGAAATATTCAAGGGTTCCCCCCCTCTATTGCTAACATGATTAAGAAGCAGCTCATTTTGTAATTATGTCACTTTAACTAACTTTATCTCAGGAAGTGGTAAACAATCCAGTAATTAAAGTTTGCAGCATAACTTTCTCAAGTAACTTTCTCAAGCATGCTTTCACCTCTCAACAAAAACAAAACACCAAAATGGATACTAAGCTAAGAAATTTGCACCAGCATCAAGCAGGAAATCTAGGCCTGGCCTGGCACAAGCAGAGAGGCGAAATTTTGTTCTCTCTGAGTCATGTTTACTAAGATAGGTATAAAAGTGGGCTCTCCTATAAAGCTGGAAGAATCCCAAATGATCTATTCAACTTGGTTTTATACTTTATGTGGTTTATATGGTTACATAAGCAAGAAAACAGCCATTTGCACGAAAATAGAGAAAAAGTAGAAATTGCTGCAATATCATGGCTTCCCCAGTATATTTTAGAAGCATATTTAGAAAAAAAGCATATTTAGCAAACCCAATTACCTATATTTGTGGTTTCCTATCATGAATCTCCTGAGCTACAGGCAGTTACATATTATTACAACTCATTTATTCTTCTTAATTCAACAGATTCAATGCTGGACTCTTAATCACCATAATCCTGATCAACACCAGACTTTTTAATTTCATTTGACTACCAACGTAATTCTATGCACATCCCCCTCTTTACAGAGCCAGGAACAAGCCAGGTTCCAATCGCTGAGAGCTTATTCTTAATCTTATTTTGAGGTTGATCAAGTTCAGACAGCACTAAGGCCCCCTCCTCTTAACCCGATAAGCTTGTTCTTGTTTTCTCAAGAGAAGCCATCATTAAAACTGGAAGCCAAACCACCTTTATTGAAAATCGTTTATTTTGCGATGTATGGATAAATTAGACTGGAAAGAGAGATAGGTGTCTCATGCTCTCCTTCCACCTTGAGGGGACCAGGTCACCCCCCCTTGACTGAGGTGCTGTCATCATCAAAATATGTGAAAATATCTATAGACCCGTCACATCCTGGGCATAAAACAGTTTCAACTCCTCCTACCCTTAAAACGACACTATAGAGCTCTGCACACCAGAACAACGAGACACAAGGACAGTTTTTTCTTGAATGCCATCACTCTGCTAAACAACTAATTCCCTCAACTCTGTCCAACTATTTACAAAGTCTGCACTACTATTCTATTCTGTATTCTATTATACCTTGATGAATCTTATCTTTTCTTTTGTGTACACTGAAAGCATTTGCACCAAAGACAAATACCTTGAGTTTCCAATCACACTTGGCCAATAAAGAATTCTATTCTATCAAATATGAATGACAATAGAGGTAGTCCTCAACTTACAACAGTTCCTTTAGTGAGCAAAGTAACATCATTGAAAAAAGTGACTTATGACCGTTGCAGCATCCCCATGGGTCAAGAGTCAGATAGATGATTGGCAATTGATTCATATTTATGACATGTAGCAGAGTCCCAAGGTCACGTGATGCCCTTCTGCGACTTTCTGACAGGCAAAGTCAATGGGGAAGCCGAATTCACTTAACAAACCTTGTCATTCAATTCATAACTGCAGTGAGTCACTGAATAAATTGGAACAGAAAATCGTAAAACCAGGCAAAACTCACTCAACAAATTTCTCACTTCAGGTAAATTTTGGGCTTGATTGTGGTCATAAGTCGAGGACTACTTATATATAAATAAAAATAAAACCCTGAAGCGACATTCTCTCTTTTGCACTGTAGTCACTATCATCCCCAGCCACCCCTGTTCAGACAGACAGAGTTGGAAGGGACTTTGTAGGTCATCTAGTCGAACCCCGCGACAAAGCTCCCCACGGTCTTCCAGATGTATTGGACTACAATTGCCCTCATCCCCAGCCGGCACTGCTCCTCACAGCCTTTCAGCAATACTGGACTACAACCACCCTCATCAGCTGCCGCGGTCTACCATCCCGGTCGGGTCCTTCCCCTTTTTTTTGGGTTTTTAATCAGTTTGACTCGGCTGTCCCGTCTGTTATTCGCCGCTGAACTACAATTCCCATCACCCACAGCCTCGGGAGGAAAGGAAGTTGAGGTCCGACTGGGGAGAGGGGAGGCGGTTTTTTCCTCCTTGCCTCTGAGTTCCGCAAGCTGAAGGCGCTCGGAGCGAGGGACGCGGGGGCTGCGTTGCCTGAGAGCCGCTCCCCCGCCGCGTCGGCCTCCTGCTCGGGCACAGGCGAGAGCGGCAGCTTGGGCATCGGCGCGGCTGGGCTTCGGCCTCCTCTGCTGCCATGGCAACGGCGTCGCCCGCGAAGGGGACAGAGGAAGGAGGCCGGCGAGCGGAAGGGGCGGGCACATCCGGAAATTGCGCGTGACCATTGGAGGAGGGAGGAGAGCCGTCACCTATCGATCTCCCGCTCGCGTTGCCTTGGCAATCCATGTGCCGGGCCTACTGCTGCCTCGCGTCGGCCGGCCTTCCCTCACGGGCCTCGAGCTGCATGTATTCCGCTGGCGGCCAAGCCTCGCCGCAAACTGGGCAAGCAGCGGCTTCGCGGAGCCCCGTCAGCCCGGATGAAAGGGAAAGCCTGTACTTTGTGGCCTCCAGGGCAGACATTGCTGGCCCCATTGCGGGCTGAAGCTTCGCCAAGGCCTCGATGCCCCCACCGCTTCCAGGCTCAAACGGACGACGGCGTCGTGCAAGGGCAACTGACGCGGCCACAAGAATCCTGCGGGGGGCCGCCTGGGGGAGTTCGGAGACTGGCCCTTCCGAGGGCGGAAAGCCGCCGGCTGACCATGCCGGGCGCCCCCTCCGGCCAGAGGGGCGAGAATGGCACGAGGGGGGCTTCCATGCTGACCCCCGCCATGCCTGTTGGTCGCCTCCGTGAGGTTGCTCTTCAGCCCTGCAAAAGGAGCCGGCTTGACAAACAGCTTCTTGCTTCAACCTGTGCTGCAAAAAAACCCCCCAAAACCTTATAATTGTGCAAGAGAAACTGTTCTGTATGTAAAGTGGATGACTCCAAATCTACCATTCTGATTGG
>BLBF01000060.1:10790656-10802688 GCA_015471245.1 Laticauda colubrina | reverse complement strand
ACATGTGCTCAGTGTGAACCTGCTTTCATCTGTGAAGAGCACAGGGCGCCAGTGGCGAATTTGCCAATCTTGGTGTTCTCTGGCAAATGCCAAATGTCCTGCACGGAGTTGGGCTGTAAGCACAACCCCCACCTGTGGACGTCGGGCCCTCATACCACCCTCATGGAGTCTCTTTCTGACCGTTTGAGCAGCCACATGCACATTTGTGGCCTGCTGGAGGTCATTTTGCAGGGCTCTGGCAGTGCTCCTTCTGTCCCTCCTTGCACAAAGGCGGAGGTAGCGGTCCTGATGCTGGGTTGTTGCCCTCCTACAGCCTCCTCCATGTCTCCTGATGTACTGGCCTGTCTCCTGGTAGTGCCTCTATGCTCTGGACACTACGCTGACACACACAGCAAACCTTCTTGCCACAGCTCGCATTGATGTGCCGTCCTGGATGAGCTGCACTACCTGAGCTACTTGTATGGGTTGTAGACTCAGTCTCATGCTACCACTAGAGTGACAACACCGCCAGTATTCAAAAGTGACCAAACCATCAGCCTGAAAGTCTAGGAACTCAGAAGTGGTCTGTGGTCACCACCTGCAGAACCATCTCCTTTATTGGGGATGTCTTGCTACCTGCCTCTGCTTTCCACCTGTTGTCTATTCCATTTGCATAACAGCATGTGAAATTGATTGTCAATCAGTGTTGCTACCTAAGGCCAGAGGAATTTTTCTCAATGATGATGATGCTAAAGACCAATGTTTTGCTTTGCAACAGATCTTCTTTCCTTCTTTAAAAATACTAAATTAGTCACAAGCAACAGGCATAGAGGCCACCAAGGGAGATGTCCATGGATACTCTGAGACTCATGATAACAGAGTAGAAGCTTACTGAGGATGTGGGAATGAAAATACATGGTGACCATCTCGTGGTGGGAAGGGTGACAAATAACCTTAATATGTATAAATAGATGGCAGACCCCACTTCACTGGTTGCATTCAAGGAGAGTCTAAAATAGTCACGGCTCTTTTATCTGGAGGCCTGGATTCCAGTATCATTGTCTGCTTTTGGTTCTAAAGTGTAACCTCCACAAGTTATCAGATCAGGCCATCGCTAAAACAGAACAAATTGGCTCTAAGGACAATTAGAAAAATTGCCACAGGTGTCTTTGCACAGGTAGAATAAATTGTAAATTATATCACAGGAAAAGGATGAGAAGACCAATATGTCTAAAATGTGTTCTTCCAAAATATGAAAAATAATTGGAAGCCTCCATCATGCTTATCCATGGTTAACTTAATGCTAGCTTTGGGAATTATTCAAATTAATCTTCATTTATGTTGCATACCAAAGTGTCAGCTAAGCACACTAGGCTAAAATATAGTTGTTTACTAAATCCACCTTTTGGTATAACTCTGTACTTGGAAAAAAAATCTGTGAGGGTGCTGAAGATTCTCTTGAACTAGCAGTCAGATTCTGGTTGTATTGCCACTTCCTTCTGGTTTATTGTTTTGTATGTTTTAATTGCCCTTCGATGATTTTATGCAAACTCTCTTTTTTATTAATTGAATTTTAATAACATAGCAGGAAGGCAATTTCATAAAAAGGATGAATGTGGTATATGAATGCAGTATGGGAACCCCACCAGGGAGCAGAAATTAGAGGATTTTACTGACATTCCACTGATTTCTAGGCATCTCATCTCATCTCTGGACATTCCAGGAAATTTTGAGCCAAGTGTGAGCCATGGCTCTGTCTTATGAGCAACCTATCATAAAAAAATAAACAACAACAGAAAGCATGTATTAATAAAACCTGGGGGAAGTTTGCTTTTTTGTGTTGACCAATTATGTTGCCTCTCCAAGGCAAGTGGGAGTTTTAAGTGTACATGGCCACACATGCTTAACAGTTTCACAACATTGCCTTTCTCTCCCAGCCCATAATTTTTCCTCCCTTGCTCCAACACAGGCTGAGAGTGGCCTCCAAGCATGATAATATCTGCCTAAGCTTTGTCCTCTGTTGTCTTGGGAGGGCCCAGGGGCTGAGAACAGTCCGTGGGGCAGCAGGTGTCCTGCTGAGATGGGGGAAAGGTCTCTTATTAATTAAAACTATCCCAAAGAGCCCCCATAATGAGGCAAGAAGTCTCCCTCAGGTAGGCATTCAGCCTTGCTACCCATATCCAGGCTGCCATGTGGGGATCACATAGACACCGGGGGGGGGGGGGGTTCTATGTGTAACCCACCACTCCACAGGTTGCTATGCTTTTGGGGGGCCCAGCACCCTGGTCTCTCCTGGTCTTTTGGGCCTTACCCCCCCCTACACACACACACACCCAGTACAGCCCATAATTATTTTAAATATGTCATAAACTGGAAATATTAAATGCAGGATATAGAGCCAGGCACAGCTTTTTCAGAGGGGCTCCGTATAGTTGGGAGAAGAATCCCTTGCCCCGCTGCCCTTCCCCAGATCCTGAAAAATAACTGACGTTTAGAATAAGTGAAAACAGGAAACAGGAGGGTTAAAGCCACCAGAAATTTAAAGTGAGCTTTTGAGAAACCTCAAGATCCAGGAACTATCCTCAATGCATTTGGAGATATGGGAAGTTGGGAGAACCCCAAATGTTGGGCTTGCAGAAATGAAAAGCTGGCAAAACCAAAATGAACAGACTTTACCAGAAAAGAAACTTAAGAGGAACAGACGTTCCCAGAGTCCACCCCACCCCTGGCCCAAAGTCATTTTTAATTTCGGCAAGGACTCCTCTGTCCTGCAGGAAGTGGGTGGTTAGTGCCTCTTGCTCTGTAACTGGGGCATGTTGATGGTTCCCCCACACAGAACTCCTGGTGCCTAACTGCCCAGGCGCCCTTCAAACTGCATCAGGTAGAACTGCCTGGCCAGGTACTTGGCCATTTCTCTGAGGGCAAAGGAAGCGGCCATGATCTCCGAGGTGAGGAAGCAGAGGAGGACACCATGCACTGCCATTTCCAGAGGCATCTGGATCACCTGATGGTCTGTCAGGATGAACAGCAAGACAGGCATCTCAACGACGAAAGACAGGAGGAGGAATCCAGCTAGCTCTGGAACCTGTGGGAGCCAAGGGGGAGGGGGGGATGGTTCCATGCAGTGCTTACCTTTCAACCCTGAAGCTGACCTCACCAAAGCCATCTTGGAGCTTCAGTGTTGCCACACTGGAGCTAAGGGATAGAGAGTGGGGGAATAGAAATAGCTGGGCTTTTGTGGTCAAAACAAAATATTTTCTCTTGGGAACCAAGGATATTCTTAAACCTGGTCAGAGGGAGGAGGGGTGATGTCACCAGGCAACCAGATGGCACCTTGATTGGATCATGTGATTGGAAGAGGAGGGGAACTTTTAATTAGATGAAAACTCTGGGAACCTTCAGAGTTGGTTTTCCCCAGAATTCTGCCAATATGATATATCCAAATAAAACTATTTGAGGAATCTACCTGCCTCGAAATTTTGTTCACCGTTGGTGTATTACTTGGAACTGACACTTGGCCCCTAAATTCATCATGAATTTCAACCAAATCTCAGAAGCCTCTGGGCATCCTTGAAAACCAAAACTGTTCCTCTTAATGCTCTTCTCTGCCTCAATATTTTAGATTAATTGAATGTGTTTTGAAAACTCACCAGATATTTGATATTTGACATCTGCTCAGGTGTATCCACAGGAAGGATCTGAAAAGGTCAGAGGACAGCCTTGCCCAACAATTGAAACTCCACTCTATATGAGAGCTGTTAGGAATGATAGTCACCTAACAGTTGGGTTGGCAATATATAAGCCAGGATAGTCATTTAATACTGTTGTATCTTTAAGAGAATGTTGCAATTGTGATTGGCTGAGGTTCCTCCAACAACCATAAGATGGAGCCAGAAACTTGGTTTGTTCTTTGCATTTCCTTTTAGCCTTTTGCCTGAATGTCATTCTGCTTGAATTGCTGTGAGTCTTGCAATTGTTCACAAACTCCATTTACTGAACTTTGTTTATGATACTGATAAAGAAAAGGACTTCGTTTTTGGATTATCTCTGGACTGATTGTTTTGAATACTAACTGCGTTAACTGTGTATGATTTGGACTGTTTGTTGGACTTTGTTTACCCGTTTACTGGAAGTAAAAACTTACATTTTACTATTCAGTGTATCTGTATGCTGGTTGTGTGTTATTCATCACCTTTCTCACTATATTTCCCTGAGTGCACTCATTCTCCTAATGGGGAATATCTCAACAGGAGCCCTACAACCACTTCTCTTTCAGGGCTGCAGCTGCAGGGACCCCAGACTCTTCAATTTCGGTGGAAGATATTTAGCGATAATGTCTAAATTTATCCACAACTGGATTGACATTCAAGGCTGTCCTATAGTGAATGAGCCAGAATCAAGAGGCACCTGCTCTCTCCAAGGATTTGTCTTCTGAGAACAAAATTGATGCTCAAAACAGCAAGTCGGGGTTGCAGGAAACACCCACTGGCAAATGTGGAATGTTGCATCTGTTTCAACATTGATAAATGATTCACAACTCTAACAGAGAAATGCCCACGCTCCCTCCTCATCTTTCATAAAAAGTCTTCAGAAGAAGGAAAACCACTGAAGGAGATGCACTGTCCTTTCCAATTCCAATTTTATCTGCTCTGGTATTGAGTAGAGGTTTAGATGAGGTCCATGACTGCAGAGTTCAATTTGGGGGTTGTGTGCATGTGTGTCACACAAATTATGCATGCAAACAACAGCTTCAATCATGTCACTACAGTTGTCCCCTTCAACATTTTTGGCCAAGTTCTGTAGATGCCCTTCTTGAGCAGGTCCAGAGAGGCATAGAGTGCCATAGAATGTAGCATCGCAGGGTCATTCTGCTGACTGGCAGGAGTTCAAATCCCACTGGGCTCAAGATTGACTCAGTTTTCCATCCTTCCGAGGTGGTAAAAATGAGGACCCAGATTGTTGGGGGCAAGAGGCTGACTCTGTAAACCACTTAGGGTGGTAAAAACACTGTGAAGTGGCATATAAGTCTAACAGTTATTGCTATTGCTCTTCCTCCCTCCCTCCCTCCCTCCTCCCTTCCATGGTGCACAGTGGTTAGAATGCAGTATTGCAGGCAATCTCTGCCCACTGCCAATAGTTCGATCCTGACTGGCTCAATGTTTACAATGCTGATATTGTAAACCGTTTAGAGAGGCTGTAAAGCACTGTGAACTGGTAGATAAGTCTTAAGTGCTATTGCTGTCACTATTCAGATGCACCTTTAGAGAAGTTCCTTTACTCTCTCAGTGGTAAGATATTTCAGTTTGGATAATAGATTCCAGAAAGGCACCTTGATAAACATCTTGATAAATCTCTCCTTCCCCCCCCCCCCTTAAATCAATTTTTTGGAAAGTAATTTAAGCAAATGATTACCCTAGATGTTGTGGTTCGCCTGCAGGCGGCAGCGGAGTCAGACAGTGGGGAAGAAAGGGAACCACTCAGGGAATCTGAAGAAGACTTAGATGGGGGTCCTGTGTCCGATGCAGAGATGGGGCCAGGACCATCTGGGAGTGGGGTGCTACCTCTGGAGCCTCCAGAGTCTGGCAGCAGCGAAGCAGAGGAACAAGGGGAGCCTGTTCCCAGTGCACGTGTGCACAGAGCTTCCAGAAGGCGAGAACAGCTGAAGCAGCAGGGGCAACTCGGGAGTAAGGCTGGGAGGTGATTGTCCCTCCCATAAGGGATAAAAATCAGACCTCAATGACAAAAACTTTGCAGGAAGCAAAGCAGTTCAATTAGATTCTGAATCTTTGAAGCTCTGCGTACTCTGGTTGGTTTTTTTCTGATACCTCAGAGGTTAGGGTTCTGTTAAAATTACTTTGAAGACTTCTGTTTTTGGCAGCATTCCACAGTACTGACAAGCATGGGCTTATCTTGGGGAACTGTGTTTAATTGGTTCTGGCTGGGAATGCAAGTAATTCCCAGCGTTGCAATAAAATAGGTTTTGCTTTTAAAATAAGTTTGTGTTTAAGTACATTTGACGAAGCCTGGGTCAGAACACGAGAAGTCCAGATCACTCTGAAGGAATGAGGTCTATCAGGAGACTTCATAGGAAAGGAATCAAAAAGGGCCAAGGTGGCGACCTTGCTCTTTTGTATGTGCCCAACAGGAAGGCATGGTTGTAGATGCCATCTGGACTTTTGCCTTCCTCCCCCACCATCACCATCACCACAGGATCCATGGCATCTCATGATTTCCCATGTATGAGTTGTACCCGCCATGAGAATCTTGTGTTTAAAAAGAAAGCTAAGCAGAGCAGCTGATTCTCCTGTCATTCCTTACCTTTTCTTGCAAATTCCCAATGTATCCAAGGAAGAGGCGGGCAGATTCTGCTCCAACAATTGTCACATATGCAGCAACCAACAAGCATTGGTAGTATAGGGGTAGCAAGCTAAACTGCAGAGACATAAAAAGAGATGGGGGATATTTTCCAATGCCCCCCCCCCCGCTATGCTACTCCTGTCCCTCCTGCCCCTCTTCAGAGCCTTATCCAGCCCAAGGATTTCTCCAACTATAAGCCCCAGGCTCCAGTCACGCCACGGACTGGAAAACCTCCCTCCCACCATCCCAAGCAGGGGATGAATTTACCCTCTGCAGCTGCCCCAGGGCACTTTACCTTCAGCTCCAGCATAATTGCCTCCGACAGACACCAGAAGGGAAGGAAGATGACGTTGAAGTAGAGCAGCATCTGAAGAGGCAGGCTGGAGAGCACCGTGTGGCCTTCAGGGGACAGAAAAAAAGTGCAGTGAAAAACCGCTTTCCTTCTTGTTTTTGTTTTTGTGATGGGTCTTTAAATCCTAGAACAGGGATCCCACTGGCTGGAGAATTCTGGGGGTTGAAGTCCACTAGTCTTAAAGTGGCCAAGTTTGGAGATTTCTGAAATCAGGAGCAGAAGAAGCCTTTTGCCTTCAGGTTCAGGACAGGGATCCAAATCAAAGCTCCCCCCCCCCCGAACACATCCAAGGAAGTCCGTAGAGATTCTCCATCATCCAGGCCATGGTTGTCCCAAAGGGGCTTTTTCAGGAGGCAAACTGGACTTCCCTGTTTTTGCTTTTGGAGAAAGAATTCTTGAATTTTCTTTATACATCCTTCCATTCCATTCCCCACTGTCCTGTCAGAGCTGAAGAAGCTTCTTGGATGAGAAGTGAAATATCTTCAAAAGAAAAAAGTCCAGTTGCCTCCTGAAAAAGACCCTTCCTTTGGGACCCCCAAGGAAGGAGCCCCTCTTTGGGGTCTGAGCCACCATCAAGCTGCTTTTGCTCTTGACAAGTTTTTCCTGATGTTCTGCTATTTCAGGTCGCCATGTCATCTCAAATTCCATCAAATGCATGGGTGGGGTTGAGTACATTTTTGAGCATTTGGTGGGATCTCCACAAGACAGGTGTCCCAGGTGGGCTTCTGTCTTAGGACCCACATGTGCAATCAGTTCCAAGCCAAAAGAGCAGAGGCCTTCCCTTCACATCCCTTTGATCCAGATCCCCCACTGAGGGCCCTCAGGAGGCCTTGGGGACCAGCAGATGTGCCATGAGTTCAAGTCCACAAGTCTTAAAACTGGCCAAGGTTGGAGACCCCTGTTTTACGGCCATTCGTGATTTGGATGCTTTTGAGACCTCTACAGCAGTGGGGGTGGGGAACCTGGCTGGCTCAGGAATTCTGGGAGTTGAAGTCCACAAGTCATAAAGGGCCAAGGTTCCCCAGTCCTGCTTTACAGCCTTGGAGCCTCACCCAACCATCTCAACCCAACCATCCAGCCTTTCTGACATTGTTGCCTTCACCATTGGGAAGGGAGGACAGACTGGTCCTCCTTGCAAATGTGGGTGGGGGTATGTGTGAGACCCTCCTGTGCTGTATGGCAGCCCACTCCCACCCTCCATCCCAGATACCTAGCTGGTAGCCCTCAGCCATGCTGCTGTCCTAGGTCGAGACGTTGCTGCAGAGAGAGAGAGAGAGACCCAAAGTCACCAAGCCTTCCAGAGATCCAGAGGCTAGTGGCAGCCCTCAGCCTCTCCTGTCCCCCTCCCCCACCCCCAGCTGGATCACATGAGACATGTGGTAGTTGTGCTTAATCACATTATCAGGCCAGGCTGATAATGTCCCCAACTGTCCTTCAAGCCAGGGCTCTGGGCTAATCTAGCAGTGCTCAAAATAGAATGTAGGAAGGATGAGAACATGACAATGGCTGACGTTGCCAGATTACAAAGCCCCCATCTCTCTGTCCTGTTGCAACCAGTGGGGAAATGCTACTGGTTTGGCACCGTTCAACCAAACCAGAAGTAAAATAAACAAAAAAGCTCCAACAATCAGTTGAGAGGAGAAAGAAGAGAAAAGCTCAGGATCTGCCCTCCCCTGCGCTTTTCTCTTCTTTATCCTCTCAGCTGACTGGCATGGCAAAGCCTCAGCTGGTGCTTGGAAAGCTGCGGTTGCATGTTAGGTGTGCATGGCACACATGTGTGAAGTGCACAATCACAATACTGGTAGGGAAAGTGGTAGAATCCCACCACACGTTGCAACCCTTCATTTAGAGCACAGAAAAGAGGTCTGTTCTGACCCAGCTCCCCAAGCACGACAAACCCTCTGACGTGAACTCAAAAGATTCCTTTCTTAGGAGTGCTGGCAGCCCCGGCAAAAGTCTCTCTCTCAGGCTGACAAGTCCAGCTGGCTGGGAGAGGAATAGTTTTCTGCCACATCTATTCCTCTCCACCCGCTGCCTTTTATCCCCAGAGCTAGGGTGGGGCTTCACTAGCAGCAGCGGTGGCTCTTTTGGCCCATACATTTCCACTGCTCTCCTCTGGCTTCTGTGCACCCACACATCAGGCACTGGACCCAGCTGTTCCTCCTCTTCCTCATCAGCCACCTCCAGACCTGGGCGCTGTTGACTGGCCACCTGAGGGCTGACTGATGACTCAGGCTCTGCCTCTCTCTCTCTCTCTCTCTGCCAGCTCCATTCCCTCTTCCCCCTCGGAGCTCTCAAGTTGCCCGATGCTGACCTAGACTCCCATGCCGCCTCCTCCTCCTCCTCCTCTGATTCAGCTGCTGGAGGGGCTGGTGATCCTAGTGCTCTTCAGCCTATGCCAGGGGTCTCCAAACTTGGCAGCTTTAAGACTTTGGGGACTTCCAGCTCCCAGAATTCCCCAGCCAGTGCTTGCAGAGGTGCGATGTGCAAAGGGACTTCCCAGCATCACATGCTCTGTCCTTCCAGCTCAGCTCTCATCTGTCTTGGCAGTGAAACCATTTAAAGCAGCTGCATGAATTGCTGCATTGTGATGCCTGCCGTCCGTCTTTGGCAGCAGCCTTGTTTCTGCCACTTCTCTTCTGTTTTCGGAAAGTGCTCTTGGAAATACATTGTGCTTTCCCATATCAAAAGAGAAACCTTTCAGCCAGAAGTACAGTTCAGGTTGAGATTAGGGTTGGAGACCTTCCAGTCGGATAGCCATCATGTGGATGGCTCCCAGTTACTCAGAGGTTTGAACTGATGCACGAGACGCAGGGGACTCCACCATCAAGATGGTGGCCACATTTAAACCAAGTTTCCAAAACGCCTCTGCTTTATGCTCAGGTGCAGTTCATGTGCTGACCATCATACTGATGTACAATCACCATATGAAAAATGTGTGCAAAACTTTACATGCTGTGTACACTTGAGAAGCCCTCATTTCTGTGAGAGCTTTTCCCCCCCTAATGTTTTCTTTTCTCTGTTCTGTTTAGTAAAATTAATACAGGCAAACAATAGCTATTGTCATTCCTTTTCTCCTTCCTTCCTCCCTCCCCTCCCTCCCTCACTGTGGTTAGAATGCAAGCTAATTTGCAGGCTAATTCTGCTGACTGCCAGCAGTTCGATCCACCTTCCATCCTCCTGAAGTTGGTAAAATGAGGACCCAGATTGTTGGGGGGCATGAGGCTGACTCTGGAAACCGCTTAGAGAGGGCTGGAAAACACTGTGAAACATAGCATAGAATTCTAAGTGCTAGTGCTATTGCTCTTCCTTTTCTCCTTCCTTCCTTCCTTCCTTCCTTCCTTCCTTCCTTCCTTCCTTCCTTCCTTCCTTCCTTCCTTCCTTCCATCCATCCATCCATCCATCCATCCATCCATCCATGGTGTGCAATGGTTAGAGTGCATGCAGTACTGCAAGGCTACTTCTGCTGCCTGCCAGCTGCCTGCAATTTGGCAGTTCAAATCTCACCAGGCTCAAGGTTGATTCAGCCTTCTGTCCATCTGAGGGGGCTTCGAGAGGGCTGGAAAGCACTATGAAACAGCAAAGAAGTCTAAGTGCTATTGCTAGAGTATCCACAAGCTGGGAAGCAGCCAGAGGCCAGGAGGAAGTTTACTCTTGGACTACATCTCCCATTTCCCAACCTAACACGTTTTGAGCCAGGAATGCAACACATGATGGAAGTTGTAGCCCAACAGGAGTGGAAGACGCCTTTCTCCTCTCCCTGGATGTTCAGCCTTTTTCCAGCTCCATGGAGCAAACTGGCACCTGCCTTAGGGTCCAGGTGAGTGTTGCTGACCTGCAAGTGCCTCCTCTTTCCCTTCCAATTTCCTGCCCCCTTTAGACCAGTGGTGGGATTCAAATTATTTTATTAGCGGCTCTGTGGGTGTGGCTTGGTGGGTGTGGCAGGGGAAGGATACTGCAAAATCCCCATTCCCTCCCCACCCCACTAACCTGCTTTCCAGCTCGATTCTCCTGTGCAGAGCAACCAAAGAAGGCCCAGCTGATCAGCTGTGGGTGTGGCTTGATAGGCATGGTGTTCTATGGGCGTGGCTTGGTGACTTGGGTGTGGCTTGGTGGGCGTGGCAGGGGAAGGATATTACAAGATACCCCTTCCCTCCCCACCCCATTGACCTGCTTTCCAGCTCCATTCTCCTGGGCAGGGCAACCAAAGGAGACCAAGCCGATCAGCCGGGACTCAATGGGAGGCAGAGAAGAGATGGGGTGGGGCCAATCAGAGGTGGCATTCTCCGGACTACTCAAAATTTCCATTACCAGATCTCCAGAACTGGCCAGAACCTGTTGAATACCACCACTGCTTTAGACCACGTTGAGCGCCACATTTCTTCCACCAAGAGTGAACCACTGGAGACGAACATAGCACAGATGCATGGCATATATTCGGTTTATTAAGAACATTTTTTTAAAGTGGGGAGATTGTGAACGCCTATGGGATGCAGGGAGAGACTACGTTAGGCCAGCCCAACCGCCCTCTTACTTGTGCACCTGGGATGGGGAGCCACCGGGAGGCGGGGTCCAAAGGGTGTACAGGGAGTCCTCAAATTACGACCGCCATTGGGACCAGAATTTCTGTTGCTGAGCGAGTTGCTCCCAATTTCATGACCTTTTTTCGCCACTGCTGTTCAGTGAATCACTGCAGTTAAGTGAATTAAATTAAACTGGCCATAAAGTGAAACTGGTTTTCCCTCCCTTGATTTTGGGTGTTGGAAGTCAGCTGGGAACATCACAAAATTGTGACCCTGGGACTCTGCAACCCTTGAAAATACATGCTGGTTGCTAAGCGTGCGATTTTGAATACAATGACCATGGGAATGCTGCAAGTCATACACGCCAGAACTTGTTGTAAGTTACTATTTTTCAGGATCGTTTGAACAGTCGCTAAATGAAGGGTTGTAAGTCGAGGATTAATTGTAGCATAAGAAGGAGAGTTGCCTTGAAGGGTGCAATCCAAGCTCTGTGCATCACACATTAAAACCCAGCTGGAGCTTCAAGTTGCACCATGACAATTTCACTAATGTGAGTAGGAATGCAGGATGACTCAGTTTTCCCCGTGTAGATTTATGAATCAATCGCACTGGGATGGGGGGGGGAATGAAAACATTTTCTGCCTGGGGTTAGATTTGGCCTTTCCAGACAAAAAGGCTGCATTCTGACAAAAGGGGGCAAGAACAGAGCAAAACGTAAGCTGGGTTTCATCAAAAGGCCAGTGTATTTTCAATTCATAGCCAAGATGATAAAATGATAGATAGATAGATAGATAGATAGATAGATAGATAGATAGATAGAT
>BLBF01000060.1:10766990-10781352 GCA_015471245.1 Laticauda colubrina | reverse complement strand
GAAAGAAAGAAAGAAAGAAAGAAAGAAAGAAAGAAAGAAAGAAAGAAGGGGCAAAAAGGTAGGGAAGTGAGGGAGGGAAGAAAGAGGAATATAAGACTTCTGCATTTCATTTTAGGGCACATTTTCACCAATCTCAAGTCCAAAATGCTGGAAATGTAAAAAGAAAGAGGGAACCTTTTTTCACATGTGGTGGTCATGTATAGAAGCCCAAAAATACTGGAAGATAATTAGAAATTGGCTGGAAGATATCACAAAAGAACAGATCGAGTATAAACCAGAGTCCTTTCTGTTAGGGATTTTTGATAAGCAAATATTAAAAAAAAAAAAAATACATTACAATACATATATTAACAGCAGCCAGATTGGCTTTTGCTCAAAGTTGGAAGCATCCTCACGTACCTACAAAGGAGATGATCATCCAAAAAATTTCAAAATGCGCAGAAATAGATAGATTAACTGTAGCTTTAAAAAACAAACTTCAATATATTACAATAGTTGGAATTATTGGTATAAGTGGTTAGAACAAAGATAAATTTTATATCATAGGATAGTTAGAATAAGATAAATTTACATGAGTGATGTACAAATTTTCGTAAAGACAAAGCATGCAGATATAGTAAAATTAAGGGAAGAAAAGACTTCACAAACTGTCGAAAATAAGAATGTTTTTAAATTTCTTTCTGTTTTTCTGTTTCCTTCTCCCTACCCTTTCTTCTTTTCTTTTTGCTTTTTATATATGTATGTGTTATTGTGTTGTTGTTTTTGGTTGTGAAATTAATAAAATTTGGTTTTTGTTTTTTTTTAAAAAGACTTCTGCATTTTTTCCACACTTTCTAAGGAAGAAATGGAATAGATGTGGATTTTGCTGATCTGAGTGGATTCTTTTTTAAAAAAATTATTTATCCAATATATATGGCCCCTCCACCTTAATGAGTGACTCTCTGGGCAGCAAACAGAATGAAATAAAAACAATAATGAACATTACAAGAATTAACAGAAGGAAAGAAGGGAGGGAGGGAGGGGCAAAAAAGGAGGGAGGGAAGGAGGGAGGGAGATGGATGCACTATCAATAGACTGTTTCAAAAGACAGGCAAAGCAACCACACTGAATCATTTCCTCAACTTTTTCAGTAGCAAATATGACTATTTGTCCAACCTCTTTTAAAAAATGCAACAAGTCAAGTGATCACTAGAGGTAGAGATGCTGAGGAATAGCATCTAAAGAAGTACCTAAAGAATAGTTTCTTTAGGTACTTCTCCACAGCTAGCATCATTTAATTTTTATACCAGTTGCATCCTGATAGTTTTGGTTGAGTTTTTAATGGACAGCCCTATGACGCTTCCAGGTTTTCAGCTGCACAAGGAAAGCAAATAACTAAGAAATGGTTTGGTTATGACTGAAGCAAGCAGAGCTGCCTTGTCCTTGTGCAAATATGGACAGTGAGAAAGGTAACCCAGTCCTGCTCTGGATACAACACAGGGAGCCTGGCTTGGATGGAAGGAATGGGCTGCAGAACTTCCAAAGGGACCCTTTCCTTGGGCAAGATTTATAGCCCTTCCACATCTCCCCACCTCCACCCCTGGAGTGGCCTTGTTATCAGCAAAGGAGGGTTACATATTAATGAGGATTAACATTATTGGAGACGCCTGCTAAGACAAAAAGGAAAATAATTATCTGGCTGGGATTAGAACTGGAGGTTTGTTACCTTGCAGCTCACAAAAGTAAATAGGAAGATTAGTTTGTCTGGGCAGCCTCTCTTCCAAGGACTAATTAAAAATGTGGGTCAATCACAGGACAGGTATTGAAATATAAATGGATATTTTCCAATCTCTAGGCACTGCTGTGTTTTCCACAACTGCTTAGCTTGAATTGCAATTTTATATGACTTTAAACAGATCTGCTGCTAATTTCTTCAAAAACTCGGCGGCAGTGGGGTCTTTGGGAAAGAATGGAATGGAATAGGGAATAGGGAATAGAGTAGAGTAGAGTAGAGTAGAGTAGCGTAGAGTAGAGTAGAGTAGAGTACTGTAGCAAAGAATAGAATAGAATAGGATAGGATGGGATAGGATAGTGTGAGCAGAACCGAAGTCATGTTGGATGACCCATTGAATTAAATAAGGAAGTGTGTCTCAAACTCAGTAGTTCTGCTAAATAAGAAAGTGTTCCAGTTTGTGCACAAGAGAAAAAAACAAGATAAGGCTAGAACAATGGGGAATTATAATAAACAATGGGGAATTGTAATAAATTGTAATAATGTCAGAAACCGTGTAACTGCTTTTGCTGGATAGGGAGCTAGTATGAACCTTCGAAATATATGTGTCAATTTGAAAACAGAAAGAATGTGAGCCAAGCCCTCGTACAAGGGGGCGGACAATTAGGGTATAAAAATGCTGCCTGAATTTTGCTCTGTTCCTTCAATGCCTGAGGGGACCCGTCTCTGCAGACACATGAATAAAACCTTGTTTTCCTTGGATCAACGAATCTTTTGGTGGTTTTTTATCTGCTTCCACCTCACAATTTGGTGCCCAACGTGGGGCTCTGACAGAATTTCGACTGGAGAAAAGGGACTGGGTAAGTGTGGCACCACTGCCTCCCATTGTAGAGGGGCCCCTCCCTTGTCTCAGTTGGATCCCGGCGTAACTGCACTCAGCAGACGATCCTTGGAAACAAGTGAGAGAGAAGCCGGCCTGACGCTCTGGGAGTGTCATTGATCACCTGAAGTGGGGACGCCCACACTCCTTTCGTGTCCGGGAGACCAGGGGTGTATCAGGTGAGTTTGTTGCCTTTCGGGATAGAAGAAGGGATATACTGTCTTTAAACTCTGGTAATCCAGCGACTGCTGGAGGACAGCGGAAATCACTAAGTTGGGAATCTCTGGGAGATTGTTGGCAGGTAGCATGGAGAATGGGAAAGGGACAAAGCAAGTGTGAGACGTTCCAAGAGGGAACGGGTATTGAGATAGAAAAGACCCCGAGAAGGCTGATTCCGACTGACTCCCCATTGGGTCAACTACTGCAACAATGGTCGTTGCCCCATCTGAGGACTTACACTCGGAGTCTAGAGAAAAAGAAAATGATCTACCTATGCCAATATAGGTGGCCGAAGTATCCCCTAGTAGACCCTGAGTTTCCTTACCACTGGGATCCCGAAGGGAATACCAGTACGTACTGGATAACTCAGTTGAAAGAGTATATATTGAAACACCGGATGAAGGAGCAAATACCTTATGTGGAGGTATGGTATCATGCTCACTTTGAAGGTCCAGTCCACCAGAAACAGAAGTAGGACAGTTTGTCAGCAAGGTGGAGGAAAGCGAAACTGAGGACTGGATGAGGAGTCCACCGGCATTGGCTCTAGCAGTCCTGGCACCACCACCCCTGCCGGCTCCAGCTGCCCAGGCTCCACCTCCACCTGCATATCTAGGACACAGAAGGGAACTGGCTCGATTAAACAAGGACCTAGAGAATTTGCCTCTAGGAGGAAGGTCAGCCAATCCCGTGTTGGCCTTCCCAGTCAGAGAAGTCCCAAATGGCATGAATGCACAGTGGAATCCAGTCACCGTTTTCGTGGCTGTCCCCATAAAATCTGCTGAGTTACGGGATCTGAAAAAGACCCTTCTGAAACTCCATGAGAATGCTCATGAAGTGGCGGAACAGTTGGAATTGTTTCTGGGGCCCAATGAATACACATACCAAGAACTGATGTATATTCTTGGACACCTTTTCACCCCCGAAGAGAGGAACCTCATGAGGAGGGCAGCAATGGCTGCCTGGGATAGGAGACATGCAGGGCAACAGGGAGCAGTGGCTTCAGACACAAAGTTCCCCATAGCCGATCCAAATTGGAACATCAGTGATGATGCTCATAGGGAGCACATGAGAGATATGAAACACATGATCATTGAAGGAATTAAATTGGCCATCCCTCAAAGGAAAAACTTGACCAAAGCATTTGAAATAACACAAGGAAAGGATGAGTCCCCGGGGGATTTCTGTGCTCGGCTCCGTGAAGGATTAACCAAGTACTCCGGAGTAGAGCCAGAAACCCCTGCCTTCGAGACTCTCCTCTGAAGATGCAATTCGTCACCAAAGCATGGCCAAATATCCAGAAAAAGATCCAGAAGACAGAGGGATGGGCTGATTTGGGCATGACAGATTTGATGAGAGCAGCCCAACAAGTTTTTGTGAACCGAGACTCAGTTAAAACCAAACAGAAGTCTCAGATGATGGTAGCTGCTGTGCAAACGGCAGCCAAGAATGAAGTTAGGAAAAACAGGGAGACCCAGATGTCAGATCCGAGGCCAAGGTGGAGAGATGAAAGATCTCCCAGCAGGGAGTGGAGACCCCCGGTTAGGTGAGCAGGTCCAGGGGGCAATTGAGGCGGTCGATTCCAACGGCCGTCCCAGAGTAGAACTTGCTTCAGATGCGGGAAAGAGGGACATTTTGCACGCGAATGTCCCAAAACCCCGGAGGAACGAAGCTATGCACTATACAATTAGGGAAGTTCCGGCTCCCCAAGAGGGACCCGCAGGGAGCCACTGGTAAATGTGTTAGTGGGTCCTGATCATCAGGAACGGCTGTTTCTGATCGACACCGGCGCAAGCTGGACATCTGTATGCGATCCGGTAGAGGGAGCATGCAGGTCAAAGCAGACTTTAAAGATGGTTGGGGTGAGTGGGAAATCCCAAGAGGTCAAGATTTTGGAAGAGGTGAGATTGGAATTGAATGATGTGGTTACTGAAACTGAAATATTGTATATTCTGGATTCAGGGGTGAACTTGCTAGGAAGAGACTTGTTGGATGTTTTTGGGATAGAATTGTGGGATAGAAGGAAGGAAGTTCGCATGTGTATGCTAACAATGGAAGATGAGGAGAAGATATCATCAGATGTATGGGCGAAGGAAGCTGCAGGGGAGATAGAATTGGTAATGGTATCTATACCAATACTGGAAAAGGAGGACGAGAGGGAGGAATGGGAGCCAGAGAAAAAGGAAAAGTTGGAGTTGGAGAAAGAGGGATGTGTCAAAACCCCAGAGGGATGGAAGACGTCGGAGGGAGTCAAGGTGGTGTCACCCATTGTCACGAGGGGAATATTGGAGAAAGTTCATGAAGGAGGACATTGGGGAACGGAGGCCTTGGTCATGTCCGTTAAACCTCACTATTGGAGTCTGAGGATGTGGACAGTAGCTCAGAGCATCTGCTGGAAATGTTTGATTTGTTTGAAAGTAAATAAGAAAGTCGCACTCAAGAAAGAGATGGGAGGGCGACCCTTAGTGGGTTGGCCTTTTCAGAGAGCACAAATTGATTTCACTGAGTTGCCAGAAAAGGGGGGTTGGAAATACCTGCTTGTGATCAAAGATCAACTAACGGGGTGGGTAGAGGCTTATCCCACTAGAAGAGCCACAGCTCCCACAGTAACCAAGATCTTACTAGAACAGATTATCCCACAATATGGAATGATGGAAGCAATAGATTCAGACAGAGGAACTCATTTCACCCAAAAGGTTCTGCAAAGGTGGTGGGGGTGGTGGGGGTGAAATGGGAATTACACACGCCATGGCATCCTGAATCCAGTGGAAAAATTGAAAAAGCGAACGTGGAATTGAAGAAACACTTGACCAAACTACAACTTGAAAATGGCTTGCCATGGACCCTTAGCTCTGCTCAGGATCAGAACTTGTCCAAGGAAAGACACAGGGGTTTCTCCTTTTGAAATGCTGATGGGGAGACCCTATTTGGCCAAACTAGGCAATCCCATATCAGAGTTCAGGGACTTGTTCCTTCAGAAATATTTGCTGGCACTGTCTCGGTCTTTGCTTTCTCTTCACAAACAGGGACTGTTGGTGCAACGACCACCTTTGGCTGGTAGCCAACACCCACACGAGGCTGGAGACTGGGTCCTGATAAAGACTTGGAGGAGTGAAAAACTTCAACCTAGCTGGGAAGGTCCGTACCAGGTGCTACTGACGACTGAATCTGCACTCCGTACTTGGGAAGGAGGCTGGACACATTACAGCAGAGTCAAGAAAGCACCGGAACCTGAGAAACCTTGGAAGGCAATCCCAGTGGACGGTCAGCCGCTAAAGATAACTTTGAAGAAATAGCCAGCAGAAACCACCATGGAGATATCAGCTGAACTCTGGAGAGGACTATTTGTTGCAACTATATTTACATTAATACATCAAAGAAGTTCACAATATGTTGGACCTGCGGGTGACTTGGGAACAGACTTGTGGGATGACAGTGTGTTCATAAAGGATCTCAGGAAGGTCTCACATTCCTTGAACATCACCAATTGCTGGTTATGCATGCACATGTCAGGAAGAACAGGTGAACTGGAGTGGCACATGTACAATCGGGTATGTGATATAAACTTGATGGCCTTCCCCAAGGCCGGATACGTAATAAAAGAGACTCAGAATCTGGCCTTTCCCGGAGACTCTGGACTCAAATCTCCCGTGGTATAATAACACCATTGGGAGTAGCCATGAACTACCAAGATATACATATTCTAAATAACTTCACGGTAACAATGTTCAATGATACAATAAAGAATATTAAAATGATTAACACCGAGCTTTCTGAAGTTTTGCTCTGCAAAATAGATTGCTCTACAAAATAGGTATGCTTTAGACATTGTATTAGCTACAAAAGGGTGTGTGTGTGCTCTGATTCATTCACATTGCTGTATATACATCCATGATTTCCAACCCAATATTACAAAGACAGTAAAAGTAATGGAAGAACGTATTCGCTCTAATCCATTATCACAAAGAGGTGACTCCTCATTGCCAGACCTGTGGGGAGCACTATGGTCTTGGCTTCCCAGTTCCACTTGGTTTAGATCTACCATAATGGGAATTATATTGATTATTATATGCTGTGTATCGTTGTGTTGTTGTCTTCAGTGTCTCCCTGGTGCAATAACAACATGTGGGAAGATAGGGAAATCCTTGGGTTCAAGATTTGAGAAGAAGCAGGAAGCAGAACCTCGAATGATGTATCAGAGAGAAATCACTCTGAAAGAAGCAGAGGATCTGCTATTTGAGTTTGAGACAAGAGTGGAAAAAGAAAAAGGGGGGATTGTGAGCAGAACCGAAGTCATGTTGGATGACCCATTGAATTAAATAAGGAAGTGTGTCTCAAACTCAGTAGCTCTGCTAAATAAGAAAGTGTTCCAGTTTGTGCACAAGAGAAAAAAACAAGATAAGGCTAGAACAATGGGGAATTGTAATAAAGTGCTGCAATGTCAGAAACCGTGTAACTGCTTTTGCTGGATAGGGAGCTAGTATGAACCTTCGAAATATATGTGTCAATTTGAAAACAGAAAGAATGTGAGCCAAGTCCTCGTACGAGGGGGCAGACAGTTAGGGTATAAAAATGCTGCTCTGAATTTTGCTCTGGGTTCCTTCAATGCCTGAGGGGACCCGTCTCTGCAGACACGTGAATAAAACCTTGTTTTCCTTGGATCAACGAATCTTTTGGTGGTTTTTTATCTGCTTCCACCTCACAAGAGGATAGGATAGGATAGGATAGGATAGAACAGAACAGAACAGAACAGAATACAATAGAAGAGTTGGAAGGGACTTTGTAAGTCATCTCGTCCAACCCTCTATTTAGGCAGGAAATTTTGTACCATTTCAGACAAATGGTTATCCAATCTTAAAAACTTCCAGTGTTGGAGAACGTACAACTTCTGGAGACAAATTGTTCCACTGGTTAATTGTCCTGTTAAGAAATTTCTCCTTAGTTCTAAGCTGCTTCTCTCCTTGATTAGCTTCCACCCATTGCTTCTTGTCCTGCCCTTAAGTGCTTTGGAGAATAGCTTGACTGCCTCTTCTTTGGGGAAGCCCTTGAAATATTGACTCCTATCATGTCACCTCTACTCCTTCTTTTCATGAGACTAGACACACCCAGTTCCTGCAACCATTCTTTTCATGTTTGAGCCTCCAGACCCCCTAATCATCTTTGTTGCTCTTCTCTGAACTCTTTCTAGAGTCTCAACCTCTTTTTTACATCATGGTGACCAAAACTGGATGCTATATTCCAAGTGTGGCCTTACCAAGGCCTTATAAGGTGATATTAACACTTCACATGATCTTGATTCCATCCCTCTGTTTATGCAGCCTAGAACTGGGTTGCCTTTTTTGGCAGCTATAGCACATGGCTGGATCATATTTAAGTGATTGTCCCACTTGGACTCCGAGATTCCCCTCACAGTATCACTTAGTGATATCGGCTTCTGCACAGCACACGGGCCAAGAAGTGAATATTCACACGACAACAATATTGTTTTATCAGTGGTCGAAGGCTGAGTTAGGAAATAACATTCATACCCATGGATGGGTGACCAGGTAAGTATCATAGAACCCTCAGCCTGGAAGGTACCTTGGAGGTCTTCTAGTCCAACCCCTCAAGGGAGAGGGCCTTATTGCATCCTGGAGAAATGGCTGTCCAATCTCTTCTCAAAGATCTCCAATGAGAAAAGACTGAGCAGCCATTGGACATTGGAGAGGATCTTCCTGGCTACATAAGCTCCCCAGTGGAAGAGGCTGCTACCTATTGGGTGAATTCTCCTTCGTTGGGGTTTTCAAGCAGAGTATGGGCTCTCTGGGGAATTCTGGGAGGTGAAGTCCATAGGGCTGTAAAGTTGCCAAGGCTGGAGATCCCTTCTTAGTAGATCCCCAAATAAGGATCAAGTTAACAAAAAGTTGGGGCTTTGATCACACAGCTTCAGCCCCAACCTGAAGAAGGGCCCCCTTTCAGTCCTCTCAGCTGAGTTGGAGAGTGTGGTCTCTTCTCCCAGTACACATACACACACACACACACACACACACGCTTCTACCCAGATGCTTTCAAATGGAGAGAAAAGAGATCCACACAGAACAAAACCAGTTCAAAATTTGAGTCAGGAAATAATCAGGGATTAAATTTTACTTTAAAATTTGAGATGGATGGATGGATGGATACCCACTCATCTTGCCTGAAACACTTCCACAGGGTGGAACTGTGGATTCCTTGGTGCTCTTTGGGTTTGGTGGTTTGCGCACCCCACTCTCCCTCGCACTGTTGAAGTTCCCCAGTTGGGCACTGCAACATCTGCAGGCAAAGCACCCAGCGTCTGGGAGTGATTATTTGATTATTTTTGATTATTTTTTTTCTTCTACCTTGTGTTTTTATTTTCTGTAAACTGCCTAGAGTCACTGGGAACAAGTAGGCAGCTATATAAATTTGAATGAATGGATGGATGGATGGATGAATTGAATGAATGCAGAGATGGTATTCAGCAGGTTCTGCCCTGTTCTGGAGAACCGGTATCAGAAATTTTGAGTAGTCCGGAGAAACAGCAAATCCCCCCTCTGACTGGCCTCACCAACCCCATCTCTCCTCTGCCTCCCATTGAGTCCCAGCTGATTGGTTGGGTCTTCTTTGGTTGCCCTGCATAGGAGAATGGAGCTGGAAAGCAGGTTAGTGGGATGGGGAGGGGAGGGGGATTTTGCAATAACCTTCTACTGCCATGCCCACCAAACCACACCCACAAGCCACACCCATAGAAACAGTAGCAAAAATGTTTGAATCCCACCACTGAATGAATGGATGGGTGGATGAATTGAATGGATGAATGGATGGATGAATTGAATTGATGGATGGATTGAATGGATGGATGGATGGATGGATTGAATGAATTGATGCATGCATGAATTGAATGAATGGATGGATGAATTGGATGGATGGATGGATGAATGGATGGATGAATTGAGTGGATGGATGGATGAACTGAATTGGATGCATGCATGAATTGAATGAATGGATGGATGAATTGAATGGATGGATGAATTGAATGAATGGATGGATGGATGGATTGAATTGAATTGATGGATGGATGAATTGAATGAATGGATGGATGGATGCATGAATTGAGTGGATGGATGGGTGCATGCATGTGTCAGCTTTGAAATTCAGCTGCCACATTTTATTTGAAGGGGGTTGGAGGAGTTGAACAGTTCAAGGTTATTCTGTATGTCGTATTAAGAAAATCCAGTTGCAGTTAATTGGTTCTCATGATTTATGAAGTGTAGAAGTGGGAAGTGAGAAGGGAGGAGAGAAGGTGGATTCTGTGTAACGTGTGAAAATATTTTCACTTTGGGAAATTGCTTTAGACATACCAGATCTGTTTCTAAATAAACCAATTAGAGAGAAAATGTCTCGGAGTGATTGATATCATGGATACTTTCTGGATGCCTTACAGCATGCATGCATGCATGAATTGAATGAATGGATGGATGGATGAATGAGTGAGTGAATGTCCAACGCTTGGCCAATCCTCCCCCCCCACCTCCTCCCTGGCTGGCCTGTTTGGATGCTTCTACAGTACCTTGTTCACCACGATGTAACCTTTGGAGTCTAGATGGACCCCGCTCTGCTTCAGAAACCCGGTAGCTGGAGTGGCCCCTGTGCCAAAGAAAAAAGGGGCATTAGCAGTGGGAGGGACTCTTGACCCCCTGCCCATTTATTTGAACCACAGAAAAGACCATTACCAAGTGCTAATTGCCCTTGACAATGCCATCTGCTTTTTAAATCATAGAAGGACAGACCGTCTATATAACTGGAGATAATATAAGTTTAAGTCCCCATTACCAATTGTTGTGAGTTTTCCCCTCTCTTCTCTCCTCCTCCTATTTTCCTTCCATGTTACAGTTTTTTAGCTTATCTTTATATAGTGATTGTATGGCCTGTAGAACATTCTGGCTTTATGGTGGAAAATTAAAATTAAAATGCTTTAAATAAATAAAATATAGCCTCTTTCTGCCCTGATACTGATACTACCTTGCTGACAACGTCAAACATTTTTTGGGCTCCCCCCATCATGTCAACACTTCTTTCTCACACTTTCTCATGGCTTCTGAAGACCGTGGTTTCTGTCGTATCAAATAATTATCAAGGATTAGCAAGGATTCTTCTGAGTGGTGCAGTGGCCTAGAGGTGAAGCTCTCATCTCACAATCAGGAGTCTGTGAGTTCAATCCTAAGTAAAGGCAAATATTTCTCTCTCTGGACACAATGAGAATATATCTGCTGAATAAAACTCCACATTGGTGACAAGAAGGGCATCCAGCCAGTAAAACACTCTGCTAGTTCCATTCAGTTGCCCAGACTCCACCCCTCAAGGGATTATGGGGTGATTAAAAGAAGATGATGAAGCAAGGATTTCTCTGTCTTAGATAAAACTTTACTTTCTCATTTTTTTCTCTTTTCCACAAATACAAATGTTTTTCAGACAACAAGTAGGTATTCCATGTAGTTTTCTTGGAATCAAGATGGTATTTTGTTTCTCTTCATCTCTGATCTGCCTATTTGGCCTATTGCCTTCATTTTTGTGAACCAGCCAATGTCAACTACTGTATAATCTCTCTTCTGACTCTCCTCACTGAGCCTTGTGACTTACTTCAGGGACAATTTTCTTGGCAATCATAGGGAAGTATTCTGCCACAGCCTCCTTTCCAGCTTAATCATTGTCCTAGAAACTCCAGGTGGTCTCCCATCCAAAAATATCTACAGTGGCTTTTATTTTATTTTTTCAAACTCAGCAAATGTCAGCTAAGTGCTGGACAAAAAGAGCTGTATACTTAAAATCAGGGCTGTCATTATGGGAAGCTTTCAAGGAAGGGCCCCCAAAACACCAGGAGCATTCAGGGATATCCCCAGGGGGTTATCCAAAAGCTCAAGATGGCCAAGAGCAACTGTTCAAAGCATGTATGAATCATCCCTTGGATGATTCCTCAGATGCTTCCTCAGAGGTCGGCTCAAGGAAGGACGAGCTCATTCCTGGCACATAAGGAACTGAGTTAATTAATGTGTCAAGCCCAAAATTGACATATGCGTAGCCATTTTATTTAGCCTTATACTCCTTTTCTTTCTTTCTCTTTGCTGGTTATGGGTGGAAGGGTTTCGGGCTTGCCACAATTCCTAAGGTGGGAGAAGTGGAGATAGAGAGAGTTGTTTAGGTGCTTCTTCTTCCCATGGGAACGAAAGCTGACCCTGCTGAGACCTGGAGGTGGAGATCAGGCAACGTTGATTTACTTCTATTGGGGAATGTGATTTTTGGAGGCTGTTTCTAACTTCCAATATTATGTGGTGTAATTCCAGATTGTGTTAGATCCAGAATTACAATAGACTTTGCCAATTTGATGCTTTCCTAAATAAAAGAAATTGTTTTGGAAGTCGGACTTTGCTCTTTTCTTTTTAAATGGATTTCATCACTTGGAAACCTGACATAATGATTCTGAACAGCTGGCCAAAAGAGATTTACAGGAGGCTTCGGCTGGGACTAGTTTGCAGGTGTGGATGGCCAGTGAAGAGAAAGAGGAGCAGCTGCCCTCCATGGCAGATCCGAGAGCACATAGGGCAGAGAAAAGACAAGAGCAACGGAGATCTGCCAGATAACTCGGGAGGAGGCCCTGCCTGTCTTAATGGGCTGCACCAGAAAGCTATTTATCACAGCAGGCAGAGGGAGGCTTTGCTGAGAACAACATGTTGGGTTTATGGCTGTGTGTGTTTATTCCTCGTGCTTCCTGCTTGACTTTGTGCCTTGGAGACTCTGAACTTCTCTTGCCAAATGAGCTCTCATGGATGTACTTTCAGTTTTGCCTGGAGGATTTAAGTTTGTTCAGTGGAATTACTTGGAGCAACTCTCTACTGTTTTATGGACTATTGGCCAAGGTCTGGTGGACTAATCTTGACTTGCTTATGGCTGGATTGATTTGGAACAGTTTTGAGGCCAGGTGAAGGCTGGAGAACATCAATAAACTCTCTATGACACAACAGTGATTGGTCTTGAATATTCAAGACTATGATGAATCCGCAAACAGATAGGAAATTGTACAACTTGCCTCGTGGTGTAACCGGAACAATCTGGAACTGAACACGCTCAAAACCATAGAAATGGTGGTAGACTTTAAAGAGCCCTGCACACCAGAACTAGACACAAGGACAATTTTTCCCCGAACGCCATCACTCTGCTAAACAAATAATAATTTCCTCAACACTGTTAACTATTACAAAGTCTGCACTAGTATCACCATTAATCTCCTCATCACTTCTTATCACCCATCCCCTCCCATTTGTGACTGTATGACTGTAACTTTGTGGCTGGTATCCTTACAATTTATACTGTTTCCTAGTATGATTTGATTGCTTATTGTACCCCATGACTATCACTAAGTGTTGCATCTGATGATTCTTGACTTTTGATGAATGTATCTTTTCTTTTATGTACACTGAGAGCATTTCCACCAAGACAAATGTGTGTCCAATCACACTTGTGTGTCCAATCACACTTGGCCAATAAAAAATTCGATCCACCCAAAACTCTCTATAAACCACACTTACGTGTGTGTGTGAAAGAGTGAGAGGGGCAGCACAGCATGGGACTCACACAGAGAATGGGCTTAGATTATGCAGGCCTGGTGCCATCTTGGACTTCTTGAGTCCCCCCAGAAGCTGCCCCCAAAGCACGCCAGAGACTTACCTATGCCGATCACGCAGACGTCTGCCCGGAGAACCTTGCCACTCTTCAGCACGACCTCCTTCAGCTTTGGAGAAAGATAAAGTGCAGCCAATTAAAACAAATTGGATAGATTTCTTTGATCCAGCCTTGCTTGTTTGTGGAGCCAGAAAGA
The DNA here is from genome assembly GCA_015471245.1 of Laticauda colubrina. Lineage (NCBI taxonomy): Eukaryota > Metazoa > Chordata > Lepidosauria > Squamata > Elapidae > Laticauda > Laticauda colubrina. Next base: position 10,767,675 of record BLBF01000060.1, on the reverse strand, counting down.
AAGACAGTGCTGGATGGAGGAGGCTCCTCACTTCTCCTAAGGTGAATGGATGTGGCTGGGCTGTTTCAAACAGAAAGATCCTGGCCACCTTGCAAGTCCTGGGCAACCGAAAACAGTCACTTATCTGAAATATGATAGGTTCTCCTTCTAGAAGACATCCAGGTGTTGTTTAGCCTCCCCAGAGGGGGCTGTGCCTCTCCTCCCTGACTGCCTGAGCCCAAAGGAAGTCACTAGCTGTCTTGTGAAGTGCCTCCACAACTGTGGACTTCCTCATTCTGTGCATGGGCAGAATCCTAAGCACTCAAAATGAGTCCAGATGAAGGCTGGAGGATTTCCAGATCTCGGCTGCAAGGGCTGTGGCTGATGGGGCATGCAGTCATGTCCAGAGGGGGCAAGATGAGGATGGGCCTTGTTCTTGATGTTCATATTTTTCTTTTATAACCCCCCTCCCTCAAAGTCTCCTCCAAAAAAACAGGAGGCTGCAGAGATGATGGAAAAACTCTTTTTTTCTGAGAGCACATGCAACAAAGACAAATTCCTTGTGTCCAATCACACTTGGCCAATAAATAATTAAATCTATCTATATCTATCTATCTATCTATCTATCTATCTATCTATCTATCTATCTATCTATATCTATCTATCTATCTATCTATCTATCTATCTATCTATCTATCTATCTATC
>BLBF01000060.1:10755952-10766262 GCA_015471245.1 Laticauda colubrina | reverse complement strand
GGAAGGAAGGAAGGAAGGAAGGAAGGAAGGAAGGAAGGAAGGAAGGATAACAGAATAAGAGTTGGAAGGGATCTTGGAGATCTTCTAGTCCAGCCCCTGTTCAAGCAGGAGACCTTATACCATTTCAGACAAGTGACTGTCCAGTCTCTCCTTAAAAGCCTCCAGTGATGGAGTGCCCTCAACTTCTGGTGGCAAGCTGTTCCACTGGTTAATTGTCCTCACTCTCTCTCCCCCCCCCCCATCTCTTCCATGGTCCACAAAGATTCAATCAATCAGCATATGGGGAATAGGTTTCTCAAGAGCCCCCTGTCCATGCTGGAAGAATCACTCCCCCAAGAATATCAATCAATCAGTCAATCAGAATAAAGCTGGAAGGGACCCTGGGGGTCTCCAACCCCCTGCACAAGCAGGAGAACCCATACCATCTCAGACAAGTGGCTGTCCAGTCTCTCCTTAAAAACCTCCAGTGGTGAAGCTCCCACAACCTTTGGTGGCAACTATCCACTTTTGACCTCACCCCCTTCCTAAGAGATCTGTAAGGGGACATGCATAAGTGCACCATCATGCCTAACATCCCTGTCCTATTGTCCCCATTTGTCAGTACCTATTTCCTGTATTCTTACTCATGTTTATACTTATATCTATCATCTTGAAAGCAGTTGACAAATCAAATCAAATCAATAAATAAAACTTTTGTTCCACTGGCTCATTGTCCTCACTGTTAGGAAGTTTGTCCCTCTCTCTGGAACATCCTCCCCCCCCCCCCGAGATTAGAATGGCTCCCCACTCTAGCACTCTTCCAAAAGGCCCCGAAGGCCTGGTTCTGCCAGTGGGCCTGGGGAACCCAGAGAGGGATGGAGCCCATCGAACCATCCGGTGGCTAGAGTGATCTGCTGTAGTCGGGGCGGGAAGTAGGAGTTGGTTTTTTTCCCCTCAAATTTTGTTCTATTGTACTTTACTAATTAATTTGATTCTTTTTTGTTAGTTTTTATTGTTTTTTATTTCTATTTTTTGTTTTAAATATAGTTTTACATTGTGTAAGCTGCCTCGAGTCACCATGGGCGAATAGGTGGCAATATAAATTAAACAAACAAACAAACAAACAAATAATCTCTCCCTGATTAGTTCCCCTCCATTTTATGCATCCTACTCTACCTTGCCCTCCTGTTCCCGCAGTTCCAACACTTCGGTCTGCATGTAGAACTTCACTCGGTTGTTTTCAAACATCTGTCCAAGGGGAGAGGAAAGGAAGAGAAGGTTGAAAAACATTCCCCTCAAAAGAAAGCTTGACCCCTCCCCAAACATGCCCCCTCTAGGCAGCTGCCTTGCCTTCATGATGGTTCGCCCAACCTTCTCTCCAAAGGATTTCCTGAAGGGCGCTTCTTCCAGCTCCACGACTGAGACTGAGTGAGCCTTCTCTGAAAGGTAGGCAGCTACCTCCATCCCTGCAGAATGTCAGAGGGGGCAGGAGGGTTAGGAAGACACTACGAGAAAGACCCAGGACAAGCAGAGAGCCTTGCAGGTTTGGTGCCACACAAAGGCAGAGGTTCTGGCTGCTGAAATGGGTCAAGTTGGGTGAAATGAGGAAAAAAAGCAACAGCTAAAAACAGAAACATCTCCATCTTGGATGCAGAGTTTAATTTTCAAGACATATTTCGCCTGTGTTCACACACTGTACTAAACCATGGTTCCTGAGGCCATGGTTCCTGAGTTGTCCAAACAACTCATTTTATTTCAACGCTGGCAATTACATTAATTCCCAGCCTGTAATGAGTCCCAAGCAGTCCCTCAAGATAAGCACCCACTTTTCTCTCCTTTGAATTGCTGCCAATAAGTAAAATGCCAAATGAACTATAAAAAATCAACCAAAGTATCCACACAGAGCTTTAAGGATTAATCCAAACAGAGTGAATGACTTTGCTTCCTGCAAAGTTTTCTCTACCTTTGCACTTCCTTTATACCTTAGGGGAAGGGCAATCACCTCTGTTGTGTATGGACATTAGAAGACTCCAAATAACTAAAACTGATTGGCCGAACAGGCCGCTCTCGGAATGGTCAATTAAGCACCATTTTGATTGGCCCGCCTGACGGCAGGAATTCTTAAAGAGCTGTCATTGGCTGCAAGCCACGAGCAGCCACTATAAGAAGGTCTGCCACGGCTTCGGCAAATGTTCTGCTACAAGTCACTATACTGTTAAAATAAAGAGCTGTTTGTTGGAATACCGATCTCGCATACCTTATTATCCAAACAGAACACTGGCGATGAGGATGGGATCGTCCTAGAAGAGCGAGACCGAAGCACGCGGCAACCAGAACCGAGCAACCAAGATGGCCAGTAACAATGCACCGCCCGCACCATTCAACCCAGCCGAAGAAGATTGGGAGTCATACATTGACCGCTTTCTGATGTTCTTAGAAAGCAACAAGCTACAAGAAATAACCAACCAGAGGAAGAGAGCTGTATTCCTCATGCATTGTGGCCCTGCCGTTTTCAAAATGGCCAAGGTATTAGCCAAACCGCGGGACGTAAAACAGATGGCATGGCCAGAATTAAACTGAATGCTACGAGTCCATTATGCGCCTGTGGTCTCCAATCTGATCAAAAGGCACGAATTTTATAAGCGAGATCAACGAGAAGATGAGAGCATCGGAGATTTCGTAGCAGCCCTAAGAAATATCAGAGGAGCCTGCGAATTTCAGAACATGGACGAAGCCATGAGAGACCGTGTGGTCCGGGGATTGAAGGGCGCTACGCTCCAAAGCAAGCTGCTAAACAGACCGAATATCACAGTGGCTGAGGCCATCGCAGAAGCCACCGCCGCTGAAGCAGCCAAGAAATCCCAGCCACCATGCGCCAGATGAACTCAACAAATCCAGAACCACCAAACCAACCTCAAGAAAAGAAGGTGGAAGGAAACCAAAAACAGCCCACAGAGACTGCCCACCATGAAGACCTCGACTCCCTGAGCGACACCGATGATGACAACGAAGACATACATAGGCTTCAGTCGGAAAGAAAATGGCGGGAAAAAAGAGGAAGGAGGCGAGAATTCTAGTGTGCTGGGTGTGGAGGAGATCACCCGCGCTCCGAATGCAGATTCCTTGATGCCACTTGCAGATTTTGTGAGAAACGGGGGCACATTGCAAGGGTCTGCCGAAACAAAAAGAGCTATAGTCCAAAAAGACATGGCAGCACTCCCCGCCCCCCCAGAAACAGAGAGAGACAAGCTGGAAGCCGATGGAGCCGAGAGAACAGAAACCGGCGAAGAAACGACAGACAAGAAACACATCAAACAATAATCATCGGAAATGCCAGGGCAGCAAACGCAAAAAAGGTCCAAATAAATGTGAAAATCGAAGGAAAGCCCTGTGAGATGGAAGTAGACTCCGGATTATACCTGTCAATGGTATCATGGACCACTATCAGAAACCTGATACCAGACATCAAGCAAAGAGAACTGGAACAGTAAAAGCTAATACTTAAAGATTACCAGGGAAACCGAATCCCAGTAGTGGGTCTTAGACATTTCCTAATAGAATTCAAAAACCACGCTGAAGTACTTCCTCTGACAATCATCGACCGTGATCGCCCTAGCCTGCTGGGAATCGAATGGTTTGCGCCCGTGGGAATCATACTGTGGGGAGACAGGGTGGTAATTCCAAAAAAGTTGCAGGAGGAAGTGTTGTGCATGTTGCATGAGGGACACCCGGGCATAGTAAAAATGAAAGCCCTGGCCAGGAGTTATGTCTGGTGGCCAAGGCTGGACAAAGACATTGAGAAATGGGTGGCAACACGCCATGACTGCCAAAAATCAAGGCCTACCCTCCCTCTTGCACCAGTCCTGGAATGGGAAACTCTCAGAGGCCCATGGTCGAGACTGCATATTGACTTTGCTGGGCCAACGAAAGGGAACACATATTTTATAATTGTTGACGCTTATTCAAACTGGTTAGAGGTTATTCTTATGGCGTCCACTACTACTGAAGCAGTCGTAAAACAATTGAACAGACTTTTTGCCACACATGGACTGCCAGATGTAGTAGTCTCTGACAATGGCCCCTAGTTTACTGCTTTAGCCTTCGAGCAATACCTGGCTGTGCAGGGCATCCGACATGCCCTGACAGCGCCGGCTCATCCGGCTTCGAATGGACGAGCTGAATGCATGGTTCATTATACTAAAGAGGCCCTAGACAAACTGGACACAGGGGACATCCAAGATAGACTTAATAAACTGTTAACAATTCAGCATATCACCCCTAGCACAACCACTAACAAAAGCCCAACTGAACTCCTCATGGGTAGAAAATTGCGTTCCTACCTAGATAGACTACACCCCACTTACACCTGTAAAAACTCCCTGACTTAGTCTATGCAAAAAATCTTACCAGGGACCCATTATGGCTTCCAGCCAGTTACTCATATCACAGGACCCCGGTCATACCAACTCGTACTAGACAATGGCAGAACATGGAAGTGGCACATCAACCAGCTTCGCTCTAGGACATTGGAACGCAATATAACAGCACCACTGCAAACACCAATAAACAATCCAAAAACAACCGAGGGGGGGGGGAAACACAAAATAATAAAAAAGGGAGAGACGAACCACCAATAACACGACAAAAGGCACACCACAAACCCAAATTAGAAACTCAGATAAAACAAAAAGAGCGCTTACCCATAGACGACCTCTGGAGAAGAGAACCAGTAGCAGGTGAGGCCTTCTTGGAAGGAGACAGCCAGGCCAGCTCGACCAACCTGGATAAGCCAGGAGGGAGCGGCAGAGCCACCTCAACCAGTCTGAGAGACCCAGGCAGGAGCGGCAAGGCTGACTCACTCTTCCAGGAGGTTCCATGGAGAAGACGCAGAGAAAAGGCGATCCTGTCCGAACCGATGGAAGACCACGCTGAGACTGAGCTACGCAGGTCAAGTAGGACCCACAAAAGCCCCACCTACCTGCATGACTACATTACGCACGTTGGACGAAACCAAGGGGGGAGGGGTGTTGTATGTGGAAATTAGAAGACTCCAAATAACTAAAACTGATTGTAAAACAGGCCGCTCTCGGATTGGTCAATTCAGCACTATTTTGATTGGCCCACCTAACGGCGGGAATTCTTAAAGAGCTGTCATTGGCCGCAAACCGCAAGCAGATGCTATAAGAAGGGCTGCCGCGGCTTCGGCAAATATTCCGCTACAAGTCACTATACTGTTAAAATAAAGAGCTGTTTGTTGGAATACCGGTCTCGCGTACCTTGTTATCCAAATGGAACACCTCCAAGCCTTAGCTGCTCTTGCCTTCTAGCAGCCCTGTACACACGTGCACTGGGAACAGGCTCCCCTGGGTCCTCTGCCTCGCTGCTGCCAGACTCTGGAGGCTCCGGAGGCAGCACCCTACTCCCAGATGGTCCTGGCCCCATCTCTGCATCAGACGCAGGACCCTCATTCAAGTCCTCCCCAGACTTCTGGATTGGCCCATGTTCCTCCCCACTGTCTGACTCTGCTGCTGTCTGCACAGACATGGTTTTCTTAATCATAATTTGTACAATAAACTACAAGCAGCAAGATCTGCTTTGCATGCCATCAACCAGAGATACCTAATATTTCCCCGAAAATAACACTGGGTCTTATATCTTTTTTGGAACAAAAGACCCATTAGGTCTTATTTTGGGGGATATCTTATTTTGCAGATGCCCATTTGCTCCCTCCAACCATCTGCTTGCTGCGACAACTTATAGGGCTTACCAAGGCAGGTTTACTTATCACCCAGATGGAGAAATGACAGTCTCAAAGCTTTTTCTGCTTGCAAATGGGGCACTTTGAAATGCAGCAATTAGCAATTAGGGCTTATTTTCAGGGAAACATGGTAGTAAACCATGCTACTGCATGCTAAACTCAGATTAAACAAACCCCATTATGAATCAGCTGAGCTTCCGAGGCTGTATATGCAGCAGCCTTTGCTCACCAAGGAAAGAGGCTCCCACCACCACGGCATTTTTGCCAGTGGCCACTTTGACCACCCTGTTGGCATCTTCTACAGCACGGATGGTGAAGACATTCTCCACTTCCTTGCCTTTGCAGCTGAGTGTTTTGGGTCTGGAAAGAGAGATTGGAGATGTCAGGCCAAGGCATCCTCTAAAGCAGCGGTCTCCAACTTTAGAAATTTTAAGATTTGTGGACTTTAACTCCCAGAATTCTTTTGGCTTCATGCAAGGAAAGTAGCAGAAGCAGCAGAACTCTTTCTTTCTCTCCCTCAAACTCTGCCAGAAATGAGTCTTTGTGAGACTTGTTTGCACCAGCGCATCCTCTTGGAGCAGGAGGCCTTGCAGGGTCCCAAAGACTCATTTCTGGCAGAGTTTGGGGGAGAGAAAGAAAGGCTTTTGCTGTTTTCCTTGCATGCAGCCAAAAGCAGAAGAAAGAAGTGGAAAGAAGCAGCCCAGTGGCCAGGCCAGGCACATGGGGCACGTGGGGCAAGTTTCCCCCCTCTACCTTTTCTCCCCTCCCCTCATTACCTTGTGTGGTTTGCAATGCAAGCAACACAAGCCTTGTGAGTGGTGCAGACTTGTGTTCCCACGCAGCCTGGGTTAATTGTTTTGGGGGTGACATTTCTCTGCAGACCACCAGTGGTTTCTGGCCAACTGTTTGGCAACCACTGTATTAGAGGAATCTTCTCAGATTTTGCACCCAGGCCAGACTAGAGAAGGTTTAGTGGTATTCAATGGGGAACAGAACTTGCCCTTTTGTGATTACTTAAAGATTCCAGGCTAATTCCCCACTTGTCTCCTCCCCCTGGCTCAGCCAGTCTCTGACAAATTTGGGATGCAAAAAATCCTCACGCCTAAAAAACAAGACCTCAACACTTGGTGCAAAACCTTCTAGGGGCCACTTACGTGTTTCCTGTTGCCAGCAGCAACTTATTGTACTCCATCTTAAACCCATCCTTGAAAATAGCCGTCTTGTTCTTGACATCCACTGCTGCCACCTGAAACAGTATGGACAGATCCTTAACAGTAATTTCTTAGCTGTTCTTTTTTTTCCTATCAGAGCAACACACAGCTACAGACTTGTTGTGGCTTGTGGGCCACCGGTACCTTCAGCAGCCGAAATCAGAGGAGGAGGAGAAGGCCTGGGAATCAGGGTCAGCATCCAGGCAACCTGAGAGGTCTGAGAGGAAAGAGGGAATGGAGCTGGCAGGCAGAGAGAGAGAGAGGAGGAGCCTGGGCTGTCTGTCAGGCCTCAAATGGAGAATCAACAGCCTGCATGTCTGGAGGTGGCTGATAAGGAAGAGGAGGAACAGCTGGGTGCAGTGCCTGATGCATGGATGTGCAGAAGGCAGAGGAGAGAAGAGCAGTGGAAATCTATGGGCCAGTCCTTGGGACAGAAGAGCCATTGCTGCTAGCAAAGACCCACTCTAGCTCTGGGGATAAAAGGCAGGGGGCGGAGATGAAAAGGTGTAGCAGACAACCATTCATCTCCCTGCCGGAAGGACTTCTTAGCCTGCGCTGAGAGAGGAACTTTTTGCCGGGGATGCTGGCGCTCTTAATGAAGGAATTCTTGAGTTAACTTCAGAGGGTTGTTGTGTTTGCGGAGCTGGGTCAGAACAAGAGTCCACACTGGGGACAGGCTTCAAGGATCCATCCTGCATCCATCCTGCCCCATCCTGCCCCATTTTTGGAGAACTGCATCCATCCTGCCCCATTTTAGGAGATGAAACTTGGCCAGGTAATGTGACCTCCCTCCATAGGCACCTGGTTCGGTAAAAGCAGTTCTCAAAAGGGTGGGTTAAATCAAACCATCTCTGGATTAATAACAAAGTCCATTTTTGAATGCATGTGGCTCACAGACTCTCCCTTCACACATCCCACATAGAGAGCCAAGCCTTCCTTAAAACTCCTCCCCCACACACACACACACTCACAGACAGACCCTCACCTGCATTTCAGTCAGGACCTCAATGTCGTTTGTGCGGAAGAATTCTTTCGGACGCAGAGCAATCTGGTCAGCGTGGGAATCCATTGACTGAAAGCAGAAGTCAATTCCGTTCTTTGTAAAGGTAAAGGTTCTCCTTGCACATCTGTGATAGTCATTTCTGGCTCTAGGGGTGGTGATCATCTCCATTACAAAGCCAAAGTAGAGCCAGAACTGTCCAAAGACATCTCCATGGTCCTGTAGCCAGCATGACTAAATGCCAAAGGCACACAGAATGCTGTTCCCTTCCCACCAAAGAGGTCCCTATTTTTCTACTTGCATTTTTTACATGTTTTCGAACTGCCTAGTTGGCAGAAGCTGGGACCAGTAATGGGAGCTCACTCCATTACGCTGTGCTAGAGATTCAAACCGCTAAACTGCCAACCTTTCAAGCTCAGCGTCTTAGCCATGGAGCCACCACGTCCCTTCAATTCTATTCTTAGATGACTTCCGGTGGTGTTTCCGTCAAAGACGGATCAGAGACCGTGATCATGCGCAGCTTTGATCCATGTTTACCTTGTTGGAAGGGTCCCTGTAGGACCAAAACCATCTGACTCACCTTGGATGGGTGGGGGAAGAGGGGGAAATCGCCAGCTGTGTCGAGGGGAGCCACATCTCCCCTCCCTGGCTAGGTATTAATTCCCCTGAAAGACAGGGAAAAATGGCAGTTTAATGGCTGCCCTGAAGACGGAAAGCTGCCAGGACCTAAGTATGCAATGGAGCAGTGAAGTGATGAGCAATATGTAACCAGAATAAAGAACCTAAATTTTTTAAAATTTTCCAAGAAGCAGAAAGAAAGAGCCCTTGCTTAAGAGTATGATAGCGGAAAATGGAAGATAAGAGGAAAATATAAGGTAAACAAAATTGGATTATAAAAAGCTACAACGAAATTAGAGATTAAATTTGGAAACAAAACATATAATTTGGCATCAATTAGGCATTAGATAAAATGCTGGACTTGCCTGGAATTGACTATATTTAAGAAAGCTAATAGTGGAAATGGTTGAAAATTAATGTTAATATAATTGAAAAGAGAAAAGAAAAGAAATCTTAGGCATCCAGAAATTATGCGTAGTAATCAATCACTCTGAGACAAGCATAATCTCCAAATGATTTATTAGGAACAGCTCTAGTACGTCTATGGAAATTTCCAAAACTGAAACTCACTCCCAGCTTGTCTCACAAAGTCCACCCTATCTCCTCCCACTTACTACACTTCATAAATCAGGAAAACCAATTCACTGCAGCTGGAATTTTGTAATGCGACATATTAAATAACCTTGAACTGTTCAATTCCCTCACCACCACCCCCTTCATTGTTCACATATATTCTTGTGGCAGCTGAATCTCAGAGCTGACAAGAATTTTAAAAAGTGGAAAGTTATGTAGAGTGCCACCTTATGGTTAAGGACTTTTTTCCTTCATGATTTTATGGAAAATCACTGGTCTTATAATTGCTATGAGATAAAAGAATAATAAAAGAACAAGAACCCCAGAAACGTAAAAAAAAGGGGGAAGAAATTGTAGTAAGAGGATAAATGAAGGCAATATTCTGGGACTGTTGGATGTTGATTGTAAGAAAGAGGCAGAAGGATTAATAAGGGCAATAGAGACAAAAGGAGACTTTTGGCAAGGATCGCAACAAAAGAGTTTGAATTTTAATAACTCAACTGATTTTTTTTTTTAAATGGAAGAAATAAGCAAAGTCTTTAAGTCGGAATTGCAAACTGTAAGAGAAAAGCTGAAAAAAAAAGGGAATTATTGGACATACTGGCAAAAACAATAATGGCGATGCAGTCCGTAGAAGAACAAAGAAATCTCAGAGAGGAGGAGTTAAAGGAAGAGGAAAGTGACTCAGATGAACATGGAGAACAAGAGATATTGCCAAAAGACATTAAAGGAACTAAAACTCTGACATTGATGACAAGAGTTAATAAATAAAAGAGAAAATGCTCCCAGGATTAAACACAAGAAGAAGAAATTCTACATGAAGAAACTTCAAAAAAGAGAAAGGGTGGGGGACAGACTGGCAGATGGAAATAAAAAGGATACATCAGGAAAACTTAGAAAAGGGAAAACTAGCTAAAACCAAGAAAAATGACAAGGTCGAAAGATTTAGAGATAAGGGTTAGATAGGATATAAAAGGGGGATGCCAACAGGAATGTATTTGGGTATTTTTTTATTGGAAACTTAAAATGGGGAGATTTGAAATTCAAAATGTATTGGGAATTATCCTAAGAGTATTATATAACTATATAAGAGAAAAGTGAAGATGAACTAAGAGATGTCAAGAGAGCTTTATTATTATTAGTGTGTGTGTGTGTGTGTGTGTGTGTGTGT